>JAKWBJ010000102.1:0-433343 GCA_023159175.1 Wohlfahrtia magnifica | reverse complement strand
AAATATCTAGAGAAGTTCACATATAGCGGAATTTTTGATATGATTCTGCAAAGCACGGCACTGATGATTACAGGCTTGCTCAGGTCCATCCCTCCTTGCGGTACTTGGATACGAACCCTGGCGGGTTGGATCTTGTACCTGGATAGAATGTTCTCTGTGTGTATTTCACCATAGTAGGTAATTTGACCCGATTCTGTTGAGGTATACACGGAAGGTTCGAAATCCATGGAACGTGTGTGGGGCGGTTTTTTTATTCCTGCATACGGGCTAAGAGTATACTTTAAACTTCTGGAGCACTGTCATGTCTTACAGGCAGAGGTCTCGACGAGAAAGAGGGCAGTGGATTGTTTGATGTACTTTAGGATATTTGATGTCGATATCCGAATCTGTACGGACAGTCAGCCTACGAGCAGGGCGCTCTCCGGTGACTGATATGTGAATGTCAGGCGTCTCTAAACGAGATGGCGAGACATTCAGACTTAGAGGTTATCTGGATAAGGGATCACTCTGACACCTGGGGAAATTGTGGGGTGAACGAACTGGGGAGGGAAGGCCCTCTCTTTGAAAACGAGGTATACATGTAATGGTCGAAATCCACGGAAGGTGTCGTAGGCGGTGTTTTTATTCCTGCATACGGGCTGAGAGTATCCATTAAACTTTTAGGCCACTGCAAGTTCTCGGCGATAAAGAAGGCAACGGACTGTTTGGTGTACTTTAGGGTATTTGATGTTGATATCCGCATCTGTACGGATAGCCAGGCTACCATCAGGATGCACTCCGGTGTCTGCTAGACATCGCGATTGGTATGTGAATGCCGGGCGTCTCTAAGCGAGGTTACAGATTATCTGGATAGGGGGTCAGTCTGACACCCGGAGAAATTGTGTGGCGTACTAACCGCGGAGGGAATGCTCTATTTGGAAACGAGGAGAATGACCATTAAGTTAGGATGTCACTTTCCTCTTGCAGACTTCTGGTTCGGTGGTACTTGCCACCGAATGAAGCCACCTACTCTGTATCGGGACACACGATCGGGCTCTTTCGCGACATAGGCTGCGAATGGTGTCTGTTACCACTGGGCACTGAGTAGGAGATAGGACAGGATAGGAGACTGGGTCTACCGTTCAACGATTACTGTTGGAGTTGTCAGGCTGAGGAAGAAGAGGAAATTGTCGAGCATTTTCTATGCTATTTTCTGCTTTATCGGACTTACTGATATAAATGTCAGCGGGTTTTCTTCATTTGTGCATGCGTCTGGTTTATTCGTTTCTGACTGGGACCCGGACATGCAGGTCTGCTTGAACGCTACCTTCTATAAGCATCAGAGGTATGACTAATGGACCCGAGTAACCTGAACCAGTATCTGCCTACCCGTTATAACTTTTTAACTAATTAACTAACTAACTACACTAAAGATCAGACTTAACTAATGTTCTTTTCCTATTAAATGAAGCTTTAAAATGAAAGTTATTAAGAAAATGTCATTTCAATTAATTGGGTGTTCTTGCAACACCTCTTCGTAATTTTTTCGAAGTGTTTTCTTCTTCTTTTTTTGCGTGCTAATAATAATAAATGTGTTGGTAGTAATAGCCATCAATATCAACATTATCATGTTTATATAATGTTTCTGCTGCTGCTACTGCTGCTGTTGCTGTTTCTGCTGCTGTTTCTGTTGCTGATAATGTTAATTACGGAAATATAATTGAAAATAAAAATCATCCAATTTTTGTTTTTCATCTGCTGCTTTACATCCGTTTTAAGTTTGTGACACATTTTTTGTCGTTTTCTTAGTATCTTTTCTCTTAAGTAACCGAAAAGAAAGCAAATGTCCTTAATCAATTAGTCAGTGTTAGAGTAGGAGATTAAAACAAAATTAGAAGAAAAAACAGAAAGAAATAATGTTACAATTTGCCATTTTATTTAACGATTATTGTTATATGAGCTGAGAAAGAGAGGCTTTTTATTGTTTTTCATTTCTTTTTGGTTAAGGAAAAAAATACAATTCGGGGAGACAGAATATATGAGAGGCAGAGTGCGACAAATTACATGAAACAAAATTTTAATTATTTTCATATGATTTTTCTCAGGATCTTAAGAAAGAAATTTACCAAAAAAAAAAAAAAAAAATAAAAAAATTGTGTGTTCTGGACATTGAAGAGGGTTGGCTTTTAATAGGCAACATTTAAGCAAATAGAAGTCTGAAAAATGGCAACAAAATGCTTTTACATATACTTTTAAGAAGGACTTAAAGAGGTCATGGGATGCAAGGGGTCATGGGTATCTTGTAAGTCTCGTTATTTTTAATATACGTATACAATCCAGTGACTTCTAAAGCACAACTGCTTCCGTAAACTATTAGCTCTTATTGGATCACAAGTCCAGTTTTGACAAAAGCTTACAACTTGGTTTGTGCTTGACAGCCTTATTGAAATCAGTTAACCACATTACTTTTAAGTTGACCCGATGGCGTTTATTAATTCCCATAACATTCCATGAAGGAACATGGGGACTTATCCCAAGTAATGAGCTGCATTCTATTCTATTTTTAAACTCATTAAAAGGGACCTACAGTTTAAGGCCGATTCCGAACGGCAAATGCACTTAGAGAAGTAATAGTAGAAATGGTAGTTATGCACAAAACCAATTACCGCTGTCGAAGAACTTTTTTCTTTTTTAAGATGGTCTGGCCTGGTATTGAACCGACAACCACAGCGGCACACTGACTCGATGGTGTAAAAGTTTGTTAACAAAGTTATGTTGTGCTCATAACAGCACAAGTGACAAAAATGTTTAGGTCTTTGAAAAGAGATTTTCACCCCAGATATGGTCTATTGAATCTATTCAGTAATTTTAAACAATCTAAGAATACTTACATTCTTACGTGCTTTCTATAGAGGTATGGAACTTTAAGTTGGCATTACTTTTCAAGATGGCGACCGATTAAACAGCTGTCAAGTTATTTATTCTCAGTTTGGTTTGGCAATTCAACATGAAGAGACTCACGCCCGGCGTAGATTCGTCGAATGGACCCAAAACGAGATTACCGTTGTTCCCGATTTTCATAAGCGAATTTTGTTTAGCGATGAAAAGCACTTCTGGTTGAATGGCTACGTCAACAAACAAAACTGCCGCATTTGGAGTGAAGGTAATCCTCAAGTGTAAGTGGAAACACCGTTACATTCAGAAAAACTGACTGTTTGGTGCGCTTTATGGGCTGGTGGAATCATTGGTTCGTACTTTTTCAAAAACGATGGTGGCCAGAATGTTACAGTCAATGGTGATCGGTATAGAGCCATGATTACTAACTTTTTCATTCCTGAATTGAATAACCATGATGTCCAGGAGATGTGGTTTCAACAAGACGGCGCAACATGTCACATAGCTCGTGCCACAATAAATTTATTGAACGACACGTTTAGTGACCGCCTAATTTCATGTTTTGGACTAGTGAATTGGCCTCCAAGATCTTGTGATTTAACACCGCTAGACTACTTTCTGTGGGGCTATGTAAAGTCATTGGTCTATGCGGTAAAGCCACAAAAGTTTTACCATTTGGAAGACAACATTTGCCGTGCTATTGCCGATATACGGCTACAAATGCTAGAAAAAGTCTTCGAAAATTGGACGTCCAGATTGGACTACATCCACGCCAGCCGTGGCGGTCATATGCCAGAAATCATATTTAAAATGTAATGCCACAAGATTATCTTTCCGACAAATAAAATTCATGTCAATCGAATAATCCATCGTTGTTTTATTGCAACTTAAAGTTCTATACCTCTATAAAAAACACCCCTTACATACAGCAGCAAGGCTGAAGGATTTTCAACTGGTCGCGTAAATTATATTTTGCAAAAATACTTGGATTTTAAAAAGTCGAGCGCACTACGAATGATGCAACAAATTGCTTTCTGTCCTACACAGAACACCCTACATCGGTATAGAACTTTACTGTGCGGTATCACTTTCTACCATCTTCAATCTAATCAAGGATTGGGAAATTACAAGATGATTGGAACACTGAAATGCTCAAAGAGGATATGCCACACTAGGGTGGCGATCAGTTCTCAATTTGGGACTCGCTCTAAGGTTCTCAAACTCCTAAAGGCGTTTTTTAAGGGCCGCTGTAGACTAAGAGCGCGTCTTAAGGGAATGGTGGTCACAGACATCCGAGACAGAGGAGTAGATATTGTGTGAATGTGAGTGTTTTTGATAGGTTTAGATGGCAATATTTTGGGAGACATAAGGTCTTACTGGCTGACATAACCATCAGTATGGTTTCAGCTCTGCTGGTGTTCATTAGGAGCAAATCTGCCTAACAAACTGTACATCGGATAGGGTACAATAGATCCCATGGGTCACCGCATCCTGCAATAGTGCCTCGTCGGCATCATAATAATAATGATAACAATAAGCACAATAGTGTGGCCACTTCAGAGGAGTGTTTTGCTGTGATCCAGTGCATTCTGAAATAACATACGTACATCGTTATCTGCGTAATGGTCGATTGCTTACACTCGACTATAATTGCACCCGTTTGAACACATGAAGGAAGCGCTTGGCGATAATTAGCTGCAATCGGAATGTGTCATTGCAATGTTTTGTAACTGTGGTTGTCACAGTATATCTGGATGCTTTAAGAATTTCAACTGAAATGCTGCCCATGTGGTGTCAGCTACGATTGATTGTACCCTACCATAAGACCAAAAATTAATTAGAACAATTGGTGACTTTGGGTGAACGTGTATAAAGTCTTCTTTAATTAGTTAGTCTTGTTCACAAGTCATGGTCACAGCTATTTTGAATGTTGTAGACGCTTCTCGAGAGAAGACGCATCACAATTCGCGATTGCTTATACTCCAGCACGCTTTAAGAAGCAAGATAGCAGATTCTTAGTATAAGACCGATGTCACACAGGGTGCGCATTCTCTCAGTTAAAACGTAAACGTATTTGATGTTTTTGATTGAATGAACACAGAGGCATCGAATGGTATGCAGTAATACTGGCTGAACCAACATCTGCATGACGATATATACTAAAAAAGTTTTCGGAAAAACCCCCGTGTTTCGGTCCCATCGTTCCGATTTGAGTTTTTTTTTTTTAAGTTCGTATTCACAAAAAAAAATAAAAAAATCGAATGATAATGGCACTGTGCGATGGTGGGTTATCATGCTGCAAAATCTACAAGTTTTCTGCTCAAAATTCTGGTCTCTTTTGGCGAATTTTATCACGCAAATGCCTAATAATGTTCCAGTAATACTCTTTGCTTGCTGTCTGGCCTTCTGACAAAAATTCATGATGCACTGCACGTTTTTGACTGAAAATGACGTGGGTTTTTTGCTCTCGGCGCATTTAGTGAACGTCTTTCACCTGACTGATGCCTGGATAGCGTGTCATGCTCATAGTCACACGTTTCGTCTCCAGTAACGATACTTTTGAGGAATCTGGGATCGGATTCAGTCTCTCAAATCATGTCTTTTGTGATCTCAATACGGTCGAAATTGTGGCTAAATCTTGGCTACGTAGCTTTTGCAAATATCAAGCTATGACGCTAAGATTTAGCGGGAAGATCAACATGAGATGTACAAGCTTAAAAATAAAAGGACTCAAAACCAAACGCTGCGAACGCCACACGTGAGATATTTCGATAAATTTTAACCCAAATTATTATCATTCTTATTATTAAGCCTAAGCAGCCATGCGTATGCCCTTGAGCAAAAGATGTAAGGGCCTAAGTTTGTGCCAAACTCATCGTAACTTCGGGCAGGGTACTCGATTTTAAGCATCAGCCGGTTTCTATTAGTAATTGAGGCAAAGGAAGGCAGTGGCGTGGTGTAGCTCTGGCATACAAATCAAATGGCCCACATTCGGAACCCAGCAGAGCACATAATGAAAAAATTTAATTGTGGTTTCCCAAGTGTTTAATAAAGAGACGTTCTTTTCCCTCTAGACAAATCCATCTAAAATATAAAGAAGAGCCCCCCTTAACTTCCAGCTTACTTCTGGCAATAATAACAAACATCAAACAAATGATCAAGCGAAAAACGCCATCTACTGGAAAAAAATACAATACACAGAAAAGATCGCCATCACTTAGCAAGGATCTTCACCACTACACATTCATATGAGGGTAGCTACAGTGGATTACTAGTCTACTTAGCTTGAAAAGCTGAAAAATCAACCTGATTGATGAAACTAAAACAAAGAAATAAATATATTCTAGAGAAGTGTCTGAGAAAAAATCGTTTTCTTTTTTGCTGAGAAAAAAAATGTATCCCAAACGTCACAAAATTATCAATCTGCCCTCATATTAATATTTTTTACAAATTAAAGTCTTTAAAGGATAATTTCTTTCCTTTCCACAGAAATCCATTTATAATTTACCATTGTTTTACAATCTTTTTAATTAATCTTTCATTTTAATTAAGCATTCAGTTCCATTTCCCTGGTTTTTCATAAATTTTATTTTTCACGCCACTATTAACAGATAAAAATCGGGCCATAAAATTTTTAAGAAATTTTTTCCTTGTTACGACAAAAACAGAAAAGGTCATAAAATATAACAAAAAAAGAAACAAAAATATGGGTTTTATGAACCACATTATGTTAAAACTTAGAAAAGGAGGAAAATATGTTTAAAAAAAATATAACGAAAAATAAAATCAACCATAAAACTGTTAAAAAATATTAAGGGAAAAATGCGTAAAATGACCAACCACTACCATCACCAGAGAGAACCACAATTTGTTTTTTGCTTTTTTTTTAATAAATTTTTAATGAAGGCCAGGCTATAAGAAAAACTTGCTGTTTTCCCCTCTCCCTTTCTTTACGAATGTGTTAATTAAAAAATTGTTGTCATTTTGTAACGAAGACAATTTGGGAACGAAAAAAAAACAAAAAATTTAATTATGACACACACATCGTTGTTGTTTTTTTGAATAAAACTTTGTTTTCATATTTCTTTTCCTTCTTTTTTAGAAATCGTTTGGAGAATAACTCTGAGCATTGGAATGCTTTGCTGTTATCTTTGCGTGAATTAACGGAATGGGTCATACGCAAAGATACCGAACTGTCCAGCCTGGGTATAGGGCCAGTGCGTGGCGATTCAGCAAGTTTACAAAAGCAATTGGTAAGTAGGGAAACTATGTTATTAAGAAATAAAAAATTTAAGCTGTTTTGTATCTCGGCAATGGCATCACGAATGTTGGCCTGCAAATGCTCAATTGTCTCTGGTTTGTCGGCATAACATTTGTCTTTAACGGCGCCCCACAGGAAAAAAGTCCAACGGTGTCAAATTGCACCATTTCGACTAACTAAACGACCAGCAAACGTTTGACGTAATAAATCGAATGTGACATGAGATGTGTGGCAAGTTGTCTCATTCTGTTGAAACCAAACACCGTTCACATCAATACCATGAAGAACGGGCACAAAAAAATCGGTTATCAGGGTGCGATAGGTGTCTCCATTGACCGTAATGGTTGCGCCGTCCTCATTTTCAAAGAAATATGGACCAATGATGACTCCGCTTCACAAACCGCACCATCAGTCACCCGTAATTGGTTCATTGGCTTCTATAAGACCACATTTGGGTTTTCTAAGCCCCATATACAGATTTTGCTTATTAATGTACCCTCCAAAATGAAAATGACCTTCATCCGAAAAGATTTTTTAAATGATGACAAATTTCCAATAAATCCCAACGTTGCTCAGGCGTTAATCGATTTATTTCGTTCCATGGAGATAATACACTGAATTTTATGACATTTTTTAAAATTTAAACATTTTTTGGTTAAAATTTAAACTTTTAAGTTGCCCACCCTACATGTGAAACCTACCGCTATGGGTCATTTGGCAAGCTGTGGTAGGTTTAGTGCTAATTTCGGTTCTAGAACATATCTTTATTTAAGATAAGGTATGATTTTTTTGTTTTTTTTTTTTTGTTTTTTGTTTGAGACCAGCACTCGGGGGTTAACTCCTACTCATGCAGTGCATAGTGCTGGCACTAGGAAAATAGGTTGTGGGAAGGAGAATAGAGTGAGTAGTGTTTATGGACGTTCAATTTGAAATCGCTCATGTCGTAAGCGGCAGGGAAGACATTCGCAGGAAGATTGTTTCACAAACGAACAGTGCGACCAAAGAACGAATTATCCCTATAATGCGTTGTACGATTCACTGGACAATCAACTACAAAGTTATGTGCTCTACGAGAAATACGAGTACTGCGTAAGAATATATGATTACTGGGAATTTATTCCTTAATTTCGTCAGAACACATTCCGCTATAGAACCGAGAGAACAATGAAACACACGCCACATTGCGACGATGCTCTAATGAATCGATAGAGTTGGCTACCCTACCGTCATTAATAAGAAACTTCGCCCTCTCCTGTACGCGGTCGAGAAGCTCCAAAATAGACTTTGAAGCACCGGCCCATACATGAGAGTTGTATTCCAGTTTGGGTCGGATATAGGTCTTGTGAATATAAAGGAGATCAGATGGAGGGAAGTAATTCTTACACCGTCTTAAAAAGCCGAGGCACTTGAACTTTCGACACTCGAAATATGTGCTCGTTTCAACAAACGTCACATTTAATTCTCATGCCCAGAGCATTAAGAGCATCTCATTCCTGAGTATATACATTACCCATAGATACAGATGACAACATACCGCCACGTCTGTGTGTCAGGAAGCAACATTGGGTCCTGCGCGCATTAAAGTCGACCCTGTTCTCTCAGAGATTTTCAACAGGTCGTTTGTAAATGTGTCGTTCATATTCCGCCTTTTCGCCCCAATCTCCAAAATGCTCGGCCTACGATCAAAAGAATATGAAATGACAAATGTTGCTGTCATCTGCAAAAGAGTAGACCGTATTAGAAGTGGTAAAAAGAAAGTCGTTAAGAAATATTAGAAATAGAGTTGGGGAAAGAACAGAGCCTTGCGATACTCCTGAATTTATCCTGAACTCGTCGGATGAGATCCCATCTATAACCACTCTTATAGAGCGATTTCTGAGAAAGCTCGATATGAATCAAGAGAAGTGACTACCGACACCAAAAGCAATAAGTTTGGATATGAGAGCCTCGTGCCAGACTCTGTCAAATGCCTTGGAAATATCCAGGGCCACAATTTTACTCTCACCAAATCCATGAATGGACCTATTCCACCTTTCAGAGAGTAGCGCCAGCAGGTCACCACTAGAGCGACCCTTACGGAGACTGCAAATTGTTGGACTCTAAATACTTCACAAGGTGATTAATCATAATCTCCATAACTTTGGAAAGTGCGGAACAAACTGCTATTGGGCGGTAATTTTGGGGGGATTGACGTTACATTAGCAATCTTCCAGCAAGAAAACACCCGCACGATAAAACGCATTGAAAAGATCAGCCAATGGACGCACAAGCGTCGAAGAGCACTGCTTCTGGACCAGCGCTGGAATGCCATACGGCCCAGAAGACTTTTTAACGTCGAGATTTGCAAGAACCTTTCTTACTGCACGGGCACGAAGGAATATACTTGGCATAGTCTCTGATACTCTTTCAAGTTCGAATTACCTGCAAACATTTCAGCCAGAAAGTTCTCCTTATCAAGCGTGTTAGTGAATGTTTGGACATCCTCTATAAGGACTGGAACCGAACTAGCGCTGTTCTTAAGCTCTTACTTCCCCGAGGAAAAGTAAGAACTTCAGCACCTAGGCGCTGTTCGTATAGGCACACGAAGGACTCGCCTGTTTGCGTAGCGAATCAGTATGATCGCATTTGTTATTACGCCAATTTCTGAATGCTTCCTCTCTGGATCTGACTGCAAGCTTGCACGTTTGATTAAAGCAAGATTTATTTCTTGATTTAATCGGAAGCTTTCTGGATGGAATGCAATTATCCATCCCTAGCTTTATTATATTGACAACCATTTCTGCCATGGCATGCACGTTTAAATCAAGGAAATAAAGAAAATTGTTAAGCTCAGCCCATCGAGCTTTCCCGTAATTGAAAACCAAGCGATTCGTAGCTGTATATGAAGCGTTTTGAAGGGTGGAGAGCGGAAAAGAGGCAGAAATGGTGATCCGAATTTCCTAGAGGTGCAAGGATCTCAACTACATACTTCTCAGGGTGTGTAGTGAGGAAAGGGTGTTATTTTGGTGCCCATCTACACACGATATGTGAGGAGGTTCATTGAGCCGCATTTGTATGAAATTCAGTGCCAATAATTTTTTTTTTGTATCGCTTCATTACGGGTTCTAACTGTAATGCCAAATTAGCTTCAATTTCTAAAAAAAAAACAAAAATGAGAAAAATATAATTAAAGTATAACTATTATTTTAGCCACCAATGTCAGCGCTTTCAAAATCATATATGTCTGTGTATGTGTCTTAATTCATTTATATGTACGTGGAGGAAAGCAATGTTTTTGTGTAACGGAATTATCTTCGTTTTTTTTTATAAATTTAAAAATATCTCAGTTACTTGTATGTGTTAGTAAGGAAATAATATGAAAGAATAAAAGAGAGAAATTAACTGAGAAAGAGAAAGTGTGGGTCAGTGAAACATACACATACAACAAACATGGAACAGGGTTGTCAGATCTGGCGATTTCGTGCCAAACGTGGCGATTTTAAAATGTATTTGGCGTCTTAATTTTCGGTGTGGCGACATGGCGAGTTTTTGGCGACTTGTAAATCAATTGGCGATTTTGTTGGCTATTTTTGATTAAAAACAAATACGAAAATTTTAAATTATTTTTTAAGTATCTTTATGTGTGAAATTCGTGAACATGGTCATTTGAACGTGCCGTTTATAGATGACAGCTGAACTTCAATTGTGTTCTCGGCAACGAGAAATTTGTAGTTGCCTATATGGAAGTGAAATTAATAGATTTTTAGGTTCCAGTATACTTATATAATACAATTGTCGGCAACTGGAAAGGAAATATTTAAATTCATAAATAGTACCAAAAAAGCTCTAAACTTGACAAATGTGGAAAAAAATTAATGTGTTTGCTTGAAAAATTCTTACATAAGCACACCTAAGGGCTATGATGGTATATCATACTACTTCTCCTCTCTCTAAATCCACTGAAAAGCTTTAAATCGGACAGCATTCCACTAAATTATAAGCGTATGAGTATATGAAGTTACGAAAACCCTTTTTTTTACCGGCAGTAATTAAAGATTTTGAAGGTTTTTAGAAAATTTCAAAAACTGAATCTTGTTGTACTCAATAGCGTTTATTAGAAGGTATTTTATATTCGTTCTTTTTTGTCGCATAGTGTAATTTAATTCCAATATAAGGCAATGTGAAATGTGTCGAAAAAAAAGTGTATAACGTTTTAGATATATAACAATAATATGTCTATTTATATAGGGTCCGCCATCTAACCTTCTTTTCTTCAACTAGTGCTTATTTCGTGAATAGTAACACTTAGCTCATGTCTGATTTGACAGATAATTAGTTTTATCCTTCCGCTTGGACAACGCTTCGCTAAGTGGGCCTGCGATCGACTTACAGAAGATGCGGATTTTGCCAAAATAATCATCTTTTCAGATGAAGCTCATTTTGATCTTGGCGGGTATGTAAACAAGCAAAATTGTCGCATTTGGGGCACAGAAAACTCGCACGCATACACTGAAATGCCGATACACCCTAGACGAGTCACTGTTTGGTGCGGATTTTGGTCCAGAGGCATAATTGGCAATTTTTCTTCAAAAATGAGCAAGAAGTGGCCGTTACAGTCAATGGCGATCGTTATCGTGCCATGTTGAACGAATTTTTGTTCACAAAAATTGAAGAGGAGGATATTAGCAACATTTGGTTTCGACAGGACACCGCTACGTGCCACACAGCCGAAGCTACACTCGATGTTTTGCGCCCTGTTTTTGAAGATCGCATTATCAGCCGCAGAGCTAATGTCATTTGGCCACCTCGGAGCTGCGATTTGACATCGTTGGACTATTATTTGTGGAGTGCCGTCAAAGATAAGTGTTACGCCAACAAGCCACAGACAATTGACGCTTTAAAGGACAATATTCTTGAAGCCATTGGTGAAATACAGCTGCACACAATCGATAATGTGCTTAAAAATTGGACCGATCGCGTAGGCTACTGCATGGCCAGCCGAGGCAGCCATTTGAATGAAATTATCTTCCATTATTAAACGGAAGGATTGTACTTTCAAATAAAAAAAGAATTTTGAGAAAATATTCGGTAGTTTTTTTGTTATAGCATTTTCAAAAAAAAAAAAAAATATTTGGCGGACCCTTTATATCTATAAATATATAGTCTCATTATAACATATCTATAGATATATAGTCTCATTATTGTTATATATCTAAAACGTTATACACTTTTTCTTCGACACATTTCACATTGCTTTGGAATTCAATTACACTATGCGACAAAAAAGAACGAATTATAGTCTCATTAGTGTTATATATCAAAAACGTTATATGTCCATAGATATATGGTCTCATTGTTCTTATATATATCAACCTTATATGGATATATCCAAAATGTATTTTATATGAACCACAAAGATTATTTTTTAAAGTTTTCTAGCTTTCAGTAGTAAATATTATATGATTTTTGTTTTTGCCTAATAAAATTAACAAAATAGATATTATGGCGAAATTTTTTCATTTATGGCGAAATTTAGGAATTCGGAACAAATTATTTTTTATTTGTTTTAAACATTTTTTTTTTCATTATTTTAAGAAATATAAACTTTATGGCTAAAATGTAAAAAAGATGATTTGGCGATTTTGGCGGTTTTTGAAATTGAATTTGGCGAAAAAGTAAAAAAAAAACCTGACAACCCTGATAGGGAATAGAAAGTGTAATTCTTCTTTTTTTTGTTTGTTTTTTATTCCTCTTAATGTTTATTATTTCAACGGTATGTATGTGTGTGTATATGTATTTATATTAAAGCATATGTGTAGGAGAAGAAGATTGTAATTAATTTTCGTACACGTACTATTACTTAATGGTTAAATAAAAATATATATGTGTGTGTATATGTGTATGTGTTTATTTAGCTGTAGAAATATTTTTCAATTTTCTCTCTGTGTGCGCACATTAGTTACTCATACCCTCCTCACACACACACACACACACACACACACACATACTTTAGTTCTTGTTGTTGTTTGAATTCAATTTAGTTACGGTTGTGTATGAATAACATTAATTATGTTGATTTTATAAAATAATAAAAACAAGCACATAATAGCACACATACATGCATGCATATGTACACTACTACGTGTATGCTCAACATGTATTTATTGCTTATACATGCACATGTATGTATGTATGTACATACATGTATGCCTTGTGTTTAAATATTTAAAAATTGAATTAAAATTTTTTGATTTGAAACGAAATTCAAATAATTGTATCCACATTCTAACAAATCACGTACAAAAACCTTTTTGAAATGGAAACACACGCATACAACCACACATGTAATCATTAGATATGAGATAATAAATGCAGAGATGGACATACTTTTACTCTCAAACACATGATCTGAATGGACATATGTTAGGTTGTCTGTTTGAAAACATAAATATTGATTTAAAGCTTGAAAAGGTATAAAGACGACTATAAATTAATGTGTGCTTTTAGGATTCGAGAAAAGAAAAAATACTAAGAATGTTAGACAGGAATTGACAAGATTAATATATAATTTTTTGGCAATAAATTTTTAAGTTTTTCGAATACGTATTTTCAATAAGAGATGAAATACGTGCTGAAATTTAAATAAGTGATAGTAGGGATATAAAATTATTCTTATTTTTGTATAGATTAGGTATTGGCATTTGTTTTCAGGATTTAATATTTATTTTTAGATGAAGAGAAAATATATTTGTGTTCTCAAGAGTATTACCTTTTGAAAGCTTTAACTCTTTGATAATTTTATTGCAATTTACAGATTTTACTTTACCTCAGATCGCAATATTAAAGATAATTCAATAAAAGCTCAGCATTTATCATTTTATATTGTGATTGTATTTAAGAATCAATCAAATTTGTAAAGTTTTGGAAAGAGAAAGAGGTGTGGAATGTTTTTATATAAAAAATAATATGGAACAGATGTTCACCAGGACCATTCACTTCGATGTTGATAATTTTGACAAACTTTTCAATCATATTTCGACAAAATAGAGGGTTTATTTCTTTAATTGCTTAACGAACGTTAAATTTTAAGACTGTAATCGGTTCAATTGGCTCTGTCTAGAATCTATCGTTAACATAGCCAGAAAAAAATTATTCCCGTAATGTTAAATAGGATTATCTTGGAAATTTATTATATTATACCATCGAAAAATATGGTTTGTAAAAAAATTTATAGTTTTTGGTAACTGTGTCATATGGTATCATTCTCTTAAACTCAGTAATTTAATTAGATAACATTTATTGAAAGAGTAGCTCATTTACCGAACCTCCATATAACATACTATACAATAACACATTCAGAAGGCAAACGCTTTCTAATAATTGCTATTGAATTTTCAGAAACCTAAACGCGATAATTTTTCTTACTGACGTCTACAGACGTCTACATTACCTCGACAAAAATTTCCGGAATAATCCTCGTTTGGCGGTCCCAACGTTCCGATTTGATTTCTTTTTTTTTTGTTTTTTTGTTTTTTTTTTTTTTTTGTTAAGTACATAGTGTTAGATACGTCTGTTGCTGATATTTCCGTTAAATGCAAGCGTCATAGCTTGACATTTGCATTTTTATTTTCGGCTTTTTAGGTATGTCCCTCAGTGCTTCCTGCGATTTTTCCATTATATCCTCTCAGCAGCTGAAGCACGTTTCTCGTAATAGTTTTCTAAGAAAGAAGTCACAGGGAGCCAAATCATATAAATTCGGTGGCTGTTGGATTCGATGCGATGGTGCGTTATCATGGTGCAAAATCCACGAGTTATCTATCCACAATTCTAGTCTCATTCGGTGGATTGCTTCACGCAAACATCTCATAACACCCAAATACTATTCTTTGCTTACTGCCTAACCTTCTGACTAAAATGCATTATGCACTACATTGTTGTAATCCTTGAACAAAGTGAGCATCATTAGGTGAACGCCATTCACTTGCCTGATATCTGGATTGCCTGTCGTACTCATAAACCTACTCCTCGTCTCACTAGTGATCATTTTGATTAATTGGGATCGGATTCGGCCTCGCAAATCAAGTCAATTCTGCGAATGTAAGGTGAGATGAATAGTCGCCCACTCTCAATTCATGTACCAACTGCATTTTGTAAAGTCAAAGCCTTAAGCAAAATTTACCATTTTTTTCACCCTAACGACCTGCTCGAATACGCACTGATTTTGGTGCATTATGTAAAGGGTGGTTCGTTCAACCATAATGCACGATGTTAATTGCGAATCACACCTTAGCTTCAAGTTTTTTGCCCAACTAAATTTGACATTTCTTAGTTAGTGTTTGACAAATTCCACCAAGGAGAGATACACTTTCGAGCAGCGCTTTGTTATTGTTAAAGCTTTCAAATCAAAGTACATTTTGTGCATTTTGAATGATATTTTTTTTTTTTTGATCAGCATCATCGACTAAATATAGCCACAATCGGGAGAATTGTGCACAAATTTTAGCCAACCTGGCTTGTAGAAAATGTGGAAACAGCTGTGCATGCTCGTTCAATTCGTTCTGGGCTGGCGGCATCATCTGGCCGTATTTCTTCGAAAATTAGGTGTGCGAAGCAGTTACCGTGAATGGTTTCCTCTAGCGCGAGATGATAACAGACTTTCTGTGGTTAGAAATTGATGATATGGACCTGGAAGATATACCACTTGTCACACAGCCAACGAAGCAATGGCTCTTTTGTGTAAGAAATTCAATCACCGTTCTTTCTCATGTCTTGGCGATGTTAAGCGGCCGCCACCATCATGAGATTTGACACCGTTGGACTGTTTTCTTTGGGGATATTTGAAAGAAAAATTGTACGTCGATAAGCCAAGAAAAAATCAAGATCTGAATTTCAATTATGTCTCAGAGTCGTTGAAAATATGGACCGACAGATAGTGGTATGCCGCCGAAGCTGTGGCGAGCGTTTGGCTGTTATTATATTTCACACACAATTGTCATTGATCCTTCCATCATAACAGAAAATATTAAGATAATTCCCCGAAAATTTTTTGTTTTATATACAACCAACATCCTGCGTTTAGGTTGGACCACCCTTTAGCAAGACAGATGAGCAATTTTTTAATAACAGTCTCAGCATAACGATTATGATAACCAACAATATCACTTATTTTACAAAATTTGATCTCCAAAGATTCCGATTTCCGGCGAAAGCAAACTTATTTTTGAAATTGAAAAGCTTATTCTTATTAAATGTCAAAACTATAATATTATTCCAATATACTATTATTGAGAAACAAACTTCATGTTAAAAACACGTGTATATTTATGAGCAAAGAAGTCGGGAAGCTATCAATAAGGAAAGTTATGTTGGGGAAACTTAAAATCGCAATCAATAAAATTATTGATGAAGTCCATTGGATCATGCCATGGAAACGTTTTTGAATGTTTTAGTCATAATAGGTCATTAAAATAGTAAAATACTTATGAAACCATATAAATAAATCATCAGGGGTCTAATACTACAATTTTTATTATTATTTTTTTTCATAAACTTAAATCCGAAATGCTTAAGGGCCTGCAATATCGATTTCATTAGAAAAATATGTTGAAAAAACATAAATATTGTCTAAGCATTTTAAACAAAAAGTAACCAACAACATTTATTAAAAATTTTAATGGATAAAGTCAATTTCATTCTGGCCAGAAGCACAAAATCATAAATTTTTAGTTAAAAAATAGTTATCACACTCGATGGCGTATACTTAACGCACGATTTTTGAGTAATACACACATCAAGTATACGCTGTGTGGTGCACACTCACTTTTCTTATACGAAAACAGTAGAAGGGAGTAAAAAGAATTGATTATAATTCTCTTAAGAGAGTGCACGAATTTGAGCGTCGGTGTGTATGTATGCCTGTGAGTTTAGGTTTATGGCTTTTCACTTATAAGCAATATAATGATGGCCATTAAAACTTGACCACTACTGCCGTTTTATTACTCTCTTTTTGCTTAACAATAAGCAGTAAGAAAGAGGTGGTTTCCTTTAAGAGCTTCAATAAAAGACTTAACACAGAAGATAGGAAAAAAATGACATAAAAGTTAAACCTCTACTCTAACGTACACATACAGACACGCCACCCACACACCTACGTATGTTATTTGATGTTCAATACCTTTCATTAGATTTTCTATTCCATTAAGTTCTCTCCACACTTTTAGTTAATTATGCCTCTTGCTCTCCCTCTCTCTCTCTCTCTCTCTCTCTCTCTCGTTTTTTGTTTAGGTTTAAGTCTCTGTTTTTAGTTTTTTGTCTCAATTCTTTAAGTGTCGGCTTCATTTTATTTGGTTTTGTGTTATCGTTATAGTTGTTGTTGTTTTTGTTATGTTAACTATTTTATTGGCCACATACCTATTTGTGATGTCTGCTCATTTTTTGATTTGTTTTTTTTTTTCTATTTTTTATTATATTGCTTTGGTGTTTTCTTTATTGTTGTTGCCAGCTTTTCACTTCTGTTAAGTGATTTTGTTATTGTTGTTGTTTTTATATCCCTCCCCCCACTTTTTTGTACATGCCTGTGTATGGCAGACAACAAGCAAGAGAGTTAAATTTTTCACTCTCCATTTAAGGCGAATATGTGTTTGCCATATTAATGTTGTGAACATCAAAGTGTATGCATGTACGTATGTGTCTGTCTGTATTGTTCGTATAATTTTAACAAGTATTCGCTCAACATCGAAGAATGTTGTTCACTTGGTTAATGTAATTTGTTGTTGTTCTTGTTGGATTGTTTATTAAATCTTTGGCAAATTTAAGTGCGTGCGTGCTTTGACTATTTTTATGGATTTTTTTTTGCTTGAGATTTCATTTGTTTTACCCAATAGGCAATAGTGATATCAAATAAAATTAAATGCATAGCCTGCCTGATGAAATAATGATCTCATTTTATCTATCACTGAGGATAAGGATACCGTTATTATTCGGCCCATTATCACTTATATGGTGATAGCTTGGTAGAGAAAAGCTGAGGAAGCTACCACCATGAATAAATGAAGCAGGGTACAGAGACTTGGCTGTCTCGGTGTAACTGGGGCTTGGAGGCCTTGATCATTTTAACACCGCTTCACATCCATGTAATAAGGATGGCGCATGTTTTGCGACTAAATTTTTCGTCAAAGGCCTTCGAAAAAAGTCTGCCCATTGTACGCAGGAATGAATGTTATTCCGTTGGATCTGTGCTTTGGTAGGAGATTCAGGGCAGAACTCCCGGACCTGGATTGTTGGTCTACTTCGGCCTAAGTTCGGAAGGAGTTTAATCTAAACTAGTACACCGTTGGTTCCAAATTTAATGACTCTGTCAGAGTTGGTGTTTATAGACTCAACCGAGACTTGCCGATCCCATTAGGAAGATCACTGATTGTGTTCCAGGCTCAGGGCGTTGCTGTATGTACGGAGATCAACCAGGACCGTGGGCTATAGGGTAAGACCTTTAATATATTCTCTGACAGCCAAGCTGCCTTAAGGGCACTTGGCCCGAATTGCATGACGACTAGACTGGACAAAAAGGTTGTTTTGGGTACCTGAACACTGTGGAATATTGATAATGAAATAGCTTATGCATTGGCCAGAAAGGGTTCTATGACACCCTATATTGGTGCAGCACCACTTATTACCATTCTCAATCTGATCAAGGATTTGAGAATTGCCAGACGCTTAGAATACTGAAGTGCTCTATGGCGACGCTCGTCGCTCTGAGGTTCTCATGTATGGCAGGCCGGACTTGAAACTTTTACCGAGTTTCTTACGGGCCACTCTAAACAAAGAGCCCATCGGAAGAGGAAGGCAGTCTTTGATATGGATGTTTGTAGACTACATTGACAGGCATCAGAGACAGCGGAACACATATTATGTGGATTTGGGGTTCTTGACAGGTTGAGGTGGATGTATTTAGATAGGCATAGGGTGTCAATGGGTAACATACCAACCATTATGATTTCGGGTCTGCGAACTAAGGACCGGAAGGAGCACATTAAATACCATGCATCTCATTGCAGTGTCCTGATATAGTGCTTGATTGTTATGATGATGGTAAGGATAAGCTTTTAGAGCCAAATATTAAAATGTGACTCTGACTTTCCCTAATTCAAGTTTATTTCTAATTCGTATTGACTTACGCAAAAACTTGTAATTGTTTCGCGGTTTTAAGGTAAACGTTTTTGTAACAGCCACGATTAGTAATCTTTCAATAACAAATTTCATGCAACCCTCCCAATCTGAATGAGATAAAAGAGGCAAATGGTAAATTGAAAGTTAATAAGGCGGCAGGCGAAGATGGACTACCAGCGGAAATTCTACGGGTTTACATCTAAACCGCAGTTGAACTTCTACTGCCTCACATCACATCAATATGGGAAGACGAGAGGCTGCCTCCTACGAAGAAAGGCATCATTGTAAAGTTACCAAAAAGTGGCGACTTAAAAAACTGTAATAATTGTAGAGGAATTACTCTGCTAAACACCATATATAAGATACTTGCAGTCATAATACAGGGCTTCAGAGCAGAATAGACAACATACTGCAAGACGAACAAGCTGGCTTCAGACCTAATACAAGCTGCGTAGATCAGGCCAACACTTTACAAATAATCATTGGACAGTCCATAGAATGGCATACCCCCCTGTATCTGCTATTCGTCGATTTCAAGAAAGCGTTTGATACCATCAGGCGAACGGCTATATGGAAAGCACTAAGAACCAAAGGAGTACCCCAGAAGCTAATTCGAATAATTAGAGCGATGTATGAGGATGCAGAACTTTCAGTTCTTCACAGCGGAAACATCAGCCAACCATTCCATACCAATCTTGGAGTTAAACAAGGTTGCTCACTATCACCTCAGCTATCCATCGTGCTGGATGACATAATGAGCAAAGTCTATTTGAAAAGAAGAGGGATCACATGGAGACTTACATGCCAACTCGAACACTAGGACTATAGGGATGACATTTGTCTACTCTTGCATAAGATTTTCCATATGCAGTCGAAACTGGAGGACCTAGAAAGATTGGCTCGTAGTGTTGGACTTGAGATAAATATCAAGAAAACCAAGGTCATGAGAATAAACAATACGAGCACGGAGAACATCATGCTACAGGATCAGCCAGTCGAGTATGTAGATATCTTCAGCTATCTATGAAGTACAATGACTACAAACGGTGGCGCAGTAAGAGACGTAGATAACAGGCTCAAAAAAGCGAGAGCGGCATTTGGACAACTGCAGTCAGTATGGGGAAGATCGTATATATCCAAACGAACTAAGCTCAGAATATTCAACTCATGTGTTAAATCCGTACTGCTGCATGGCAGTGAAACCTGACTTGTATCGAATAACATTATACAGAAACTCCAGGTGCCTCAGAATCATATGCAGAATATTCTGGCCAGACACCATAGGTAACACAGAATTGTGGAGCATGACTAATAAGAAACCCATACTAAAGCAGATAAGGGAAAAAAGTGGTATTGGATCGGCCACACCATCCGAAAAAGTCCAGAAAGTATCACTAGTATGTCACTCGAGTGGAATCCTCAAGACTCCAGAAATCGTGTTCGACCAAAAAACACCTGAAGACGCACAATTATCCAAGAACTTAGACGGAATAATCTAACATGGGAAGAGGCAAAGTCAACAGCTGTAAACCGCGGTAAATGGAGATGCTTTGTGGAAGACATATGCTCCCAAGAGGAGTAACGGAAAAAAAACCGTTGAAAAAACTTGAATCACTTTTTTATTCATTATTAAGCGACTATGTTCACTGGGTTGAGAATCTTAACATACTTTTACTTTTTTTGTACATTTCTTGTGTCTCGATTACATTTTCGTGTTAAACAGTGTTAAGGATCATTAAACAATTACTTCTGAATTGAGTGGCTGTGATTATAATAGGAATTGGCATACAACAATAGGCCATTTCCAAAACGACAAGTTGTGCTGATAAGCACAGTTGTTGTACGTGTAGGAAAAGGGTCATAAATAATATTTACAATGAAAACCCTTAGAACTCTTTCGTATAACGCAATGAAAAAGACATTAAAAGCAGCTATTTAAGGGAAATTATGTGAAAAACATTTAATGATTTAAATACATAAAAAAGAATAATTTCTTAAAGAAATGAAAAGCCTAAAAGTGTGCATTTAAAGAAACTGGATAAAAACCTGAAAATATGCTTAATTTTTCTAAAATAATCTGTAAAGAAAAATATTTTTTGTCGCCTTAAAATATGTTTAATATTCTTTTGCTAAATTTCTTTCAATAGCATTTATTTCATTTGATTTCAAATGTTTAATAAATTTCCGTTTTTCTTTTCATTTTCTTTTTTATTGCAGGATGATCACAAAGCTTTCCGTCGTCAATTGGAGGATAAGCGTCCAATTGTCGAAAGCACTTTACAAAGTGGCAGACAATATATTGCCAGTGAACCACCTGTATCGGATACCAGTGATACGGAAGGTAAAATAATATCAAAAATCAATACAAGTACATACATAATATACACATTTACAGTTTAACACACACACACACACAAACACACACATTCGTGGATAAAATAAACATTAACTATTTTCTTCAAAAAAAAAAAAAAAAAAAACAACTGAAAAGAGAAAAAAAGAAACTACGATTGGCAGGATACAACTGCAGCTGGTTCTTCGTATGCTTTCTTGTTTCCAACTTCAATACACCAATACCCTTAAGCAATTTACAAATTGGTTGTAAAAAGAAGCAACAAAAAATAATATTGATAAAAAGAGATTACTTTTTTGTTTGTCATTCATAAAAAGTACTTTTTGTGAAGCAAAACGAAAAAAAAATAAAATCTTTATAAAAGGAGTACCCTATTCCATCAAGAAAGACAAAAAACGTTTTTGGCAAATAGAAACTGCTTTTTGTTAAATAAGGGGTGTATTTGATAGCATGTATTCATCTAAAAAGTACTTTTTGGCCTTAAAAAGTAATGCTTGCAGGAAAATTACTTTAAATTACTAAAAGTTTTTTGTATACAAAAATACATTTTGCAAGATTTATATATACTTTTAGTAACAAGTGCTTATTTAAAAAGTACTTTTTTAAAAAAAGGTACTTTTCTGAATAAAAAGTTGCTTTTCGAGATAAAAAGTTATTTTTTTAATAACAAGGTACTTAAAAAACACTTAGTAACAAGTGATCATCAATAAAGTACTTCTATGCTTGAAAACATGTAAAACTACTACGCTTCATTAAAAGTTTTTTAATAAAAAAAAGAACATTTTGCGAAATTTAAATATACTTTTAGTACAAAGTGCTTATCTAAAAAGGTACTTTTTTAAAAAGATACTTTTTCAAATAAAAAGTATCTTTTTGAAATAAAAAGGTACTTTTTTATATATTTTTTTTTAAAATAAAAAGGTACTTTTAAAAAAAGACTCTTTTAGTAACAAGTGCTCATCAAAAAAGTAATTTTATGCTTAAAAACATTTAAAATTACGACATGTTTTTTGAAGTACATTTTTGCTGCTAACAAATGTTCATCTAAAAAGTACTCCTGTTCTAAAAAATAATATAAAATGCGTTCAAAGCTTATATTAAAAATAGTTCATATATACTATATAAGAAAGTACTTTCGTAAGCTGAAAGCTTATTGAGAAAATAAGAGGGTACGATGAAAGTGGTTTTGAAACTATCAAAATGCTGCTTGGAAGGCGAGCCGTGCATCAACATTATATGGATGCAAGAAAGGAAAAAAACTACTGTTCCGAAGTAAAAAAAAGGCAGCTAAAAAACAGAGGAGTAAGGAACTGGGAGACTGCATGAATCGGAACGGTGCCAGAAATTTTTAACGGCATTTAAAGCGCAAAGAGCTTGTTAATGGGTTCGTTTTTTTAAGAATGACAGCGGAAATCTGGTCACAGATAAGGGAGCTGTACTAAGGATTGGAAAGACCACTTTTCAAAGTTGCTCATGGGATTGGATGCTGACAGTGGCTAAACCCAAAGCAAAGAAACTGTAGTCTGCCCTCATCTCAGCTGGGCTGGGGTGAAAGAGGCGACAGCAAGCGTTAAGAATAATGCAGCTGCGGGTGCCGATAACCTCCCAGCAGAATATTTTAACTTTTAGGCGACGAGATACTGGGGTGCATATACGACCATTTGTGCACTTTTTTTTCGAGAGAAAGCATGCTCTCATATTGGATGCTTGGAATACTCTGCTCTATTTATAAGAAGGGTGATCCCAGCCTATTCCATAACTACCATGGAATCAGTCTTCTACACATCTCTTACAAAATTTGAACCATCGTAATGTGTGAGTGACTGAGACCCATCGTCAGTAGATTGATCCACAACTATCAGCGTGGTTTTGTGCCAAGAAAATCCACAACTGATCAAATATTTATATTACGTTAAGTCCAGGAGAAAATCCAAGAAAGACAGAGCAATACATACCATGCCTGTGTCGATTATAAAGTTGCTTGAATACCACTGGCATACGACAAGAGCCAGATTCTTCTCGTATATACCGATGTTGTCAACCAGAATTAATAAAAAATAAGATAATATTCCAGAATTTATGCGAAGTCACGTCAGTATTCTTCAGAATTGAGAAAAAGTCAGCTAAAGTCGGTTTGGTGGTGAATGAGGGCAAGACGAAGTTAATGGCACCTTGAACCATCATTAGGCGTAAATAATTTTAATTTTGAAGACGTGGATAACTTTGTTTATCTCTGTTCCACCATGTACAGAAACAATAATGTCAACCTGAAATTAAAAAAAGGGATCTTGCTTCGCAACAGATGCTATTACGGACTTTGTAAGCATTTCTGTGAAAAGACCTCGAGTAGAAGAACAAAAGTCCACATATATAATACGAAACATTATGGTGTCGAATAGTGGGTGATGACAGAAACTGATGCGGAGATTCTAGGAGTTTTCCAGAGAAAATTTCACCGCAGAATATATTGACCTGTTGTCCTAAATAACGAGTAGCGATGAACTCTAAACTATACGCACTAAATCCCGACATTGACGTGTTTAAGCACATCACTGTGCAACAATTACGGTGGCTGGGACATGTTGCCCGCATGAGTGCGCTCGAAAGTTGTTTGATACGGCACCGAAAAGTCAACGTAAGAGAGAGCGACCACAACTATGTTGGAAAGACCAGGTTGATGAGATGTGACTTACGGGAGAAAAAGCACACAACATCGACGCGTTTGGGCTTCCATATGCTCGACTACTGAGTAACTGAGGTTGTAAATAGCCATATAATGACAGCGTTTTTAAAATATCTTGTACTTGATATGAAAAAAAAAATTAAATAAAAAACGGGCACATTTGTTATTGCTTGGTACTATTTGGAAAAATAGTTTTTTTTTCTCCTGAAAAACGAGAAAAACTATTTCAATTTGGCAAAATTATGTCCAATACTTCAAATAAATATTAAAAGTTTCATATGAAACTAAAATCAAAATTAATTTCTGATAAAGAATGTTTGCATTTAAGTACTAAATAGTACTTTTGTAACGAAATTACATACTTCACAATATTTTTATAAAATATATAAGGAATTATTATTTGTTTTATTAATATTTGTTGCCCCAACTACAGATTTTGGCAAAAAGTTCCTTATGAAAAAAAGTACCAAAAAAAGTACTTTTTCTCAGCATTGTTTATAACAACTTCCAAAATGTGTATTGTACATAAATTTCTTCAAAACTAAACGAAATCGCTTAAACGTTGCCCTATTTACAACATTAGAAATCCCAGAACATGTACCACATGCTCGTGTTATTTTTTGTTTTTATTCATTTTACAAAATTCTAAAAAATGAATTGGTTTTGTATTGAGTTTGAAGTATTAAAATAATCCTTCTTCCTCTGCGAGAATAGTTTAAAAAAATTTGTATTATTATATGCAATATGAGTACATTTAAGAAAAAGGACCAAATAAACAAACGGTGAGGGATTTATTGATGCAGCATTTATAAGCAAAGCAAAGCGTTTTTTCACTTTTCTATATATTTACCTTTTCTATATGAAATAAAATTTTTTTGTAGTATTTATTTGAGTTTTGGTACTTTTTTGTTTGCTCCAGCAATAACAGTTGTGTGTTTTCTTCTTAGAATAGCAGCAATTCTTTCTTTTTATATTTAAGCGAAACGTTAAAATGAAAATAAATAAAAAAAAGTTTATTATATGGCTCGTATTTTCTGCTATAAAACCGTTTATATGGTTTTTTGTTGAAAATAAAAAAAAAGTTAAAATAGAATCAATAATTCTGAATTTAATACAGACACACAATTTACTTGTATTTCTTTTAAATTTATTTTTGTTATATGACCACATTAATTTTCAATTGATTATTGTATTGCCAAGGAACCAAAGAAAAAAAACCTGAAAATGAAAGCCAAAAGTTAAGTTTACCTTTCGTTTATCTATAAACTGAGTTTAACCTGAAAGTAAAAGAGGTTACAAAATCATGATAAATTTTTTATTTTTTTGTGAATGGCCTCCATTTGCAGTGAAAAGCGAATTTATTGTTTTAATAAACGAAATACAGCCTAAAAATAGGCAATATTTAAAAGAATTTGACATAGAAAAAATACATATTTTTTAAGTTTAATTTATAGAAAATGCTCTACGAATCCTAAAAAGAAAGAGAAAAATAAATCAAAACAAATACGCCTAAAGGTATGCTAAAGAACAAAAATCTTAATATAAATAGGGTCTTTAAGGCATACAAATACAGAGTGTTAGAGAAAATACTTAAACAGGACATAAAGTAGAAGTAGGCTAGGCATCGATTAGATACTGATAGGACATTATAGAATGTAAATATCAACGAAACTATGCTATAGATATTGAGTTCTACGAAACCGTTAAACTTAGGATCAAGGAACTAAAACGGTATATAAAAAAGAGTAAAAGAAAGTTCTTCAGGGGTAAAGTCAGTCGCTTTATGAAAGTACCTGCTCTAAGACTTTACCTCAAGGTGCCAAAGCACGAGTGAATACACTGCGTCCACCAACGCCCATGGTACTCAAGTGTGAGTATCAATTCGTATCCATGTTGTTAAGACATGCCCTCTATCTTGGCCCTTTAGACAATACTGCGGTGTATTACTTCCAAGTCAAGCTGTGGTACACCAACAAGAACCTGCTAAGCATCGGTAGAATGGTGGCAATGGCGTTTGCGCAACTTGGGAAAATCTGACGGTCAAGCGTTCTCTCAACAAATACGAAATTGCAAATATTTCGATCGAACATGTTTTCTATGCTACTTAGTCTTAGACGCATTTTAAAAATCTTCTAGCCAAACATCATCAGTAATACCAACTCGCTTCTTAGGTATAAAATATTCAATATGGTGTTGGATTGGCAATACCCTCAGAAAACCGCCACATGAGATCTGCAGCATAATGTTCGAGGTAAAGAGGTAGTCTGAAGACAACGTCGTGCAGGAGAGTGTTGAACGAAGTGGAACAAGCTGGACACTTTTGGAATAAATTAAAGAGGTTGGCGCAGAGGCGTATACACTATGCTCCTCAAGGTGTTAAAGTTAATAAATGATGATTATAAATCATAGACAATGTCAATATGAAAACAATCATTCAACATTATTTTTCTCCTCTGCTTAGTGAAATTG
The DNA here is from genome assembly GCA_023159175.1 of Wohlfahrtia magnifica. Classification (NCBI taxonomy): domain Eukaryota; kingdom Metazoa; phylum Arthropoda; class Insecta; order Diptera; family Sarcophagidae; genus Wohlfahrtia; species Wohlfahrtia magnifica. The sequence continues at coordinate 406,559 of JAKWBJ010000102.1, read as the reverse complement.
GAATGTTTCCAGGTTTGCCTTAAATCTCATTAGCTGTGCTTATGTGTCTTCTAGCTAAGTTTCAAAGAATCCTAACCATATGACAATATAACCTAACAAATTCTGCATACGTTCCATAACTTTTCATCTAAATCATCCTAAAAGTAGGCTATAAAAGGAGAAAAAGAGAATATTGGTTCTATTTTAAAAGACGCCTTTAAATATGCTTAATAAACAGACTTTTGAAGTAAAGTTTTAGTCAGCCGTCAGTTATTACTATATAATATACAAAATTTAAGACATTAGCCTTATATGCCTAAAAATATGCAATAAATCTTTTAATTTATTACTTCACAAACGACTTTTATCAAACAAATCATATTTTGATTTCTTTTCTAAACCTTTTCTCCTATTGTTCTCAATAAAATTGAATTATTCTTTTGATTTGTTTCGAAAAAAGTAAATCAGTTTTACCCAAACAGTTGTTGCTCTTCATACTCAACAACTTTCCATTTCTTGTAACATGAATTTATTCACATTTGTCAACATCAGTTTAGATTTTTTAACTCGTTTTTTGTTTTTTCAAACTCTGTCGTCAATAGTTATCAATTTTATTCAATTTTTTAAATTTTATTTTCTTTTTTGTGTTTTTTAAATAGTTGTTATTGTTTCTTGATGCAATTTTTTGTTTGTTTTTTTTTCAACTTCAATAGTGTTAAACACATTTGCATATGAGACCGGAAACTGAATCTGAAGAAAAAATAAAATAAAAATATATGTACACTGACACACATGCTCAATGGGATGCGGAAACATATAGAAAATTGAATTGGATTTGAAGATAAATTTTTGGGAAAATATATACAAACAAATGAATAAGAAAAATTTCAAGAAGAAAAAACAGAAACAGAGCAATAAAATACAGTAACGATATTAAAAGTTTATTGCACAGAACACAGCTGAATTAGAGCATGAAATATAAGGAGGAAAGTAAAAAAACTTTGAAGAAATTGTAAGATTGTAAAGAAAAGAAATTTTGTTATCACTTAAACTGAAAAAAAATGAAATGAAATTGATTTTAGTTATAAGTAAAACGTTGGCAAATCAAATAGATTTCTTCGAATAATGTAGACTATTTTTTAAAGTATACGTTAAGGCTGAAAATTTGCCCAGAGTTCAAATATATATTTATGTTTAAAAGAATAATAAATGGGTTAAAGAACATTTCTTAGATTAAAAATTAAGTACACCTTTATGGCCTTGCTATTAAATTTAAGATACATTCGATACCTAGATTCTGGAGTCGAATTTAAAAATTTTATGAAAAAAAATTTCTGTGTATACTTTGAGGTGTTTTAAAACTCTTATAAATAAATATCTGGAGCAGAAACACTATAGCCTAGTTTTAGATCACTTTAGCTATCTCTCATACTTTACGCTATGATAGAATATTTTCAAAAGAAATTGAGAGATAATTAAATTTCAGATCAAACCTTGTCTATGTTGAACATAATTCATCTTCACGTCTTATCAATTTCTATTTTTCTCTAGATTCTTATGTATTTTCTAACTGTTTATATACATTCTAGCTAAAACCTGGCGTGCCTCGTTACCACCATCTTAACTATTGTCTTAAATACTATCTTAGTTACAGTTCTTACCCTCTTTCATAATTTTGTGCCCTTTCGGTCAAAATCTAGGAAGGAAGGACACTGTAGATTCTGTTTTTAGCTATACACAGTCTTTAGAAAAACATATATAAATATACATATATATACGTACATACATACCCGATGTTATTTCCACAATGCCCGCTTTTTGTCTGATGGGGAGAGATAACGAAGCTTTAACAGCTGCCGCTCTATTATGTCGTTCTTCATATGTATAAAATTCAATATAAAAAATTAATGGAGGATGCCACGCCCACTTATCCAATTCTGACCACGTACTGACTGATGACGTATATTGCTCACTACGTTTTTTAAACCTTATTTAGAAACTTATACTGTTGCTGTTCACAAGATATATCTACAAAAATTAATATGCACTCTGTATTAGAGGTACCACGCACACTTGTTCAATTCCGCGGAATTTTTGGCTGATGCTTTGTATTGAGTATGAAGTCATTCACACCAAATACTGAAACCTTAGCTTTAATCGTTCTCAAGATACAATGAATTTATTTAATTTGTATGGGAGATACTACGCTCACTTGTCCACTTTAGCTCACTCTTTCCCTGATGATGTGTATTGGCCATAAAGTCACTAAGACTAACTACTGAAATTTTAGCGTTAACCTTTCTCAAGACCTACTTAAATCAATATTTACCTCGCCCACTTATCGTATTCCGCCAACTTTTCGACTTATGGTTTTTATTGACTATTAACATATTTGGACGAAATAATAAAACCTTAACTTGAACGCGTATCAAGATATACTAAAATCAATACATACTTTATTATGGAAGGTACCACGCCCACTTATCGTATTCCGCCAACTTTTTGATTTGGTTTTTATTGACTATGAAGCTATCTAAATCGAATAATGAAAGCTTAACTGTAATCGTTACCAAGATATACTAAAATTAATACGTATTTTATATGAAAGATACCACGCCAACTTGTCCAATTCCGCCCACTTTTTGGCCAATCATTTGTATTAATTATATATCTATTTCGGCCAAATTTAGAGATTCGTTCTGTTATCATTTTAAGGATAAAGACAAGTAAATATTAATTTTGTATGGGCGCGCACCGCCCAGTTGAAGTTTTTAAAATTTATACAAACAATAGTTCCTTCAAGGTATACAGAGAGATACCGTTTAGCTACCTATAAGGCACAAACAAACATACATACAAACACACATTCATTTTTAAAAGATTACTCTTCATAAAAGAGTATGTTTTGACTACATTTGCTCTATTTTACTTTCCTTGTCTTTTTTGTAATTTATCCTTTCTAAGTTTTGTCCACATCGTAGCAACTAACAAGGCAATATCATGTCCATATCCTGCCAGTGTATATATTTGGCCTTGTTTGTGTCTTAATAATGTTACATCTATTTTTTTTTTCCTTGTCTGATCTATGTTAATGCTATGGCCAGTTTATATTTTGATCTTCTATGTCTTGCCTCAGTTTCATCTATGTCTTGTTTTCGTTTTTTATAACGAAAACTGATTTGTGTTTTGTCAATGTCTGGTATGTGTTCTTTTATTTATCTTGTCCATATCCCATCAGTTTATGGCCTATGTGTTGTATGTCATTTGTTTATATTGTTACGAAAATTAAAATGCCTAAAAAAGATACACAACATTTGTACATTTGAAACTATTGACTTTTTTGTGACATTTATTCTATTGATTTGCTTCAAGGCTACGATCACCCTAGCAATGCCGTACTTATTTGAATAGTGTTGCCAATTAAATTTTTGGTATTAAAAACTTACATTTGAATTAATGTAGCTGAGTAGAGGGTTGTAGATTATGCTAGAACATTCGAAACTGATGTTGATTTACTATAAAAGGGTGCCACCTTCTGCTTAGTCAGTCAGTCATAATTTAACAGTCATAAGCTGAGATCACACGATTGTCATAATGCACCAATAATTAGTGTATTTTATATGCCAATCATGTGATTATACAATTTATTGGCCTTATACAGCAACTCACAATATTATTGAGATTATTTATTCCAATCAAATGCAACCCTGTAGCGACAATCGTGTGAAAACTTTATCGACAATCATGCACCAATATAATTTCCAAAAATACACCAATATTTATTGTATTCCTGTGTGGCAATTGAAGAAGTCAATAATCACCGATTTTTATTTTTTAATTGATTTCTTTCTAAACAAACAAATGTTTTTTCGTTATTTATAATTGTGATCCCTTAAAATATGCATTTTTTTAATTATTTATATGTAAATTGCATCACAAACTTCCACTATTTCTTTTTTTCATTATTTTTAGTTTTTTTTATCAAGCAAACACCTGATAATTAAAGCCGATGCAATCTTTATTTTTTAGAGAACAAATCATCTTTACTTAAGAGAATTAAATATAATTTGTAATTATATTACAATTTAAATATATAAATATTTTAGTGAATTAATTTTTTTTAATTTATTGAAATGTTTTCTCATATGTATGCACCATCAATAGCCCTTCTTGTGAGCAAATCTCTGGGCCACGCTCTTCTTTTTTTTGTATTTCTTTGTATTTATTTGTTCACTAAATGACCTCAATATAAATAAAGAAAACGCTATTTCGTTTTTTTTAAGAACGAACCATTTTGAACACCAAAAAAATACATTTAATTTACCACAACAGCTGATTCACAGAGTTGCCGTAAACTAGAACAATCGTGTGACGTCGTTGGGACAATTTTTGTCAATACATCGTTTCGCGCCATCTTGTGACAATAAATTTTATGTTAAATAAGACAAACGTTTGAATACAGAATTTTTAATTGGGACAATTTTATTATTGTGCGCTTATTTCTCACAATAAAATTTGTATTAGATTGGCGTATTTGAATCAATCGTGTGATCCCAGCTATAGACTTAAGTTGTGCTATGGCGTTCGTAAAAGTGTTGAGTAAATTTGTGTATAAAGTTAAGGTGTGAAAATAAAGAACTGTATAAAGTAAAACAACAAATCCGCTGCATTTATTTTATTCTACGCAATTAAAAGGAACTGAAACGTTTCAAAAATGTTAAAACGTACTAATAACTTACATCAACTTTACTTACTTAATTATAACTTATGACTTACTTATGTCTATTCTTTGTTTTGTTTGCTGCTAAGCTATGTCTTGTGCGTTTCTTTTTCGGTCCTGTCTTCCTGTTGTGCGAACATAGCATTAGATTTCATAAAAGCATTTCTCTTTTGAAATATTTCTTACCAAAGCTTTAATAAAATATTAAAATAAAAATATAAATGAAACAACCTTTCACCAGTGTCACATATTTTATATAAAAAAAAATTATATATTTTTTACTCCGAGTGACTTCTTAATATCTTTTTTAAGTGACACACTTTTTGTCTAATCTATACTTATAAAAAGAAAAAATCATATTTCTTTTTATACAAAATTTATGCGTAATTTATTATTTATTTCCCTTAAAATTGAAATTGTTCGTTATTGTCTGACAACAAAAACACCAGCACTAGCACCAGCATTGCTTAAAGCCAAACACAATGCCAAAGTAACAGAAACGACAGCTTAAAACAGACGCCATTCTATCTGCCATTTTGTCTGGTACTTTATGTCTAAATTTATGTCTAAAACTCACTTTTTTTGTTTTTCTTCTATTTTTAGCCCACGATACAGATTCACGTTATTTGACTGCCGAAGAACAGAGTCGTGAGTTGACACGCAGTATAAGACGTGAAGTTGCTAAGCTCTCAGAGCAATGGAATAATTTAATCGATAAATCTGACAATTGGAAACATCGTTTAGATGAATACATGACGGTGAGTGTCGTTTTCATTTTTTTTTCTTTTGTTATTCGTACTTTTTTTGTGTGCTCAGTTTTGAAAAGTACTTTGTAAGTCTTAATAATTGAATGCATTTACACAAGACAAAGTGGTTTAAAGAAGCAAAGTTTAGCGTTAAACAATTTAAAAGTTTAAAATTTAAAACAGTGATAAACGAATCAAATGACAAAAGTCAACGAAATTTCATAATGTGGGTGGTAGAAGTTCAACAGAATAGAAGGATTCATAATTGCATGTGGATACTTATATGCCTTATTGGGGGCTTATTCGTAAATCATCCTACAAAGTTAAACATGACAAATTGTTGAGTATTGCGGCGAATGTTGAAACTGGTGCTCGCCAATGTTGTGTTCTTGCGCCACTGCTTTTTAATATAGTTTAAGATACGATACTTAAAAAGGACCTTCGTTACGACAGTTGTATAATTCGCGATTTACAGGCTGCTTAAAAGATCTTGACTACCTTATCCTCTGTGTAGAATTAGCTGGCTATTCAAAAGGTACGCGATCAGATATCTCAGCATAAAACCTGCAGAGTCTACACCGATCATTCTCTTTATTTTCAAAAAACACTGATGAACATCCAAAACCACAATGCTTGGTAAATAGTGCAGTAAGTGCCATGAGTTCACACTTATTGAGCAGCAATAGCTTTCTGCATGTACTGGGAACAAACGAAATAAGCTTTCTCGCCTGTTTCATACCGGAGGCACTCCTCCAAACCAGAGCGAATTCTCCCTCAGCTCAGGGGGCAATCTTCCCTCCATTTATCGTTCATCGGCGACTAGTCCGGGGCCGTTAAGAAACCGAAATTGGAGGTAGCACGAAGGTGAGTTCATCCTTCCTTCCTGCTACGAAGACTGACCAGAAAAATGTTCGGGCCCTGCCCGACTTTTGGGTAAGCCCCCTTGTGGGAGATTCATGGTAGTTAAACCTAAAACTCAGGCAGAGCGTGAGGGTCGGTGTGGTGTTTCATTTCCTCAAGATCGTCTCCAAGACTTCCACAAGGTGTGAATGTTAGTGTCTTGATAACGCGCCTTTAAATTAATTACTCACTTCTGATTATCATGGATGGGGAGCGTTGGTAGACTTTATTCCACCCGTACATTGGGAGATGCCAGCGTGGCAATACTCACCTCAAATACGACTTCACTCCCGTTTGCGTATCCCATAGGACACTGAAAAATTGCTCAGCCCAATAAGGAACCCGCCGGGCTGCATAGTTCACTAAACCATCCACTATTTCGTTTCCAGAAAGACCCTCACCATCTGTTTTGCTACTGAGTGCTAAGCTAATATCGTCACTATTTATATACTTTAGTATAGACATGAAACTTCTTTCATAGAGCAAGTTCTCAAACCTTTTTTTATTAATAACTTTTGAATACAGTAGTGCGTGTGTGTGTTATATGGCAGATATATATATCGGGTGATTTTGTAAGAACTGTCGAATTTGATTTAAAAAAAAAAAACATAAAATTTTGAGAAATTTATGAAATCTCTGTTTGAGTCAACAGAATGATTTACGTATTTCAATATCTAAAGATGATATCGTGTCTATGCCTCAAATGGTTCATATGCTGGGTACAATTTTGACATACTCTCTCAAAACATATCGGCCGGTATCTCAAGAATAAATTCTTCAATATTGTCTCCCTTTCTAAGCCTTAACATAGCCTGAAAATTGCAAGAGGAAAGTGGCCTTTTCTCGCCAGTTTGTCCGCTACAAAATTCCACCGGGTATCGAAAGAACCTCTTACCTCTAGGTCTGAATGTATCGCCATTTCGTTTAGAGACGCCCGGCATTCACATATTAGTCACGATGTCGAGTAGACACCGGAGAGTGCCCTGATCGCAACTTGACTGTCCGTACAAATTTCGATATCAACATCAAATATCCTATAGTACATCAACCTGTAGTATATTGCAGTGGCCGGAAGTTTAAACGATGCCCTCACCCCGTATGCAGGAATAAAAACACCGCTCACAACCCCTTTCGTAGATCTCAACCCGTTCATATTCTATACACATATTTGTATCCAAGTATCGCAAGAACCTTGTCCGACCGTGTCGCCACCATCCTCAACCTTATCGCAGACATAATCGCCATCTGCAAATAATAAAAATAATCAAAGAGCGTTAAACGACATAATCTAGGCGGACAATTAACCCGCCACAAACGTAAATAAATTGTTCAACGAACTTGCATCTCAATTAGGCCATTGTTTCACGTGTTGTGTGGCATGTGCCACTGTCTTGTTGAAACCACATATCAGCTCTGCCATTTTGGGAAAAAATGGTTTAATAATCACATAGTAGCGCTGGCCTTTTTCGGTGACGTTCCGGCCTTCTTAGTCTTTGAAAGAGTACGGTAAAATGAAGCCAGCGGCCCATTATTCACAACAAACAGTGCATTTTTCGGAATGCATTGGTAGTTTTTACAATGTTTCTGGCTGCTCTTCACACCAAATACAGCAATTTTAATTGTTGACGCATCCATTCAACCAGAAATAAGCGTCGTCGCTGAACACAATTTTCCAATAAAAAAAGTGGATCTTCATCCAACCAAATTTTGATGCGTTGTTCGTTCGCAAGTCGTTTAATGGTTAAATTATAGACCAAACTGAACATGTTTGAAAGTAACATATTACTCGACCAGCGCTGAGCTACCAAACACAGTGTTGCCATAAAGAAAGTTGCTAAAAAAATCTCTCAATACTTGTTTTTATTTCTTGTGTGCAACAGTCGAAGATTTTTTTGGTGAAATAATTTTTCGAAGATAAAATCTTTTTCATGCAGCAAAAAAATTAAAACTTGTAAGCCAATATAACCATAACTATACCATAACCAGGCTTTTATTGCTCTATTTTTACTTTATAGGAAATGCCTGGTGCATTATTTTTATCCCATCCAACCAGTCAAATCTAATTGTCTATACTGTTAGCATTTCTAAGGACAATATAACATATTGACTTTGACCTCTTCCCCAACTGCATTCCTTTGTACTCTTTATGACAAATAACATTTACAGTTACTTGCAATGAAATAAAATCTTTCCTCAGGGGCTTTCTATTTACTTGAAACTGAATTTTTTTATTTCTTGCAAATTTATTTTTCCTATTTTTCCTTTTCAAAAGAAAAGTGGGTGGTGATAAAAATCTTGTATTTATTGGCATCTCTCAACTAAATATTGTTTATAAAGTGTTTAATACAACAACTACAACAGGTCATAATAACAGCAACCAGCCAGCCAGTCAGCTTAAACAGCCATCTATGCAGTTAATACAATTATTATGTTATGGCCTTAACGATAATGATCATTATCGGTGTGACTATCTTTCTTCTTTCTAAACGAGTAAAGGTATTACATTACCAATGGCATTTAAAATGATGCAAAAGTAGATGCGAACATGTGTTAGGAGACTAGCAATACATTTGAACTTTGAACCTGATCTAAAAGAGGAAAACAATAAACAGGATGTTGTTTTTAAAAAGGTTTTTTATGAGTATTTTTTGCGTTAAAGAAAGGAAATATTTTACAGAGAAAAACAATTTTAAATTTAATTTTTTCTTCTTCTCTGCAATAACTTTTTAATGGCTTTTAAATTTTGAAGAAAACATTTTTTTCAAATAACTCGTTCAAAGGAAATGTGTTGTGTGTGAATTATAAATAAATAAAAAGTCAATAATTTTTTTTATATTTCCTTTTTTAAATATAATAAGAAAATCTTGATAATTATGGCAAATCATAAATTAGCTTTTATGACTTCTTTTTATAAATTCTGCCCTTTTTTCTTCAATACAAATTATAAAAGGAAATGCTATAGAAATGCAATTAATGTCGTTAAAATTCTCATATCGATTTAATTTTTCATGATTTTCTTTTTCCCTTCTTTGAAAAAAAAAAACAAGCCAGTCAAGCAAGCATTGAAACAAGTATTTCCTTAATGAGAATCACTAAATAAAAACTACATTTCCTTTTCCGTTTTATATTTTTTGCCCTATTCTACAATTGATTATTTAAACGCACACGCACACACACACTTACATATTATCTATAATTGTTGCTTATGCTTTCTTTCTCTGAGTTTCTCTCACGGTCTGTAACATTTACTGAAAATCTCTTAAGAAGCAATAAAAACACAATTCGACCAGGGTTGTCAGATCTGGCGATTTCTTGCCAAACGTGGCGATTTTAACAGTTATTTGGCGACCTAATTTTCGGTTTGGCGACATGGCGATTTTTAATATAGTCGGCTATTTTTGACAAAAAGTACGAAAAAATTAAATTATTATTTTGGCATTTTTATGTGTGAATTTCGTGAATATAATATATTTTAATGGCAGCGGAACTTAAGTTGTGTTCTCAGCAAAGAGTAATTTGCAGTTGCCTATATGGATCTGAAAGTAATAGATTTTTAGGCTCCAGTTTACTTACGTAATTCAATTTTCGGCAACTGTCAAATACATTGGTTCATAAGTGGTATGAATAACCTTTAAACTTGAAAAATTTGCAAAAAAATGAGTTTTTGCTTGAAAAATTCACACATATTCTTCAAGGCTATGATATAGAACATCATTGAAAAGGCGTACTTCTCTTTTTAGCTAAATTATTAGCTCTTAAGTATACGAAGGTACAGAAAACCGATTTTTAAACATAAAAATTATTTTTTTAGTTGTATAGCTTTGAATAGAATTTAAACTTTATTGTAGTAAACACTGTACACTTTCAGTGTTTGCTAAAATTTTTACTTAATAGAAATTATAGATTATATATTATGGTGAATTTTTTTTCATTTTTTGGCGAAATTTAACAAATCGGAGCAAATTATTTTTTATTTATTTAAACAATTTTTTTTTTAATTTAAAAAAAATAGTAAATTATGTTTTCAAAATGTTAAAAAAAAAAGTTGATTTGGCGATTTTGGCATTTTTTTAATTTGAATTTGGCGAAAAACTCAAAAAATATGTGACAACCCTGACTACGACTACTTTAATAGAACATATAAAACTTTGTTGCCTACATTTGGGCGCGTAAAAAAATTGCACGGGATGGTTTATAACCCGCAGCTACTATTTTATTGAAATTTAACCTTTATTGTACATAACAAAAAAATATTTAAATAAAAATTGAAAAATTGAAAAACTTAATTAAATTTAAAATCCATGGATTCATAATAAATATTTGCTTTCGATTTAATTTCCTTTAAAGAGCAATTTTTTTTCATAGATATGATATTGGTTCATTCAGGATGACCACGTTCATGCAACTTTTCAGTAAACAAATCACTTTACATAACCTTAGAGAACATAATCCAATGAGGTTAAATTTGGTGGCTAATTAATGGGACCATTACGTGAATTTACTTTGTCATCAATTGTATACTGCGCCGTAAGGTATGTGACTCTACATGTCAACAAAATAATGCCAGCTAATTGAAGCCCGAAAAAAGTTTCTAATCCTGTCCCTATACCGTCCACCATTGACAGTAACATTCTGACCATAATTGTTTTTGAAGACATATGACTCGGACAGCCTATAAAGCGTACCAAACAGTAATTTTCGGTAGATATAATGGTATTTCGACAAAAGCTTTAATCTGCAATCATTCCAAATGCGAAAATTCAACCAACAATAGGCTGCATAGGAGAACAATATTTTGAATTCTGAAGTTTGGCGAACAGAACTATTATTTTAATACAAAATATCAACAGCTTGCAAGCGTTGCTCTGGTATAAGTCTATTCATAATGAATTGTCAAACCAAGCTAAGCAAAAGGCAATCTTTAGTTGTTAAAGCGTTCTTGTCAACCCAAAGTTATGAACCTTTAAAAAAACAACCGATAAAAGCAACGCCCTGCTTAAAGTTTTAAGGGAAAAATGATTTGACGATTAGGTTTTTGATCTACGCCTGCAGTCACTTTGGCTATGTTAGCCAAAGACAAAAAATAGTGTTGTGGCATAAATCAATTTTATTGTTGCATAAAAGACTACGCAGTATACATACTTTGACCCCTTTCATAAAATTGATGGATGTAGGGATTGAATATAATCATTAAAAAGGCCAATGGCTTTAAAAACTGTCACTGATGGAGAGTAAACCATTTAAATGATGTTTCGAAAATTTAATTTTCCTATTATTCTTAACTGGCTACCCTATACAAACCCATTTTAATAACTATAAAAATTCCACAGTTTATTAAATAAAATTCCTCACAAAAAAAAAATATATTTTACGGGCTTTTCGTTAGCTCTGTAAAAGTAGGCCTCTACCAGCCACCCTCTTCCGTTGTTCCTTAACCAAAAAATAAAAAATAAAACAAAAACCAAAACAAAATCTCATTTTAATTTTACTTTTCAAACCATTTAACATTTCATTTGTGGTTGCCACTCTAATGTACTCCCCATACAAAATTAAATAAAAAATGAGAAAAAAAAACGACCATAAAAATTCCTTTATTCCTACCAAAAACTAAATCCTTTTTTTTCGTTCAGTGTTTAGTTTTAGCCATTTACTACCACCACTATACATACAATTATAGAGCAGACTATTTGTATGTGGCCTCTCTTTTTTCATTCTGAACTTTTTTCACATTTTTAGAGAATTTGTTGCCATTTTCAATTTTTACTACAATTTTCTTTTTTTTATTCAAACTTTTAAAAGGCATTTGAGTAACGAAAAAAAAAAAAAACGAATCATGAGCATAAAACGGGAAAAAAATAAAACGGAAGAAAAAATCTGTTGATGTTTAACGTCTGGTAACCACTATTACAGATTTTCGTTGTTAATTGTTGCACAAAAAAGAAAAAGGAGAAGAGAAAAACTATTTCACTAAATATTTAGTGTTAATTAAAATCATCGAAAATAATAGACATACTTGCAACAACAATTTTGGCTCAATGGTTAACTATTTTTGAAAAGAAAAAAAGTTGAAGTCAAGTTAATTTTAATAGAAACTTTCTGATGCCTTAAAAGAAGCACAAATTTAAATAAAAATATTTTAAAATCGTTAAGCTTTTAAAGGCAAATCTAAAAAAGAATTAATTACATTTAAAACTTAACCAAATTTGGTCCTTCGATCCCAACTATAGGGTCCGTCATCTAACGTTTTTTTTTCAACTAGTGCTTATTTCGTGAATGGTAACACTTAGCTCATGTCTGATTTGACAGATAATTAGTTTTATCCTTCCACTGAACGAATATGGTTGTATATACGCTTGAACAACGCTGGGAAATATTGCGATTTTACTTTGAAAATCATGGTAATGTTGCAGAATGTGTGCGAAAATTGCGTACGGATTTTGGAAGAAGAGAAGCACCGTCAGCTCCGTATGTTCGTTATCTTGTGAAGAAATGAAAGAAACTGGCATTCTCATCGATAAGCCAAAGAGTGAAAAGGCAAAAAAGTGCTTACACCATAGAATATTGCAGGTGTGGCAGGAAGTGTGCGTGAAGCGCCATCAACAGCAATTCACCATCGTTCTCAACAATTGAACATTTCGGTGACATCATTGAGACGAATTTTGAATAAAGACCTTGGTATGACGCCATACAAAGTCCAATTGGTTCAGGAGTTGAAGCCAACTGACCATCCAATGCGTTTTCGCTTCGCTAAGTAGGCCTGCGATCGACTTACAGAAGATGCCGATTTTGCCAAAAAATCATCTTTTCAAATGAAGCTCATTTTGATCTTGGCGGGTATGTAAGCAAGCAAAATTGTCGCATTTGAGGCACAGAACACCCGCACACATACATTGAAAAGCCGATACACTCAAGCCGAGTCACTGTTTGGTGCGGATTTTGGTCCAGAGGCATAATTGGGCCATTTTTCTTCGAAAATGAGCAAGGAGTGGCCGTTACAGTCAACGGCCACGTTGAAGGAATTTTTGTTCACAAAAATTGAAGAGGAGGATATTAGCAACATTTGGTTTCAACAGGACGGCGCTACGTGTCATACAGCCGAAGCTACACTTGATGTTTTTGAAGATCGCATTATCAGCCGCAGAGCTGATGTCGTTTGGCCACCTCAGAGCTGCGATTTGACATCGTTGGACTATTATTAGTGGGGTGCTGTCAAAGATAAGTGTTACGCCAACAAGCAAGAGACAATTGACGCTATTCGTGAAGCCATTTGTGAAATACAGCTGCACATAATCGATAATGTGCTTAAAAATTGGACCGATCGTGTAGGCTACTGCATGGCCAGCCGAGGCAGCCATTTGAATGAAATTATTTTCCATTTTTATTTTCAAATAGGACTTTGATTCGCTAATCTAGAACGAGTATCGTGCTATCCTTGTAAGAAATATTATTGCAAAATAAGATCCTTCTGTGTCATATGAAAATATTGTTTGAGAACTTAATTCGTTTAAAAATATGCACCAATATTGTAAATTTAAAGCTATGAACATTCTTATGGAAGTTTTAGAGAAGTTTATGGTTTATGTCAAGGCTACAATTACCCTGCTAATGCTGTATTTATTTGAACAGCGCTGCCAATACCACAATATATCGAATATGTACTCCACATTCGTAAAGGCAGTTGAATAGTAGATTGTGAAATTTACTAGAACATTCGAAACGAATATTAATTTACTATAAAAGACGCCGTATTCTGCTTAGTCAGTCAGTCATAAAGAGTAAAGTCGAGTTAGGCGTTCGTGAATGAGTAATTTTGTGTATCAAGTGGAAGTTAAATAAGTTGGACACTGTACATATTCGCTTCACTTATTTTGCTCTACGCAATTTAAAAGCACTCAAACCTTTTAAAAAGTTAAAACCTAAGAATATTGTTACGAAAATACAAAAAATGCTTAAAAAGAAAATACATCACATCAGGGACTGTTCTGCGGGATTTTTGTCCATTGATTTGTGTTACCCTGGTAGTTCTGTACTGATTTGCGTATATGACGTCATTGCCAATTCGACCATATTTGGGTTACACAATTTTACATGTTTAAAGTTAACGGATATAAACTAGAAGATATGACAGCGTGTGAGACATTTTCGGAACTTTCTAAACTATAGGCATTAGGTATATAAGGAGGCTGCTTTGCCTACGTCAATATAGTTATCGTTTTGCAGTCATAAAGTCTAGTCGTGTTTAAAGTCTAGTCGCATAAATAAAAGTGTTGAGTAAACAAATATTAAGTGCAAGATAAATAAGCTGCTGTAAAAACTGTAAAACAACAACAACGTGGTGTTTATTTTATTTTACGCAATTTAAAGGAACTAAAACGTTTTAAAAAGGTTAAAACGAATAGTATATACTAAAAACATTTTTTTTAAAAAATGGTATTTGATCCACAGCTACGAGCTTAATTTTTTCATTTCTGTTATCAGTTTTGGCCATTTAACTAATGAATCAGTTTTTATACAAAGTCAGGATTAATTTCATAAGAACTGAAAAAAACATAATTCTTTGTCAAACGAACACACTTAAAGAATTTTCTAAAGGAAAAGATATAAGGAGAAAACGTATAAGTAGAACTGCTGCTATATATTTCCTATAGTCGGCATTGGAATGAATGTTATTATCAACTTCGGTTTTACTAATATTTGTAAGTATTTTAGCTTCTAAAAAGTCAAAAAAAGTCGAATGATAAACTTTCTTCGGTAGAGTCAAAAAATTTGCAAATTAATGTAATAAAGCAAACGACGTTTCATAATACTAACGTTACTGCTAAAATCAGTAAACTCGTAGTGTTAAATCTATACAGATTCTAATATTTAGGTTTAGATGAAAAAACCCAGAATCAATATCACCACAATAAAGTTGCAAGCAAAACAATTACCCAAACCTGCCCTTTTCTACACTGTACTGTAAGAAGTTTTATCAGGCCCAATCGTGCATGATACGAAGAAAATCCATTACCATAATTCCACCCTAAGACACGTAAGCAGAAAAATGAAAATTGTCACTGCACGGAATCAATTGAATCAATACGACACCGATAAAAAAAATTCAAAACAACCGAGGCATAGTCCAAAATCGAACTAACGAGGATGAGTGAAGTTCCTAAACCATCATTTTACAAAACCTAGAACAGCCTGAGCTTTCATCATATTAATATGATCAATAAATGAAAGTTTCCTAACTAACAACACGCCCAGATCTTTCTTGCGTCTATCCTTGCGAATGGGCCATAGTGAACTCGCCTCCGAGTGCACTCGCGAAATGCAAGCGACCCATTTAACCTAACCTAAGTTTCCTTTCCAACGGAAGCCATTGTGGCATGTTAGGTAAGACACCCTTCTACCAACCAAGAAGACCTCGGTTCAATCTCAGGCCACACCATCTAACAATTTTCAACAGCGGTATCACCTCACAACATTACTAACGACTGGTTATGAGTATTTACGCTATAAAAAACTTCAGAGCTGGTGTTTGTAGATCCTTTTCAATGAGTCTACTTGATCATCATTCTCCATATATAAAATATTAGTAGTAACAGTTTCTATGGGCAAGAATAAGTTGTATACTTGAACGGAATTACGCTCCTAAGTTGATATCAATTAAATTAAAAAGAAAGGTAAAAAGAAAGGTAAAAGTCTATCTAACGAAAATGTCTCTCAGGATACCAATCAATGTCAATTTATGAAGCAATATCCTATGATCAACTCTATCAAAATTCTTACTAAAATCGGTATAAATAACATCAGTTCGAGCACCACAGACATAGACCCTAAAAACCCTCGTAATAAATTCAAGAAGATTAGTTACTGTTGGCCTACCCTTTAAAATGCTAGGTGACAACATAGACCTCGTCTGAAAAGAGAGATAACACTGGTCTACAAAAAAACAAATAATTTTCTCTCCTTTGAATAAAACGATATGAAATATAACGAGTTTAATGCGCTGAATTCAAATTAGTTTTCCATTTCTTTCCAACGATTTCAAAGTTTTTTTATGGGCGTGGCAAATTTTTCGCCCAAAATATGGTAGTTATGTCAATACATTTCATCATAACTAGAAAACGACTTGGCCGATTTTAATGCATGTACCACCAAACGTTTAGGAAAGAAAATTTCTATAATCACCTGAACAAAATTTTTTTTTATAATTTTTACAGTTTCGGAGTTATTCACAACTTAGCTGCGAAAAAATAAATAAAAATTTTTGCGCAAAATTTGAACACATTTTTTTTTCAAAAAGTCATTAAAAATTTTCAGAACGAAAACTTTTGATGTTAAGCACTTATATTAAAGCTAAAATGTTGAGAATAAAATAAACTATAAATCAATAAAATCAGTCGGCTACTACTGATTTTATTCAAAATTAAATGCAGGTACCTAACTTTGGACAAATTAAGCGAAAATATGTATTCTTTCAAAATTAGCGAAAGATTTTATTCTTGCAGATTAGGTGAGCTTAGCAATTCCCCTATAATTCGATCTATAAACGAAATTATGCAACGGAATAATAAACGAACCTTTTCAATTAAGGGGAAAGTGACTTATCTTCAAAAGCTTGGTCAAAGAACATTTAAAATGACAGCATAGTTTCTCAAGACACAGGCAGCAACCCCATCGGGCCATGGCAAGTACGTAGATTTTAGGACAGACAAAGACTCAAGAACAGACTCATATTTCATTCATTCATTTTAATTAGAATTTTTGTTCCACAAATATATTGTGAATGAATTTTGCTCGATGTCGTAGGCAGTGACTAGATTACTGATTTAGTTGTGGTCCTTCGCACCAAACTTAAATAGGCTCTTACCATTTCATTCATCAAATATCAAAGTAGATTTAAGAGTAGCACCCAGTAAGTGATCATAGCTGCAATTCATTGTGCTGCTTCCTATGTAATGAGTAAGAATAAAAATTAGCAAAATAATGCTTATCAGAAGCAGAAACAAGTAAAAATAAAGTTAATAATTAAAGTGGTCCTTCGAACTATGTTTATCCTTATAAATCAAAGCCATTCATTTAGTTGTGGTTTCCCTCATACAATGATTTGAAGGTCAGCAGTAAAATAGAAAAACATTAAAAAGTATTTTAATAGAAAATTAAAACAACGGTCCTTCGAACCACTTTGGAATAAAAAATTTTTTAATACTATTTTCCATGAGGTATTTAGATAAATTTTTAATTTACCAATAACCCCGATAAGAATTTTCATTAACTCTGCTTTTTTCAGATTTTTTTTTTGTGAATGTGGCAAAACACGGCTATTGTTGTAGTGATAACGATAAATGTTTTTCTTCATTATCTCCAGCATTATCTATAATAGTAAAACCCTTTGATTAATGCCGGCAAAAAAATGCCATCATTTTGTGTATACAAATATACAGCTAATGCAGTAACAAAAGGTACTTCTTCACGTTGCTTTCAACAACAAACTTCAGACTGCATTGACTAAAGCCATTGTTTATTTAGCAGTCAGCCTGTGCGTCTGTCGGCCTTTTTAGTTATCTAAAAACAGTAATACTTGGCATAAATTCTTGTTAAAGTTGACTTAGGCCGACAAAGTTTCTATTGAAAGTATAAAATAAAAATAACAATTTTATTTGTATGCCATAAAACGCAGTATATGTTGCATAAGTTAAGGGATCATTGAAACTACAACTAGTTGATTAAGTTTTAAGAAGACTTTGAAGAACACAAAGTTTTGTGCAGAAAAGAAATATGAAATTAAAGTAAAACAATAACAAAAAATTTGCAACAAAAACAAACTGAAATTAAGCCAAATTGAATTTTGTTTTAAACCCCTAAAACTAT
This sequence comes from Wohlfahrtia magnifica, assembly GCA_023159175.1. Taxonomy (NCBI): domain Eukaryota; kingdom Metazoa; phylum Arthropoda; class Insecta; order Diptera; family Sarcophagidae; genus Wohlfahrtia; species Wohlfahrtia magnifica. The sequence goes on along the minus strand of JAKWBJ010000102.1, from coordinate 388,355 downwards.
ACTTTATATAACAAAGTTATTATAACTCCAAAAAGTATAATATAAATAAAGTTGTTTTGTTAGTTCTTTTCAGCCTACTTTAGGGAGTTATATTTTTTATTTCTTTTAAAAAAAATTACAAACAAGTTTCAATGGTGCGCAGCATAAAAATGAAATGAAAATGAAATTGAAAAATGTAAAAGCAGTTAATTAAACTTGACCGATTATTAAGGCTCAATTTTCAATATGAAATATTAAAAAAAAAGACAAATTATAACAAATATTGGCCATTAATAGCAAATAAAATGTTTTTATGCGGTTTTATCGCTTGAATGCCATTGCCACCAGCCACCAGCCACCAGCCACCAGCCAAAAGCCAATGCACCACACAACAACCAACAACCATTGCCAATCAACCACCTTCAATGACCACCAACATAACCAACGCTATTAACCACATTATCATCATCAGTATTACTACCATCGTTCGATTCCCATATTATTTGTCTTCGGCTCATTGGCCATAAAAATATAAAACCATCAGCGAAACATGAAAGGGAGCGATGGTGGGGCGGCGGGCATTTCATAAAACACAGGAAAGAATAAACATGAGCAACGGCAAATTGAGAAATTGTGCTGCCAATAATTTTTCACTGTAAAATAATATGAAAAAGGCGACGCACGTTTTCATTTTCATTGTTTTACTTTTCCCTCTTTCTCAATCTCTCAGTCTCTCTCCCTCTCACTCTCCCTCTACCTTTATTGTTTTCTCTTGGCCATATTACTTTTTTTATTATTACTTTGCAACCCAACAATGTGTCAATACAATGATTTATAATGGCTTATAACACAAGTGATCAGATGACTTGTACTCATATATGTATGTATGAATGTATTTGTTGCAAATGCCACACATTGTTGCAACACTAGTGTGTTTTATATGAAAAGCGTGTGTAGGGGATTGGCTGCTGAATATTAATAATACTTTTACGTTTTCGTTTAATTAAACCAAATAAAAGTATTAAAAGTAAAATTTTTGTACTTTTACTTAGAATTATGAAAACGTACTTGAAATGATCCGGACTTAAGGCATTTTGTGTATTTTAGATTTAGATTTTACTTAAGTCTCCGAACTTACGGATGAAATGGCTGTCGGATCAGTCCTCCGAGATGACTCACTCATAGTCTATAGCGATGTCTCGTAGACGGAAATAAAATACAGGGTCTGGTGTCTACTCTGGTGATATGAATCTTAGGGTCTCTCTCAGACTACCCGGTAATTGCGCTGTTTTTCAGGCATAGATTTACTCTATAGACAGCACCGCCAGGCGTATTCGGGAATTGAATCTTGATCTAATAGGATCTACGTAGACAATCTCACCGAAATCAGTGTTCTCAAATCGTACGTGTTTAAGTCGAAATGTCAACTCAGCTGCATTTCCTCACTGGTTCGGCCGGAGCATTATAATGTCCAACTGATATGGGTTGCGAGTTACGCGACCATTAAAGGGAATGCAATTGCTGATGAGTGCGCTGCTAGGGAGTCCTGTGTGGCTCTTGTGCAGGCGGACATGCATGCGCCTCTGAGTATGTTTTCGAGCTTGATAGGCAGATGAACACTGAGCCACTTGTAGAACATACAGAATGCTTTGGATTTTTCTTTCTGTGGAAAGAACTAAGTCTCTTTTTAGATTTTGAAGGAGGTTGATCGGGCTATTTTCGGTTATAATTACTGGTCATGGCTACGGTAAGAGCTGTCAAGAATAGGGGGAAGAGGATGAAGAGGAATTGATACAACACCTTCTCTGCGGCTGTCCCGCTCCATGAGAGCTTAGACTAAGAAACTTGCGTGCATGTCACTTCCATGATCTGGACTGTCTGTGTCACTGTCGAAGTTAATTAACTTCGTCAGGGGTACCGGCTGGTTCACGTGAGGGAACTGAAATTTGTAAGTCTTTAGGTGGGAATATTTTTTGGGACTCTCCCATGTCCGGCCTTTCGACCTCTTTAGTGGGTCTGTCTTGTAAAGGGAGCCTCCGACTGAACTCGTAAAATTCAAGCGACCCACATAACCTAACACAATAGTACTTAGTATTCAAAAACAAAAGTACCAAAAAAAGTACTAAGCGAAAAAACAACAAAGTATGTATTAAACTAAAAACCATACCGAACTTCTAAAGAGTAACAAAGGGAAAACGTAACGAACAAATACGTACCATATTAAAAAAGTAATAAATTGAAAAAGTCCACATTTAAAAAGTACCAAACTGAAACGGTATCGTGCTAAAAAATCACAAAGATCAAAGGGTTGACTTTTAGTACCAACTCGTTAAAAACCTTTATTAATTACTTTAAGAAAAAATATATTTAGGGGCTGGATTATTGTTCATTACTTTTTATACAGTTGCCGACAAAAGTGTACGTATGGCAACAAATGGAAGAAATCGATGCGAGTTGACATTAAAAGTCAACCCTTCAAAATTATATATTTCGTATAGGATCTTTGGGATTTTTTAGTACGATTTATGAGTTCAAGATCATTGAATGCCTGTAACAGCTTTCCATAGAAATTTCATGATATTTTCTATTTCAAGCAAAGAACCTTAAGAGGTTTAAACAAGGTACGTAAATAGTTTTTACCATTTACCCATTTTCTCTGCCTTGCTCAACGTATAAATTCATTGAAAAAAAGTCAACACCAAGGGGAAATCACTAAATAAATGGCCTTTGTTTTTGGTATTTTTGCCTGTTATTTTATAAAAAAAAAATTCAATTCATTTGTTGTTTTAGAGAGCCATTTACCAGCAGTTTATTTACAATTACAAAATGGCTTTTTGGAAAAATTGTTATAAGAGAAGATGAGAAGTGAAGGGTAAAGGGTAAATATTTACCTAAATGCTTATAAGCTGCCAAAGGATTTGTATTATTCAGTTTAAATTAAGTTTTCTTTTTGTGCAAATATCGGCTCCGCCATCTAACGTTTTTTTTAATAGTGGTTATTTCGTTAATGTTAACACTTATCTCATGTCTGATTTGACAGATAATTAGTTTTATCCTTCCGCTGAACGAATATGATTGTGTATACGCTTGAACAACGCTGGGAAATATTGCGATATTACTTTGAACGCACGCATACACTGAAAAGCCGATACACCCAAGACGAGTCACTGTGTGGTGTAGATTTTGGTCCAGAGGCATAATTGGGCCATTTTTATTCGAAAATGAGCAGGGAGTGGCCGTTACAGTCAATGGCGATCGTTATCGGGCCATGTTGAACGAAATTTTGTTCACAAAAATTGAAGAGGAGGAGCAACATTTGGTTTCAACAGGACGGCGCTACGTGCCACACAGCCGAAGCTAAACTCTATGTCTTGCGCCCTGTTTTTAAAAATCTCATTATAAGCCGCAGAGCCGATGTCGTTTGGCCACCTCGGAGCTGTGATTTGACACCGTTGGACTATTATTTGTGAGGTGGCGTCAAAGATAAGTGTTACGCCAACAAGCCAGAGACAATTGATGCTTTAAAAGACAATATTCGTGGAGTCATTGGTGAAATACAGCTGCACACAATCGATAATATGCTTAAAAATTGGACCGATCGTGTAGGCTACTGCATGGCCAGCCGAGGCAGCCATTTGAATGAAATTATTTTCCAATATTAACCGGAGGGATTGTACTGTCAAATAAACAAAGAAATTTGAGAAAATATTCAGTAGTTTTTTTTGTACTACACGCCAATGACATTTATGAACTGAAAATTGGTTGCTACTGTGGTCAGTCAAGTCAATCAGAAACAAATTTTTTGTATCTTTTTTATCGATGCCAATCTCCTTTTATTTGCGAACTTCATTAGCTAATTTTATTGAGAAAGTCATAGTCATGACTGTTTTTTCTACAATTTCGAAGTCGTTTTTTTGCATTGGTTCTCTAACAGATTGTTTACCGATCTACATCGTGACATGAACTGATGTGCTACACCACCTTAATATAAGAAAAGAGTGCTCAAATCTTTTGATAGAACTTGACTTGGTTAGCCTATAGGTTTTAAATTACAATCACAATTTATCGCAACCCGCATGATTTGAGATTTGCAATAAGCTAAGCAATCGTAAGCTTAAAAAGTTGTGTCAGAGAGCAATTTTCATGGTCTCACTAACACTACTATATGTATTCTTACCTTTAATGATCACTGCCAAAGATACATGCAAATAACTTCTCTCGTTCTTAGCTTGAAGAGGTAAACAATATAAAAAGCAAAAGTCACAGAGAAACAGAAGGAAACGAAGGCTTCGACAGAATTGTAGCATTTGTCTACACACCCTTACGTCCTCAGAAAATTACCGTTTGGTGCGCTTTATGGGCTGATGTAGACATTGGTCCATATGTCTCCAAAAAAGATGACGTTCAGAATATTACTGTAAAGACATGATTAGAAATTTATTCGTACCTGAATTAGCTGACATGAGTTATTTCACGCAATTGTCTAATTAATTGGGCACCAAAATCATATGATTTAAATCCATAAGATTATTTACTTTGAGGTTATGTAAAGTCATCAAAGACAATTGAACAACTGGAAATCAACATTCGAAGAGTTTTTGATGAAATACGGCCGTATATGCTATTAAAAGTTTGTGAAAATTGGGGTTCTAGATTGTGCCTTGTACGCGCCAGCCGTGGAGGCCATTTGTTCTTTTTTTCTCCGTCACTCTTCTCCGTCACTTTCTTTCAGTTTCTTTAATCAATTTGATCTTTCATGCTAAGTAGACGATTAATCCACTGTAGCTTCCTCCATATGATTTTGTTTAGTGGTAAAGATCCTTGCTAATTGGTGGTGATCTTAACTTTAGCATTGTAATTTTTTCCCAGTAGGTGGCGTGTTTTTCTGATCATTCGTCTGATGTTTGTCATCATCGCTAGAGGTATGCGGGAAAGTCACGAAAGCTCTTCTTTCTTATTTTATGGATGAAATTGTTTAGAGGGAAGTTGAAGCCTCTTTATTAAACAACAATCAAATTTTTCTTCGTCATGTCCTCTGCTGGGGCTCGAATTTGGGTCGTTTGTGTTGTTATGCGTATGCTCTAACCACTACACCACGCCACCCCCATTTAAACATTAATGCCATCAAATTTTCTATCTAACAAAGTCCGTTTTATTAATGTTTTATTATGATTTGAACTTGAATAACTATAAAAAAAAACATCCGATATAAGGAGACTTATTTCATTGTTAACATGAGATCACATACGCTATCACTAGCTTTACTCGAACGACATGCATAGAAGAAAACTATAATTTTTCTTTGAATAGCATGCACATCCATTGCACTATGGTGGTTCTTAGTTGGCATTGCCTTGCAGGTAGGAAGTGTCAGTACCCAGCTCTTGCCATTAGACCACAGAGGTTTTTGGCCTCTTATTTCTTTTCAGCTTTGGCTGAATTCTGGTTGGGAAATTGTTGGATCACCAAGTTATTTCCTAAGCTTGGAGTATTACTAACCTAACCTAACTTATCTACAAGATGCTTACAGCGCTTTTGAATACAAAACATCGATTATTGCCCCATTTGTGAAGTTACAACCGTATGATCACGTATCATCGTCATCGTATTTGGACATGAATTCTTTTTTTGGTTAGAGAAGGAGCCTTTCTAACTAACGTTCCCTCTTCACGATTTGATTATAAACAATATTTGCCACTTACATATATAAGTAGCTATGTAAGGAGCTCTTTTAGGTGTTACTGCTTTGGGTTATTTAAACAAATTTTGTTGACATCAGTCCCTCTTTTAAAGGCTAGTTTCCCTACCACAAATGTTACTATGATTGAAATAAAATTTTATTTTATTTGTCAACCATATTCATTTACAAGCAATAACAACTCTCGTTTTCATCGTTATGTGCTAAAATATTTCAAATAACAATCAAATAAAGAAATAAAAATTTCAAAAACTTTTTATTTCTACGTCTCTTTTAGCCTTTTTTTTAGAATGTTGCATGGGTCTTAAAGCAAATAAAGTTTATTTGTATTGTTGGCTTTTCTTTGCTAATTTCTGAACAATATGTTTTAAAAGAATTTTGCCTTTTTGAAGAAAAAGCAGCCACTTGTTAAATAGACTCTCGTACTTTCCTGAAATTTGTTCAAACGTTTGTTTGTTGGCTTTGACTTGGCTTGGCTTGGCTTAGTTGTTTGGTTTGTTTGTAAGAGTTTGTGTTGTTCTTTGTGTTTAAATAGTTTTGAATATTTTTTTTTAAGTTTTTTATTGCCTTAAGGCCACAGAAAAGAAAAATATTGGGGATTCTTTAAACATATAACAATAGTTTCAAAAACATGTACTTGAACATTTCAAAATTTGTAAAACCCTCTACCCCCTTATCACCCATCACACACACACACACAAACTCATATGTGAAGATTTGTTAAAGTTTAGCAAGAAAAATTATTTTATTTTATTTTGCTGTAAAAGTAATATTAAAAAACAGTCTAGGCAAAAAGTAAAACAGCACTATTCAAAAAAAAAAATAATTCAAAGGCAATCTATTAAAGGTTACTATTTAGTATGATTTTTCTAAAAATGCAAAAGAAAACTTTCTTTCAAATCTTGCAACTTCATAAATAGGTCTTTAGTTAAATTTAAAACAAAAAGTTATTTCCATATGTGTAAACGAAAAGAGTTTTCATTAAAAGCTTAAAAAACTATTTTTACTTGGCAGATACATATATAATTTTTTGTATAATGAACTTTTATTGAACACTGTACTTCCACATTGCTAGTAATCCTTTACAAAAACTTTACAAAATTTTAGTTTTTCTTCTACTTTTTCTATATTATTTTCCAAAACTAACAAACAATAAAACTAAAGAAATTATTTGGACATTTTGACAACAAATGCAAGTGAAAACATGACATAATAAACTGCAAAAGGAAATTTAAATCGCCTCGAAAAATGAAAAATACATGATAGGGGAGTTAATTGTATCCTTGCAAAGTGTGCAATAAAAAGGATTACAAAAAAGCTAAAAATTGCTTAAAAGAATGTTCAAGTTTTTACAAAAGAAAACCACTTTTTTGGTTTCTTCATTTAAGGCCTATTTACATGATTCTATAGGATGGGCCCTTTAACAGCCTAAATTTGAACCAGCGATTATTTCGAATCTCACAATACTTATGTCATTCTATTCTGTTACAAAATTCAGTATATTATCTCCACTGAACGAAATGCATTGATTTACGCTTGAGCTTGGAGAAGTCTGATACCCTTTTTTCATTTGAAGAAAACGGCTGCTGGAAGTTATAGATTGTTGGTACAAGCTTATGCTCGACATGCAGCAACTCAAAAAACTTGTGTGTTTGAAAAGTGATGATTTCGACACAGAAGACAAGGAGAGGCCTGTTCAGCCAAAAAAGTTTGAAGATGAGGAATTGGAAGCATTACTCGAAGAAGATTGTTGTCGAACTCAGGAAAAACTTGCAATAACATTGGTAGTCACACAACAAGCTATTTCCCTACGTTTAAAAGCATTAAGATTCATTCAAAAGCAAGGCGATTTTGCATGTCGGAAATGATGCTTGAACGCTACAAAAAAAGTAATTTTTACATTACGTAACCCCAAGAGCAAAAAGTCATATGCTAGGCCCGGAAAACCAGCCAATTCAACGCCAAAGCCGTATATCCATGACGCCAAGGTAATACTCTGTATTTGGCGGGATCAGAAGGGTGTTTTGTATTATGAACTGTTGCAATCGGGTCGGACGATCACAATTGATTTTTTTGAAGAAGGCAATCAACAAAAACCGACCAAAATATTCGACTAGTCACGAGGCCATAAACTTCCATTATGACAACACCCGGCCACATGTTGCAAGATCGGTCAAAAACTTTGGCTCACCCGCCTTATAGCCCAAACCTTGCCACTTCTGGCTACCAGAAGGTAGCAGAACGATGCAGAACGCCCTTACTGGAATACGCGTTTTTCTGAACAGGGTATCAGAAATTGTCTTGATTCATTATTTACCTTAAAACCGGAGCAGTTCTTTTGGCGAGGAATCCATATGCTACCAGAAAGATGGGAAAATGTAGTGGCTAACGATGGGCAATACTTTGAATAATGTATCAATCCATTTTGTTATTATAATGAATGCATTTTTCAAGCAAAAAAAAAATCGGCCTTATTAACTTGTATACCCAATATTTCAGGCCAAATTAACTTTTTCTTATTTTCATTAAAATTACTCGTGATGAGGTTATCTGCTATCAAAAACTAACTTATAAACTGTTTTTGATATATTTAAGAAAAAAGTCCAAAACGTTTATTAAAAATCGGTTTACAGCTTTGTTTGGTTTCCTTAAGACATTATTTATTATCCTTTATATGCTCTTCTAATCTCCTTCAATTTATTAAATAATAATATTTTGTTTCCTTCCTTTGGCTTTGGCTTTCTTTGATCTCTTTTTTCGAAATCTATTATTGCATTTTTAAAATACGTTTCTTCTCACAATTTTTCTATGATTGTCTAGTTTCTTTAGTTGTTTTTTTTTTTTCTCTATATTTAGGCCAAAAGTAATACATTCAATTCAATGATATTAGCCATGTTGCAAGAGACCTATTCCTCTCCATTCTATTCTATTTGCAACCATTAAAAATTGTTCGTTTATTGTAAAATAATATTATTTCAACAAATAGTTGAAGAGAAAACCCCAACCGGCATCAATTGAAATGAAAGCCAGAAAAAAATGAAAATGAAAAAAGCAAAACGAAGAACATGAAAAATGTATTTCTGGCTCATTTAAAGCTAAATACACTTAGACACACACAGGATATTCTACTTAAGCATTCAATGTGACTGTAAACGAAATATAATAAGACTGTTGCTGCTGCTGGAGTAGTCCAATTCCAACAATTTTGTATCATTTTATCCTTTGCCGGAGCTGAATTTATTTCGAAATGTTAACATTGCTTTTATAAGATCCTTTATTTTGTTATCATTTTGGCTTATAACACTTTTATTATTATTTCGTTATATTTTCTATAGTATTTTAGCGCTTTTCTTCCTTTCTTTTTCCTTTTAAAACTATAAAAATGTTTAAATTTTGTAAAGAAATACACACAATAAGAGAGGACAGAGTGTTAGTGTGTGTAAGGTGTTGTGGAAGAGTGTTTGTGTGTGTATGTCTGTGTAATGTTCACGTTAAGTGCTTCAAAAGCCTTTGAAGATTCGCTCTACAATTCATTATATACGCAAGAGAACCAAGAGGGAGAGAAAGCAACAACTACTAAAAGCGGAAATTATAACATTCGTGTTGGTTTTTTAAAACCACCACTACTACTACCACACATACACTTTTAGCTATGCGGCTCCAGTGTGATACTTGGAAATGTACTGTCATTACCACTATCATTACAAAAACGAAAACAAAAACAAAAGGCAATATTAGAAAATTGTTATAAAACCTTTGCAATATTGAATATGGTTCTGCTACTGCTGCTACTGTCGTGGAAACAACTACAACTGCATCTGTAATGTTAATTGTTTTGTTGTTGTCTTTATTGTTATTGCTTTTGCTTACTTATTGTTTACTTATGTCAAGGAATTGCTTAGAAAAGCATCTTTTCTCACAAGAACATTGATATTGTACACGGAGTTTTTGAAACAGAGGTTAGACTGAAAACTTCAAAATTTAATCTAAAAATTGCTTTGGAAAATACGAGGGTACCTTAATATTTTAAGTATTTAGTGTTTGGGATGGCAATCTGCACTAGCAGACTATTGATACTGCCATGATTGTTGAACAGCGTAGAGAGACGGTGGAAAGAAGCAAATACTACAGAGTAAGACACTTTAGGTAGACATGCGTCCATAAAGGCATCTGTTAGCCAAAAAGTAATGGCTACACATTGAATACCTTTAAAAAGGTACAACGACTACCAGCGAATATTATTCACAGCCTTTGTTAGTTACAATGTCAATTTCAAGCAACTAACGAGCTCATTTATTAAAGAATCAGGAATCCGATTATAGATTGTTCTGTCTTAGTTCCTGGATAGTTGTTTCGTGGTCGACCTCGATTCCCTTAGCCTTGAGGATTTCACTCGACTAACATGCTAGTGATAAAGGATCCGCCAAATATTTTTCTTTTTTTGAAAATGCTATAGAAAAAAACTACTGAATCTTTTCCCAAATTTCTTTTTTTATTTGAAAGTACAATCCTTCCGGTTAATAATGGAAAATAATTTCATTCAAATGGCTGCCTCGGCTGGCCTTGCAGTAGCTACACCATCGGTCCAATTTTTAAGCACATTATCGATTGTGTGCAACTGTATTTCACCAATGGCTTCACGAATATTGTCCTATAAAGCGTCAATTGTCTCTGGCTTGTTGGCGTAATACTTATCTTTGACAGCACCCCATAAATAATAGTCCAATGGTGTCAAATCGCAGCTCCGAGGTGGCCAAACAACATCAGCTCTGCGGCTGATAATGTGATCTTCAAAAACATCAAGTGTAGCTTCGGCTGTATGACACATAGCGCCGTCCTGTTGAAAACAAATGTTGCTAATATCCTCCTCCTTAATTTTTGTGAGCAAAAATTCATTCAACATGGCCCGATAACGATCGCCATTGACTGTAACGGCCACTCCCTGCTCATTTTCGAAGAAAAATGGCCCAATTATGCCTCTGAACCAAAATTCGCACCAAACAGTGACTCGTCTTGAGTGTATCGGCCTTTCAATGTATGCGTGCGGGTGTTCTGTGCCTCAAATGCGACAATTTTGCTTGTTTACATACCCGCCAATCATCATGAATCATCATCTGAAAAGATGATTTTTTGGCAAAATCGGCATCGTCTGAAAACGCATTGGATGGTCAGTTGGCTTCAATTCCTGAACCATTTGGACTTTGTATGGCGTCATACCAAGGTCTTTATGCAAAATTCGTCTCAATGATGTCTCCGAAATGTTAAGAACGACGGTGAATTGATGTTGATGGCGCTTCACGCATACTTTCTGCCACACCTGCAATATTCTCGGATGTACGCACTGCTTATGGCTTTTCACGCTTTGGTTTATCGATGAGAAAGCCAGTTTCTTTCATTTTTTCACAAGATAACGAACATACGGAGCTGACGGTGCTTCTCTTCTTCCAAAATCCGTACGCAATTTTCGCACACATTCTGCAACATTACCATGATTTTCAAAGCAATGTCGCAATATTTCCCAGCGTTGTTCAAGCGTATACACAACCATATTCGTTCAGCGGAAGGATAAAACTAATTATCTGTCAAATCAAACATGAGCTAAGTGTTACCGTTCACGAAATAAGCACTAGTTGAAGAAAAAAACGTTAGATGGCGGACCCTTTACTATTGGGATTTTTTTCAAATGGTACAACCGATTCACTCCCAGCTTCCTTTCCTTGTCTGCTTCAGTAAAAGTTCCTCATTCCACAGTTCTATGTTACTTACTGAGATACCTGTTAATGAATAACTAGAGTTTCTGCGTGATGTTATTCGATACAAGCCAGGTTTCACTATCATATAACAAACTTTATTTAACACATGAGTTGAATATTCTAAGCTTAGTTCGCCTGGATATATGTGAGTTTTTCCATACTGACTGCAGTCATCCGAATGCCGCTCTCGCTTTATTGATCGTGTTGTATACCATTTGTGCTCATTGTACATAATCGACTGGTTGACCTTGTAGCCATGATGTTTTCCATGCTAATACTGTTTATTCTCGTTCGACATTGCGAGCCAATCTTTCTAGGTCCTCCAGTCCGGGCAGTATGTTGGAAATTATATACGCGAGTAGACAAATGTCATACGCATAGTCCAAATCTTCGAGTTGGCGTGATATACTTCGTGTTATGCCTCTTCTATTTGAACAGACTTTGCCTATGATATGATAGTGGGTATCCTTGTTTAACTACATTTTTCGTGCAGAGTGGCTGGCTGATGCTGCCTTTTTGAAGTACTTAAAGTTCTGCATCTTCGGACATCGCTCTAGCAATTTATTTACTTTCTTTTTGGATACGCTTTTTGTTTTTATATTGCAGTTCTTCTGATTGTACCAATTCTATTTATGTGCGATTATTGCTAGTTGAACAGTACATACAGAAGCAAACACAATTCTATAGATTGATCTATAATTATTCGTAGAGTATTGGTCTGATCTACATACCTGCTATTCGGTTCGTCTCACAATATGTTGTCTATTATGCTTTGAATCCTCCCCTGTATTATGACCACAAGTATCTTATGTATGGTATTTAGCATAGAAATTCCATTATTACGGTCTTTTAAACCGCCACTTTTTGGCAACTTTACAATGATGCCCTTCTTCCACGTTGGAGGAAGTCCCTGTTCCTTCTATACCGATGTGATATGATGCCGTAGAAGTTCAGCAGTGGTTTGAGTGTTAACCCGTAGAATTTTCGCCGGTAGTCCATATTCGCCTGCCGCCTTATTGTTTATCAATTTAAAGTTTATATACGTTGCCTTAAAACTTTACCTCAGACTGTACTAATTCATCAATTTGAAACTTTGGAATAAAAATTTCAAAATTAAATTTTTTAAAAATTGTACTTATTTTTCAATCAATAATTGTTTATTCTTTTCTCTTTCTTCTTGCAGGTAAGCCCCCTTTTCTAATGTTTAATATCATGTAAGTACGTAATTACAACATTCGTTCAATTTTATAAAATTTTTATTAATTTAAAAGAATACCAAATTGAAACATTTGTCAAGAAGTTGTACACAAATTTTCTTAACAACATGTTGCTGGACATTTTGAGCCAACATGTTGCCGGAAATTTGGAAATAACATGTTGCTGGGACAAATGAAGTTTAAACAATAAAAAGAAAATAATTATGTATACCTTAAATGGTTACTTGATCAGCGGATCACAAGGTACAATAAATTCCTGATTACTTCTAGGTTTTGCATTGTTACTATTTAATTAATAATGCCAAGTGATGTCAGATTTTGTTGCAACCGGCCATTCCTCTAAACATTACATTATATTACCCACCTTTGACTGCCTGGTTGTAAGCTTTACGAGTTACTGTATTATATTTAAAAAAAATGTTTTCATATTGGTTCTGTACAAATATCTCTTTATTTTCAAACTAAATTACAAATGTCTCTAGAAGTATATATAAAACTTAGCAACATGTTGCTTACACGTGTTTGCTTGCCATGCCATACACTAGTTTATAAGAATTTTTAGCTTTTGGGCAATTGATATTTTATTTTCAATTACCTGATAAAGATAATCGTTTATAACACTCATTACTAACCACTTACAATTGTTCACACCTTCTCTAGCAACATGTTACGAACATATGGCCAAAAATACATTAAATATTATGCTGGCCTTACTTATCTCAAATATCAACATGCAATTTGAGTTCAAAATTGAATTTTTTATCGAAAAATTATTAAAAAATCTTAATAAAAATATTTGTAATGTATTTTCCAATAACATATCTATTCATATTACATATGATTTTCCAAACAAAAAGAAAAAAACCTCCTACTTTTTTTAACCCAAACGTGATTAACCTTTTACGTTTGATACTTATAATTTACAATTAATTTTTTTATTCGATTATTTTTATCTGAAAAAAAAGTAGAAAAACAAAAATGTTAAACGCCGCCTGTCTAAACAGTTTTTTTTATGAACACTATTGGCAAGATTAAAAGAAAAAATACAGTACGAGTACAAAGACTACTGCTGTTAAGAAGTGTGTGGCCAGAAAGTCAACAAAATTGTTTTTTTTTATTTTTTTAAGAAAAATTAATCATTTAGGATTCTTGACAGTCATGTATAGTTTTTCTAGGAAATCAAGGTGGCCAGGCTTAGATTTATTTTAGAAAATTTTGAGATAAACCTAAGGATAAATAAAAGCCTTAGTCTTTGCAACATGTTGCTATGGGAACTTACTACATGCTGCTTATTATTTATTATAAAATATGCAATAATATCAACAAAATATTAAAAAAAAAATTCCAGCAACATTGTTTTGAAAGAAATTGTTGCATCTTTGAAAATATCGAAAATTTTTTTTGCAATTGTTTTTCAAATTATTTATATTTGCAACACTTTGTTTACTAAGCTTACAATTTTCAAATTGATTAGTTTACTTAAATTTATTTCATTTTCATGCAATAAGCTACACATTATGCTTAGCAACATGTTGCGTATTATTTTTGTTTAAAATTACAAAATTAATTACAAGCAGCACTGTTATTACAGCAGAAATAATGAATGATTCCGCTGGTTGCTCCAAATGTACAGCAACATGTTGCTATTGAAGCAAAAGCTTCTAAAATGTGGGGAAAAAAACAGTTTTAGCTCATTTATCAGAAAATATTTAAAAGAAAACAATATGTATTTGAAATCTGCTTTCAACCATTTGAAATGTTATTAATGAAGTTTTTATTTTTTTCATGACAATTTGGATATTTTACTCGACATATCAGTCTTAGTAAAAGCGTCCGAAATATTCACGAAAATACTAAATATCCGCTATGAAAAAGTGGAAGCGGGATTTTGCCCTTATTAAACGACATTAGTCATTTGATTGATAAATTTAAGTCGACTGACTCCCTACATAATATTTCGACCCCAACGCGTTAAGCAGCCGTAAGGCAGTGTTTAAGACGATCTGAATTTGAATATCCATTAAAGGTCTTAACAATTGGGGCTATCTATCCATAGTTACCATATGACAAATTTTCCACAAAAAGTTAGATTTTTAATGTCAGACAGTGTATCTTTATTATTATCATCATACCGGCCAGTCACTATTGCAGAACACTGCGACCCAAACGATATATTATGTCCCTTGCGATCTATGGTTTGCTTTGTTTCTTAAAATTCAGCAGATCTGAAATCATAATGGTGGATATGTCGGGAACTCCACATTCACACAATATATCTTCCGCTGTCTCTGATGCCAGCGAGCACAGTCTGTCGCCATCCTCTTCAGAAGCGCTCTTAGTCTGCAGTTTCTTGTAATAAACTCCATTAGAAATTTTTAAGTCTGGCTTGCCATACTTTAGAACTTCAGAGAAACACCGAAATTGTAGACTAATCGCCGCTCTAGTGTCGCGAAGTCCCTTTTGAGCATTCCAGTATTCCAAGCATTTGGCAATTTCCCTATCCTTGATTAGATTGTGGATGGTAGTGGTAAGGTAGTGGTAAGCGGTGCTGCACAGTAAGTTTCCGGATCTATTTAGGGTGTCATGGAATCCTTTCTGGCTAACGCGTCCGCTTTTTCAATCTACACGTCATATGACTCGAATCATGTGCGCTTAAGGCTGACAGAAAATATATTAATGGTCTTGCTCTTGCGCCCACTGTCCAGGTTGCTCTCCGTACATATAGCCATGAATTCAGCCTGGAAGCAATCAGTGATCTTCCCATTGGAATCGACATATTTCGGTTGAGTATTCATGGACTTAATAGCACCGACAAAGTTTACACCAAACTCTCTCCGAATGAAGGCCACATTGGACCAACAATCCCGGTCCGGGAATTCAACCCAGAATCTCCTGCCAAAGCACAGATCCAAAGGCATAACATCCAAGACTGAAGATGGTTCTCCGACTATCCTGCGTACAATGGGCAGACTTCACGAACTTTGGGATCCTTTGGCGAAAAACTTTGTCGCCAAACATGCCTCCACCTTCATTACATAGATGTGAGGCGGTGCCAAACCAACTAAAGACTTCGTGGCTACTGTTGGGCATGTTCTTATTGCTCCAGTTATACCGAGGCAGGCGAGACTCTGTACCTTGTCCATGGTGATAGTTCCTCAGCCTTTCTCCACCAAGTGCTATCACCGCATAAGTGTGATAATGCACTGAACAGTAGCGGTATATATCCATATTGTCATATTCGGCGAAAGACCCCATTTATTGCCTTATTGTAGACAGCACCCAAATGCGAGCTCCTGCCCAGAATAACACTTAGATACTTAACCTCCTTAGAAAAGTTGATGGTGTTATCCATAAAAGAAATGCAGTCATATGATAACTTGGGTCTCCTTGTAAAAGGTACAAGAGGTTTTTGAGGGATTCACCGCAAACCCTTCCTGAGTGCAGCAATTTGACAACTCGCTCAGAACCGTCTTTATGAAGTCTTACAACGTACTCTCATATTTCCCACGTACTCTTATAACGGGGTCATCGACATAACCATCTACACTGACGCCCCTATCAGCCAACATGGTGAGCAAGCACCCTTTTTACGCCATCACAGTGGATTCCTTCCCATCAAGAGACAAGCTGATGATGCTGCTCTTAAGCAGAAAACTGATCTAAGCTATAGTTGAGTTCTACATCGCTACATATTTCAATGACGGAGTCAGATTCTATATTGTCCTTTTTAACACCAACGCATGTAGCAGCCGTAAGTAACAGTTTTGTCTATTCGCTAAATTTCGCATCAATTAGGGCTATTCACAGCTACCATATGACAATTTTTTTTTTTATAATATTAAAAAGTGTAACTGCTGCATGAATTAAAGCCAGACGATCACTCAGTTTGCTTTTGTTTCATTTTATTTGGAAAAGAAAATTGTGTATGAAGATTTGTCACCTTTAAACTAAACAGGGTTGTCATTTTATTCCTTAAACGATTGTTTTTTATTATTTCTCAATAACATTAAAATTTTTTCTAATTTTTGCTTTTAATATCGTTTTTAAATATGTGATTTCTAAAAAATACTACAAATCTGGGCTTATAAACATTTTGAAAAATGTTTAGCAACATGTTTCTTATGGTTCTTATGAACTGAAAAATATTTAGCAACATGTCGACATTTTACAAATTTATTTTTAAATTTCTAATATTCATGGCAATTCTCAGAAGTTTCTATTTTAAATCAGCACTACTTTTTAAAAGTTTCTTCTTACATTTAATTGCAACATGTGGTCTTCCTATAAATGTTCTTTGCAAATGTTCTTTTATAGAGATGTTTGGCTGCATCTAAATATACTCTGAAGTATATTTCAACGCATTGAATGATCTTTTTTCCGTTTTGGGTAATTTTCTTATATTTTTTCTATGTTTCTGTAATAAAATTTGCAATGAATTGCATCATAATGTCGCGCCGCCACAAAATCTAAGACAAAAAATAAGAAGAAATACAATAAATCCAGTCACCAACTTCTACTCTTCTAATGAAAGATGCTTAAAAGCAAAAATGAAAAAAAAAATAATTTTTATTTAAAATAGACGTGACAGTACAAGAGTATTTGAAAAGGCAACACCAAAAGAAAAACGAAATATCTTTGTATGTCTGTTTGTCTGTCTGTCTGTCTGTCTGTCTATCTAATGAAAATAAGGCAGCCTGGCAAAAATTATTTTCAAAAATTATCTCTGGTATAATAGACCTTTGTCTTGCTTGTATCTCGCCAGTGTGCACTTGTTGGCTGTTTTCTTAATCAACAATTTAGTGTTAAAAGACAAATAATTTAAAGTAAATGAAGTTGTATGTCTGTCTGTACATTTTTAAATCTGTTCGTTAGCCTGTATCTCCTGTTTTCGAAAAGATTTTTTTAATAAGAAAAATTATTTGTTAAAATGTCGTGTTCGTCAGTAGGCGGTGTAAAGTGTCATTTCATTTTTATTATGAAGTAAATTTCATGTTTTTTTCTCTTTATATAAAATTAAAATATTTCTTTAATTTATAATTCACTTATACCAGTCAGCACCCACTAGTTTGATAACATTTTAGGATTTTTTATTAAGATATAAATAATAGTAATAAGGAACTACTACAAAGGTAAATTATGACAATAAAATATGCATATACGAGTATTTTTAAAAACTACAAAAACAATTTTGCTGTTAAAATGTTAAAAAAAACATTTTTTTATTACATAAGTTTCTAAGTTTAATTTTAATTCAATTGATATCAAAAAGGTATATTTATTTACTAATTAGAGCCTTAGTAACATGTTGCTAAATGCTTATAAACATCAAATATGTTGCTTTTAGCACAATTTTTTTATTTCAAATCAAAATAAGCAAACGAGAGTTGTATATTATAGCCTGGCGGCTTAATATAAACAACAAAAATTCATTTTTAGTCATTTTATAATATTCCTTAATAAAGCAACATGTTGCCAGTAGCATACAATTACATTTTTGAATAACATTTACTTCTTTACCACATTAAAAAGTCTTATTAAGAGCCTTATATCAAGCAATTTTTTTACATGTTATCAACATGTTGCTAGCAACATATCGTCTACGCCGCAATTAAATATACATTAAGGTGTACTGCTCTGTCATTATCTATACTTTTTTGTAATACATTTTTATTAATAATTTTCTTTGATATTAAGTCATACAAACAGACAAAAACTAGACATGGAATCATAATTTTTACATTAGACCACACCATTAATAACCATTCAAATTCTTTGAATTACTTTTTCGCTTACACTGCTTTAAAAAAAAATTATAATACGAAAGAAGAAAAAAAAACGCTTCCCTTCAAACAAAAACAACAATTAATAAAGTACACAATAAAAGTAATAAAAATAACAGAAAAACAAAATTATTTCATTATAAGCCGAAAATTAATCAAAAATCATCATAATAATGCTAGAAGCTACTGTTAAACATACACTTAACGTAGCTAAACATAATGATCATTAAAAACAATAACGCCACTCTCATTGAGTAATTAAATGGCAAAAGAAAAGAATTTACTCAAACGCTGGCATGCTTTTACAAATACAACAGAGCATAAGAGAGCCTAACAAAGTACTCTAGAGAAAAAGTAAGCAAAACAAAAGCGGCAAAATAAAATAAAAAATGTAAACATTTACCGGCCTCTTACTTCACTTCCTCACAAATGCTTTACTGTTAGAAAAAAAAAAAATAAAATAAAAAAAAACAATTGCTTATAACGCAACAAGTATGATGGGGTATGTTCACTGTTGTTTGTTATAAGAAAACCGGCTAAAGTGCTAACACATACTAATACTCTCCATAACAAACAAACAAAAATATCACTAATGTTTATGTGAGAGAATGAGTTAAAATCTTTTAAACACTCTTGATCTCTTTAAAATGAGTGTTTTACGGTTTTTCGTTTACATTTCCCCTTATTTAGCCAATAAGAACTTTATACAAATAACAGCTCTAGTTCGTAAGACTCCACTAGCAGTTAGTCAGTGAACAGACACAACTCATTACGGGAGTGTGTGTTTTTCTTCGGGTGTTTTTCGTAAAGCGATTTTTGTTTTCAAAAAAAAAAAAAAAAAAAAAAAATTTGAAAACGAAAACATTTTTTTTTTTTTTTTTTTGTTTGTTAATTTTTGAACTATTTCAGAGTCGTGTTGTGAATTGTCTCGAATTTCCTTTGCAAAAGAAAAATTTGCGCGTTAAGCGGAAATGTTACAGTTTTTTATGTTGCTTTTCTGGTGAAAAATTTGAATAACGAAATGATGACTAAATAACGGTAGAGTTGCGGATAAAAAAATCTAAAAAATATATAAAAATAAATTATAATAAAATTTTAAAATAAAAAAAAAAATATGATGTTAAAATACATACATTAAAAAATAAATAAAAATTATTGTTATTTAATTTTAAAAAATACAAATAACCAATAAAATAACTAAAAAGTGTCAGTAGTTATAAAAAAGTATATAAAATATTAAAAATTATGTAATTTTTACAACAAATTTGTCAAAAACAAATTAATTTAAAAAAACAAGTTTAATAAAAATAAAAATAAATAAATAAAAATAAATAGTTCATCACCCCCTAAACTCAAAAAAGAAATATAATAAAATATATATAAAAAATGAATTAAAACTAAATAATCTCTAAAAAAAAAATAAAATGTCTTGTCAAAAAATAAATAAATAAATAAATAAGAAATAATATCAAAATTAATAAAAAAAAATTAAAAAAAATAAAAGTAAAAAATTTATTTTTACAAAATATTGAAAATAACTTTTAAAATAAGAAAAATTATTTTTCATATGTACTTAGTAAATATATTAAAATACTCTGAAAAAAAAACAAAAAATTATAATAAAGGGTCCGCCAAATATTTTTTTTTTTTTTTGAAAATGCTATAGAAAAAAACTACTGAATATTTTCTCAAATTTCTTTTTTATTTGAAAGTACAATCCTTCCGGTTAATAATGGAAAATAACTTCATTCAAATGGCTGCCTCGGTTGGCCATGCAGTAGCCTACACGATCGGTCCAATTTTTAAGCACATTATCGATTGTGTGCTGCTGTAGTTCACCAATGGCTTCACGAATATTGTCCTTTAAAGCATCAATTATCTCTGGCTTGTTGGCGTAACACTTGTCTTTGACGGCACCCCACAAATAATAGTCCAACGGTGTTAAATCGCAGCTTCGAGGTGGCCAACGACATCAGCTCTGCGGCTGATAATGCGATCTTCAAAAACAGGGCGCAAAACATCGAGTGTAGCTTCGGCTGTGTGGCACGTAGCGCCGTCCTGTTGAAACCAAATGTTGCTAATATCCTCCTCTTCAGTTTTTGTGAACAAAAATTCGTTCACATGGCCCGATAACGATCGCCATTGACTGTAATGGCCACTCCTTGCTCATTTTCGAAAAAAAATGGCCCAATTATGCCCCTGGACCAAAATCCGCACCAAACAGTGACTCGTCTTGGGTGTATCGGCTTTTCACTGTATGCGTGCGGGTTTTCTGTGCCCCAAATGCGACAATTTTGCTTGTTTACATACCCGCCAAGATCAAAATGAGCTTAATCTGAAAAGATGATTTTTTGGCAAAATCGGCATCTTCTGTAAGTCGATCGCAGACCCAGATTCCCAGCGTTGTTCAAGCGTATACACAACCATATTCGTTCAGCGGAAGGATAAAACTAATTATTTTTCAAATCAGACATGAGCTAAATGTTACCTTTCACGAAATAAGCACTATTTGAAAAAAAACCTTAGATGGCGGACCCTTTACTTTGGCACTAATGCTAATCGATCGAAAAAAAATATTTATTTGTGTCTACATACCAAATATGTATTGCTTTTTTTGAAACTGGAACCTATGTATACCACCTTGCCTTAACAGCAACCTTTTAAGCTATTATTTTGGTACCTAATCTTTTTTCTAGGAATAATCTTAAGCAATTTAGTCCAAACAAAAAAAATGTCAGAAACCTACATAAAAGGTATAGTACCGGGTGTTTTTTTTTTACAGTTACACAAGCTTAAATCATAATAAAACAAAGAAATATATTTTGAATGTCATTTAAACGGGATTTGTTGGATGACCTTGATGTTTAAATATGATTTCGTCCATGTGACCGCTACGGCTGGTACGTACGAGACGCAATCTGGTACATAATTTTTCACAAACTTTTTGCAACATATGCGGCCGTATTGCGCCCATAACTCTAGTTTATCAATGTAGACAAGTGAGTTTACATAACCCTTAAGAAAATAGTCCAATTGGTTTAAATCACACGGTCTTGGTGGCCCATTAATTGGTCCATTACGAATAATGACTCTTTCATTAAAAGTTTCTTTAAGTAAATCAATTGTAGCTCGCCTTTGTGGCTTGTAGCTCAGCTCCATCATGTTAGTAAGATTAACGCTAATTAATTGAGGTACGAAAAAGTTTCTAATCATGTCCCTATACAGCTCACGCTTAAAATCAACATTCTGACCATCGTCGTTTTTGACGGCATATGGGCCACTGACCCGCCAGTCCATTAAACGCACCAAAAGTTAATTTTCTGCTGATGTAATTGTGTTTTGTCGAAAGCTTGTGGATTATCCTCATTCCATAGGCTACAATTCTGCTTATTTACGTACCCACTCAACCAAAAACGGACTTCATCGGAGAACAAATAAACAATTCGTACGATGACTTCTATGACGTCGTTTTTTTTTAATTACGAAAATTTTTAATTGCATGTCTTTTTTTCAATTACTTCATTTTTGTTGTTGTTTTTATAAACAAAAAAGAAGAAAAGAAGAATTCTTTTAAGGGGAAGTATAAAAAAAGATGAACTACAGAAAGCGAGTCTTTTTATTTACCCCTTTTTCTTCTTCACACCCTTCGCCACTAAACAAAAAGAGACATGGAAAAAGCGCCGTCGGAAAAGTCATTGTATAATGTGGGTGAAAATTTAAAATTTTGAAGTTTGACGAACAGAACCATTATTTTTATAAAAAAAATTCAACAATTGCCAAGCGTTTCTCTGATGGAAGTCTATTCATAATTAAATGTCAAAACAAACTTAATAAAAACAACTATCAGCTGTTAAATCGGTTGTCATAATAGATAAAATAGTATTGCCAACTCAAAGTTATGAATTTCTAAAAAAAACACCCGATATGTGGGGCACTTTGGGGAAGTTTATTTAAAATTAAACGATACGCTATTGACTATTTTATCTATTGAAAATTCTATCTATTCAATCATGAAACAGTTGTTAAAGCCTATTTAGGGAAGACGATTTCAACGGAGTTTACCAGTGAAATTCATCTAATACGTTAAAATTATCATCAGAGATGGAGAGGCACAACAAGTAGAGCACTGTGATCTAAAAAGTCTATTTGGCCGAACACTCCGAAATCAGTTCATTAAAGCACATTATACAATGAGTGAAATTCACTAAAAATAAATCCCAGTCAACTTATAGAGTCAATGTTCATACACGAATGACCGCCGGGCCCATAAGTAAGGACCAAATTTTTCGTATAAATATCTCCACAAAAATAACAACAAAATTCTTACAATAACTTCAGTTATACAGCAAAAATGAAAAAACCTAATATTTTACGCGTCAAAAAAAGTTACGAGTACAAGCGAAAAACCTATGCGACAAGAAAGAATGAAATAGAAGTACCTGCAACTGATACCATTTTTCTGGTAGCTGCTATATAACACAATATGAGTCTGTATTGAAATTGTCAAAACACCTCCATATATGAAGTTACAGGTAGAAAAAACCGATTTTTGTACCGTCAAGCATTCATAAGTTAATTACTTTGCCAAATGTTAAACGATTTTAAGATTATTGGCGGATTTGGAGAGAAGGCAAACAGACCACTTAAATGTTATAAACTTTACTTAAGTAAGCTTAAGTAATCGGTATATATTTCCCTTTCTTTCCGTTACTCCTCTAGGGAGCATATAGCTTCCACAAAGCATCTCCATCTAACACGGTTTACTGCTCCTCCCATATTAAGTTGTACTTCTTCAGTTTTTCGATAATTGTGCGTCTCCAGACGTCTCCAAGTTGGTCGATTACGATTTTTTGAACCTTGAGGACTCCGCTTGAGTGACATTTTGGTGATATTCTCCAGATTTTTTTGGATGGTGTGGCCGATCCATTCCCACTTTTTCTTTGCCTTATCTGTTTCAGTATGGGTTCTTCGTTAGTCATGCTCCACGGTTCTGTGTTACTTATGGTGTAAGACCAGAATATTCTGCATATGTTTCTGAGGCACTTATTAATGTGACGTTATTCGATACAAGCCAGGTTTCACTGCCATACAGCAGTACTGATTTAACACATGAGTTGTATAATCTGAGCTTAGTCCGTCTGGATATATGTGAGCTTCTTCATACTGACTGCAGTCGTCCAAATGCCACTCTCGCTTTATTCAGCCTGTTTGTAGTCATTTTACTTCCTAGATAGCAGAAGCTATCTACATATTCAAGTGGTTGACCCTCTAGCATGACATTTTCCTTGCTCATATTGTCATGCATTGATTTTCTTGATGTTCATCTCAAGTCCGACACTACGAGCCTATCTTTCTAGGTCCTTTAGTTTTGACTGCATATTGGAAATCCTAAGCGAGAGAAGACAAATGTCATCTGCATAGTTCAAGTGTTCGAGTTGGCGTGAGAGACTCCATATGATCCCTCTTCTTTTCGAACAGACTTTGCTCATTATTTCATCCAGCACGATGGTGAATAGCTGAGGTGATAGTGGGCATCCTTGTTTAACTTCAGCATTGGTGTGGAATAGTTGGCTGATGTTGCCGCTGTGAAGAACTGAAAATTCTGCATTCTCATATATTGCTCTGATTTATCGAATTATCTTCTGGGGTACTCCTTTTGTTTTTAGTGCTTTCCATATAGCCGCTCGCCTGATGGTATCAAACGCGTTCTTGAAATCGACGAAGAGTAGATTCAGGGGGGTACGCCATTCTATGGACTGTTCAATGATAATTCGTAAAGTGTTAGCCTGATCTACGCAGCTTCTAGTCTAACTTGTTAATCTTGCATTATGTTATCTATTCTGCTTTGAAGCCTCTTTGTATTATGACTGCAAGTATACATTTACTAAGCAAACATATTTTTATACAATTCATTATAAATTTTCCAAGTTTAAAGTCGTTTTTGCAAGCTACTTTATATATGATGAACTGTATTATTTTTGGATTCTTTTAAGTATTCTGTTTAGTTATGAATAGAATGATACTTCATTATTAAAAATTGGTTGGAAACGCACGGAGTTAAAGCTCCTATTTAAAAAAGCACTTCATGAGACTGTATACTATTTTTTGACTCTGACTGTACATGATTAAAAAATTATTTTTATATTTCTTCTCTTTACGCTATAAACACATTTAAGGCTACCGACCACCGACTACACGACTACAAAAGACGCTGGCTTTAAAAGTAGCCAAGTAACCAGCTACTGAATTATTTTAACAACTACATCTACAAAATAGATGTAAACAAATGGATATGTGATTATTCTTTTTCAGTGATGTCATATATATTTGTTTCGCGTTTTTAATGTATATCTGTTTCAAATATTGTGTTTTTAAAACGCCTTTTTTGAATGCATCTTATTGTATTGAGAGCACTTAACTGTTTGTTGTCGCCAAGAAAAATAGAAATTAGCCTAAGTTGGCTACAGGCTACAACGGTAGTCTTGAAGTCGGTAGACGTGTTGCCGCTTAAATAATTATTCTCATATGCAGACGTGTATGCTATTTTTGACAGCTTGTCGTCGACGGTCGGTAGCCTGGAATGTGTTTACAGCATGATTGAATAATTATTATAAACTTTATTGTCTGTGTTTCATACTTTAGTTTCGTAAATGAGAAAAACAAATTGTTGACTTTTTTTATGCAATTTTGCTTGAATTTTAATGCTTTGACTTTAATCTATGATTTTTTCCAAATTCAGGAACGAATTAGTAGTTTCTATATGGATTTAGTGTATCTTTTTAGGCGAATTCGCTTTATGCAGATTTTCGTGGAACAAATTGATTACATAACATGAGGTCTGAGCTTAGATGGCTTCTAGCCATATGCATTAATTAATACGCTGCAGCATTGCTGCATTATAACCTTTATGATCTAAATACAGTATTAGTTTTGTATTTAAGTACAGTTGAATGTTATAATTTATATTTACTCGTAATAAATATTTTTAATAAAGTCTTGTTCTACTTAACAATGCAGTAAATTACCTGCTACTGCCCCCTTTGTAGAAGGCGTGGCTTTCAAAATAATAATATACTGCACTAAATCATTATAATTTTAAGTCATTGTATTGATATTGTCATAAATAAATCATTTCAAATATTTTGCTATTTCTTTACAATTTCCATATCAAGCCTTAATGGGAAATAATTTAAAGATTTAAAACAGAAAAAAACTCACAATCTAGTGCATAAATTACTTGAGAAAAATATCCATAATTTGTATATGCAATCATTTTTTCGCTTTGCAAATCTTTTATTCTAAACTATCAATTATTCATTATGAATTTTGTTTTACGTTTTTTTTTTCTTCATTCATATACTGGTACTGCTTGTACACACAATTTGTACTTGTATCTATGAAATATTTGTATCTATAAAATATCAGCAACATGATAAATAATTTCATGCAATTTATCTTGTGAATATGGGGAACAATTTTTTTGTTTTTTTTTTTCGAAATAAAATACGATTTGATTGTTAATAATATAGTGTATGTTCTTTCTACATATCAGTCATTTGGTAAAATATACTGAAGACATTGTAATCAAAGAGAACAACATGTTGCAAAATTGTAACCAGTCTAGTCTTTATATATGGAGACCCTACACTATAGCAAGCTTCTCTAGGGAGCATATTGGCTTTCCACAAAGCATCTATTGCTTTGTTTCATTATCTTTAATCAATTTGATATTTCAAGCTAAGTAGCTGATTAATCCGCTGTAGCTTCCTCCATATGATTATGATTTTTTTTTTTGTGTAGTGGTGAAGATCCTTGCTAACTGGCGGTGATCTTTACTTTAGCATTGTAATTCTTTCCCAGTAGGTGGCGTGTTTTTCCTGATCATTCGTCTGATGTTTGTCATCATCGCCAGAGGTATGCGAGAAGGGTCAGGGGGGCTTTTTTCTTTATTTTTTTTTTTTTAGATGGAGTTGTCTGGAGGGAAGAAGTTGCAGCCTTTTTTTATTATTAAACATTCAAAACCGCAATTAAATTTTTTCTTCGTCATGTTCTCTGCTGGGGCTCGAACCTGGGTCGTTAGTGTTGTTATGCGTGCGTTCTAACTACTACACCACGCCACCCCAGTTAGCGATTTACAAGTGATCAATAAAAATAGTTACTAGTCATCTAAAAGGGCTACAGTACGACGTTTAGGGTCAATTTTCACTTTTAATTGCTATCGTTTATTCAAAAAAAATTATTTTACAGCAGCCGAGATCAGTGGTAAAAGGTTACAAAATTCATACTTATTTAAATCAAATTTCATCATAATTGAACTAAAAATTTACTTTCTGGATTGAATATGATTATATTCTGACCATTTTGTATTCAACGTTTTCTTCTTTGGGCATTATAAGTGATTGATATGATTTTCCTCTTGAAGAGACATCTATCTATTCAAACTAAGCATTGCCTTGCCGTGCTCGGTAGAATTTCGCCTAGTTCTGATATTAAGGTCTTCACAGATGGATCCAAGAACAAATGCAGTATGTGGGCTGGTATTTGCTCCGAGTCTGTTGACTTTGTTGAATCATTTATGCTAGCGGTGTCTCTAGCATTTTTCAAGCGAAGGTTTTTATAATGACACAGGCTTGTAGGATGCTGAGAGATCGCTGATCTGTGGGAAGGTTCAGAATTTTCGTGTCTTCTAGTTTCAGCTCGGCTTTAGTTGTACAATGTAATGAGAAGATGAATCTCCTCGCTGGTACAGGTACTATTTTCTTGATTTGGCTAATGCACTTGCTTGGAGGGCCTTCCACAAACATTTACTGCCCTATCACTGAGTTAAGGGCTAAATCTATAGTTTCTTTCATGAGATAACACAGAACAGTTGGAGTTCCCTCTCTTCTTGTGCTATCTCGACGGCACTGTATGACCGCCTCGTTACGACAGTGGCGGGACACTTGAACTATTGAGAACCCCCGCCACTCTATTTCCAAGAACATAGCGGAATAGATGGGTTATTGAATGATTGGAACGCACACGAAGAAAATGGTTTTGCCCTTCACCTGCAAAAGCACCACGAAAAGAGAGAAAACCATTAATTTTCTCTGTGAATCACACTTTATCTAGAATCTTCATCAAATTGAGCACAAATTATTGTCTTAATAGTCCAATTAACTTTTGTTACTGATGGAAAAATAGGTGTAAGGTCATCTTTAAAAAAATCTAAGCTGTTCACAAAACAATTCAATTTTAATATGTGTAAAAATATTTATATCCCTACTGAATATTATTTGTTATGGTGTTGGAGAAAACATATGAAAACATTTTTCACAAATTTGAACAGAGTACTAGGCTTAAGGATTATTTTATATCCTGCCAGTCATTAGGATCAAATTGAGCTTGATGGTAAGATTGCAGTAAGCCTACACCCTAATTAAGAGTCGGTTAGCCGCATAGTTGATTGACTATATTCCAATTCTTGCTAAAATATTGCAGACACTTAGACATGGAAAATTTGTAACAAATTCTGTATAGTGCAATACCTAAAGCTGGGATCACACGATTGACTCAAATACACCAATGTGATACAAATTTTATTGTGACAATTTTAGAGCAAAATAATAAAATTGTTCGAATTAAAAATTCTGTATTCACACGGTTGTCTTATTTGATACAAAAATTATTGTCACAAGATGGCACGAAACGATGTATTGACAATAATTGTCCCAACGCTGTCACACGATTGTTCTAGTTTACGGCAACTCTGTAAATCAGCTGTTGTGGTAAATTAAATTTATTTATTTTTTTGGTGTTCAAAATGGTTCGTTCTTTAAGAAAAAAGAAAATAACGTCCTCTTTATTTACATTGAGGTCATTTAGTGAACCAATAAATAAAAAGAATTACAAAAAAAGAAGAAGGATAAGAAGAAGTATGTGGGTCAGAGGTTGGCTTACAAGAAGGGCCATTGATGATGCATTAATTCACTAAAATATATATTTATTTAAATTGGAATATAATCACAAGTTATATTTAATTCTCTAAAAGAAAGATGATTTGTTCTCTAGAAAATAAAAATTGCATCGGCTTTGATTATCTGGTGTCCGCTTGATAGAAAAAGAAGTAAAAATAATGAAGAAAAGAAATGGTGGAAGTTTGTGATGCAATTTACATATAAATAAATAAAAAATGCATATTTTAGGGGATCACAATTATAAATTCAGTATAAACAGGTGTTTTTTTAGAAAGAAATCAATTAGAAAATAAAAATCCGTGCTTATTGTCTTCTTCAATTGCCACACAAGATTACAATAAATATTGGGGTATTTTTGAAATTGACATTGGTGCATGATTGGTGCACCAGGGTTGCAATTACCGTTAGTCCTCTAGGGAGTATATTGGCTACATATCGGCATATAGCTCACCTCCATTTAATTATGTAATGGTGATGATCCTTGCTAAGTGGTGGTGCTGAGCTTTACTAAAAGTACCAACAGCATATATTTTTATTACTTATGAGAAAAGTGTAGGGTATACAAATTGTATCATTTTTAATTGCATGTTTTATAAAACAAGATATGGAAGTTGAAAATATTAAAAAAAAAAAAACAAAAATTAAATGTGAAAAAAAATCGATTTATTTAATGGCAGTTGTTAGACAGAAGCTATAAATTCACAAATTGTAGTGAAAAACATCTTTAAGAAACAAAAATTAAATTTTTTTTTATTGCCAAGAATTTGAAAAATATTTTAAAGGTTCCCATAGAGGTCAGCCGATTTCAACACTTTCAATTGTGTTGCTCTTTTATTTTTGCAATAAATTTTATAAAAAATTTTCAAAAATCTAACAAAAACAAATATTAAAGTATTCAGTTTCCGTTTCAAATTTTAAAAAGAAGCCAATTTTTTTTTTCATTCGTTAAAACAATGGTTAAAAAAATATATTAAAATTGAAAAAAATAAATAA
Source organism: Wohlfahrtia magnifica (assembly GCA_023159175.1). Taxonomy (NCBI): domain Eukaryota; kingdom Metazoa; phylum Arthropoda; class Insecta; order Diptera; family Sarcophagidae; genus Wohlfahrtia; species Wohlfahrtia magnifica. The sequence continues at coordinate 358,979 of JAKWBJ010000102.1, read as the reverse complement.
AAATAAATCATAAATATTTCAAAAAAGCCATTAATTAAGTGACTCCCTGAAATCTAAAATCTTTTTAAAAAATTAAAAGCAAAAACAATAAAAAAGCACAAAGACTTTATTATAAAGTAATCAAAGCACTAAGACTGACTGACTTCTCTGTTAACCTCTCTCGGTGACTTAAATAAAAAAATAAAAAAAACGATAAATTCTTCAGACTTTTGTTTTCGTTGCAAGGCCTGGAAAAAAAATTGAAATTCTTCTTAAGCGAAGAAAAAAAATCTCGCAACTGATCTTGATAATGATAAAGACAAAAATAAATACAAATAAAGGTGCCGGAGTGAGTAGTGGCAGGCCACAAAAAAAAAAAAAAAAAAAAAAAAAAAACAATAAAAAGGTATCTTCGGTTGGAACGGAACCTTTTTATCTTTTTTGTTTGAATGCCTTAACAAGATATGGTACATGAAGTTAAAAACATGAATCAGAATTACAATTTTACATACTTGTGCGTCGACGTACATATGTATGTACTTGTTTCGTTATTTATTTTTGAAACTTTTTTTTTTTTTTTTTTTTTTTTGTAAGAAAACAATTGTGTTGAAAACAAAAACAAAAAAACAACAACAACAAAAATCTATTAACAAGATAAAATATAACGATATACTGGAGTCATAAAAAAGGGTGTAGAAGGCAACAATGTTTTACAAAAAAATATAATAAAAATACAAAATAAAAAAAACTCAAGGTTTCTTATGCGTGTTTTCCTATTCATGTTTAACAAAATCATGTTTTTGTTAAAAAAAAAATGTGGGGCAGACACTCAAATACACGCTCTATTATTTAAACCTTAAATCGAAACAAGCTCTTGAGTCATACTTCCTGTAAATAGAACACAAAAATGTAGTCGCTTTACACGCGTTATGCTTTTAAATATTTGTACCTCGGAAACCTTTACGTAGCTTCAAAGAAAATAATTAATGGATAACTGATCTAGGCGCCAGTCTATCAACTCTTTCTTTGTACTTATACGCTCGCTAAATTTATTCCTTACAACTGCGAGTGTTGCTTTCCTACTAAGTTTTATGGTGATATCGTGTTGGTATCTCAACTCCCAGCACTGACTTTAAAGAAGTAAAGTAAATATTATCCTAAATAGAGAGTTATTGACGATTATCTTCGTTACGTCTTCGTTAAAACAATGAACTGCTATGTTGTTGCTTAGACATAAATCGCTTCAAATAGTCATGCGTCTTCTATTTTACGAGCTAATTTGGCCTTTCTGGCATAAAACACGGCTCTTTTAAGACAGAATACAATGCAATACATCTGCTAAAGCAATTCAGGAACGTACAGTTCAGATTATCTTATCACAAATTGTAATATATTACATCTGTCAGCGCAGCGGACCTTTTCGTATTAAAAACACTCGAATAGCAATTCAGGGATACACAGTGTGATTAGAGTAACCACTTCCTAATCAAGGAATTTGAATTAATTTGTTGTGCTCCTGATATGAGAATCAAGTCTTTCTGCTTAAACGTCAAAAAGAAAAGAAACTGTTTTGTGTGACAATTCGTTAGTAGTAAAACCAATCATCCATGATTCAGAATATAAACTTGCTCACGGTTCGCACTGTACCTCCTGATCTCTCTTATATAAGATATAGTCAATTCTCACCTTAGCATACGTAGTTGCGCGTTGTGATGCCACATGAGACTAAGTCAGAACCTTCGTTTAAAAGTACAACTTGCCTGAGCTATCTCGAAAACCAGCCGAAAGATTAATGAATCTCAAAATAGGCATGATATCATAGAACGATTGCTCTGCTAGGCTATCGAAAAATGTAAGTACTCGACGTTGAGCCAAAGACGGATATTGGCATATGATCTTTCTCGATCATATGACCAACAACCTCGCCATAAACCATTTGCAGGTAAGCGTAGCCTTTCCGCACGCCTACACGTTACGCAAAGACCTACACAGTATCAGAAATGTCGCTACGAACAAGCTTCGGGAGCTAATTGAAGCGTTTAGTGCCCATTTAGACCAGGTAAGTCTAGAAGCCTAGATCTCTCAGCGTCCAATAAATACCTTTAACCAACAGCCCGTTTGACTGAGATATGAGAAAAAGCTATAGCCCACAAATGAATTAACAACATTCATAGCCTACACAATATCCCAACATATCTCTGTAACCAGTAAATCTAAGCAATCGCTACAGTTTCTAAATAGTTTGGAATTAACAATCACTTTCATAACAGATATGATGGTTGATTGGTTGTCAGAGATGAGAAATATATCATTGGTCGCAGCACCATCCCTTCGATTCAATTGAATCGAATATAATCTCTACAATGATTCAGAAGGCTGAGAGACACATTGAGGTCATTTTAACCCTGATCTCAAGCCTAGAACCGCCAGTATAGATTTCTGCCAAGTCCACGAAAATGATTACTAAAAGATAAACTAGAGTTTCATTTTAGGGTTACTCTGTTTAAGTGTAGGAACTTCTTGCTAGTCCAAGTGTTAGGGCCTATTCAAAACCTTTGCTGCACCATTGCAGCATCGTATATTGTTTTTTCCGTTACCTCTCTTGGGAGCATAGTGCTTCCACAGAGTATTTTTATCATGCACGCAAGTAAGATTGTTTTGCCTTAGTTCTTCGATAATTGTGCGTCGGAAGGTGTTTTTTGGTCGGCCGCGGTTCCTTGATCCTTCAGGATTTCGCTCAAGTGCCATCCTTGTAATAGTATGGGGATTTTTCTTTAAGGTATGACCGATTGATATCCACTTCCTTTGCCTTATCTGCTTCATATGGGTTCTTCCTTTGTCGAATTCAAAGTTTCATGTTGCCAATGGTGTTAGAATAGAATATCTTGCATATGATCTATCTCTTGAACGTGGTTTGCTTCTCTATACTGACTGCAGTAGCCCAAAATCTGTTCTTACTTTGTTGAGCCAGTTGCTAACGTCTGTTCCTGCACCGCCGTTTGTTGTCATTGTGCTTCCCATATGGCAGAAGCTACATATCTACATACTCAATTGGTTGGTTAAATAGCCTCTAACTGTGACATGTTTAAACTGTCACTCGTCTCAACACTTGTTAGAAACTGAAATTCTTAAAACCTCGAGTAGTACCAGTACTAATTAGTCTCTGCTTAGATCTTAAAATTGCTTGTCTTTTTATTATGACACCAAACTACCATCCTAATCTCCCCTTTCGTAGCTTAAATCCAAGGTGTTATAGGACAACTGGGGTGTGTCCGGTGACTCAAAACAGGCAGTCTTTATAGATTCATTAGTGCATTGTGTTCGCTTCAACAACTGCAACTATGTCTGCTGTAAAATCCCAGTGCCAAATGCGCCTCATTCGAAAAGTTTTTTTTTGTTGTTCTTTTTTTACATTAAGTTCCGTTCTAGACGGCACTAAAATTTTGAAATTTTATTTCAATTTCCAAGCTTTTGCTAATCTTGCCAATGCATGATAGAATTCAAATGTTTGTCTCTCAGTAGTTTGTTTAGCTCCCACTCGAAGCATGTCTTCCAAATCTTAAGTCACAAGACTCAGACTGATAATCGATAGCGTTAATTTGGGAGATAAGGTAGCTGAGAAATTTTTAATGCAATAATTGGCCGATTGTATGGGCTGACAACATTACCTTACTAAAGGGCCACCTATCGGTTTAAGTTTGTCATTTTATTCTGTCACAAAATTCAGTATATTATCTCCACTGAACGAAATGCATCGATTTACGTTTGAGTCATGTTGCGATTTATTAGAAATTTATCGTAATTTAAAATCACCTTTTCGGATGAAGCTCATTTTCATCTTGATGGGTACGTTAGTAAGTAAAATTGCAGCATTTGGGACTCAGAAAAACCAAACGTAGTCTTACAGAAGCCAATGCACTCATTACGAGTTACTGTTCGGTGTGGCTTGTGCAGCGAAGGCATCATTAGCTCATATTTCTTGGAAAATGAAATGATAACCGATTTTTTGTGCCCGCTTTTCATGATATTGATGTGCACGATGTTTGGTTTCAACAGGATGGTTCAACTTGCCATACATCTCATGCCACAATCGATTTATTGCATCAAGCGTTTAATGGCCGTTTAATTAGCCGAAATGGTGATGTCGGTTGGCCGCCAAGAAGCTTTATTTTGACACCGTTGGACTATTTTCTGTGGGGCGCCGTTTAAGACAAGTGTTATGCCGACAAACCAGAGACAATTGAGTATTCGAAGGCCAACATTCGTGATGCCATTGCAGAGATACGACCCCATACACTCGAAAAAGTTCTCGAAAATTGGTCCGATCGAATGGGGTACAGTGAGGTCAGCCGCGGCGGCCATATGATTATACTTCACAACAACAAAATAAATCTGGCAAATTTTAAAACCTTTTTGGTTTTATTGGATTCTTAAATTTAAGTCCTAAATGGCTCACCCGATACAAAAAATTTGTCATAATAGTGCTGTTACACAAATAAAGTTAGAGACTGCAATCTCTAACCTAGTTTTGTAAAAAAAAGACATTTTAAGAAAACGCTTATTTCGATTTTCGTACATAGAATTCTAAAACTCGCCAGAAGTTGAAACAAAGCCTTCTGTTTTTTAATGTTTAGTAGGGAGTGTTCTCTTGAAAGCGCCACTTTGTTAAGACGTTTTTTAAATTGTTTTCGTTTAAATTGCCTTTTTTAACACATTTCTTACTTTAAAACAACAAAATGTTTCTACTTAAGCTGTTAATTTATGACTGAAATTAAAATCGTATAAAAACAACGAAATTAAAATCTTATTTTCAACCAATTTTTCGTTTTGTTTTCCAACAAAATTTGGGTCAACAGTTGTGTGGCTTTAGTTTTAATTTCCATAACGTTTCTGTTACGTTTTGTTAATTTTCCATTCAAAAATAAATTTCCTTTTAAGCGGTTTATTTTTGTAATAAATGCTGAAATATTAAATGTTTTTAATAAAATAAATAAAAAATAAATAAAAAAAATAATAATAAACAAATAATAAGACTTTTTTTAAAGTGGCGTTTAAATTTAATTTGCTTATGAATGCATTTTGAGTTTTGCCTAAAGACTTACAGACAGACGGCTTGGCAAGCCCAAAAAAAAATAAATAAAAAAAATCGCATTGTATTGTAGCTGAGCTTCAGCTTTAAATGCATTGAAATGTTAAAATGCAATATTATTTTTATTATGCGATTTGACAAAGAAAAAAAAAATAAATTTTATTTTATTTGATCATTAACGTCTAAAATTCTATATTTTATTGCAACTGCAGAGATTTTTTATTGCTGATATATATGTATATTCTTTGTTTTTGTTTTTGTTTTTAATTTTAACGATATAATGAAAATCATGCATAAAATGGTTTTTAAATCAGCAGTTAATTCTTCATAAATTAACCTTAAAAAATTCTCTATTTGACAATTTCATTATTGGAAAACATAAGCGATGACTAAATTGCGATAATGCTGCAATAAAAACTTTATTTCCTTGAATTTTAATTCAAAATAACAGTTTGGAAAAAAAATATTTTTTTGTTTGGGAAATGGTGTAAAACATTTATTATTTTCATTTTGTTTCTTTATGAATTATATTATTATTGCATTTTTTTAATAGATCTAAAACCGCTTTTGATTGCTTTATGATAAGGTAGCAGCAGTACCCCCTTTAAAAAGCTGTTTGAATGAATAATGCATTGCCAATATCAATTATTCTCATTTTAATTCATAAAATTTCAATAAAATAAAGCGCCATTTAAGCCGTAAATGATTTGCATAAGAAGCCTACTAATTAGGCAAATACGACACACCGGCCTAACTCAATAAGATTCGCTATTTTAAATATTGTTACGAAAATAAATATGCCACATCAGCGCCTTTAAAACTGTATTGTGGTATTAATGTGTCCCCCTGTCAACTACTAATTCGACCATCTTTGTGTGTTACACTTGAATTAACGGAAATAATTGAAATTTTGTAACACGAACAAGAACATTCGGAAGTAATATAAATTGTATATAAAAAGTGGCGCCTTATGCTTTAGTGATATAGCTATTGTTTTGCTGTCATAAAATAAAGTCGTGTTTAGGCGTAAATAAAAATAAATAAAAGCGTGAAGTAAACGAATATTAAATTGCTGTATTAAGATAAACTCTATAAAGATAAAGTGAAAATATAAAAACTGTAAAACAACAACAAAGTGGTGTCTATTTTGTTTTGATGAAATTTATAAGGACCCAAACGTTTTAAAAAAAGTTAAAATGCAACAATATTTTAAAATACAATAAACATTTTTCTCTATTTAATATATTATTCGCCATGATCTGGATGTGCTTGAAGAACTGCTTTATGTAAAAAAACTGTAATAATCCCTTAAAATATGTTTTGTTAGGTTTTTGTTAAAAATTTATTGTTAAAAATATGCTTGGAGTGGAACATTGGTGTCTTCTCTCAATCAATGAGCTGCCCCCGACTCTATTTTTATACGCATTAAAAGGGTTTAATGTCGGCGCAGCATGGCAGATACATTAGTTGAAGTAGTTTTTCCAAGTGTAAATACTCATAACCAATCGCTCGCAATGTTATGAAGTGTCGAAACGTCTGAAAATTATTAGATGGTCGGGTCTGGAATTGAACTGAGGGACTCTTGGTTGGTAGGCGGGTGTTTTGCCTAACATACCACAGCAGCAAAATATGCTTATCAATTTTAAAAGTTTTTTTTGAACTAAAGAATATGCAATATTTTGTATTATATTAGCTAAACCCGATGTGCTTCGCTACCCACCACTCCCTCTGACCCTATTCGCCCTACATTTTTTTCACTAAATCAGTTTCATAGGAAAGTTATAGGGTCAAAAAATTAGGACTCAAGCTGTAACTGTTCTGACGATATTCTAGAATTAACATTTGTGTTCTATGGGGTTAATCTTTCCCCTAATCTTATCCCTCCCAGATTTTTGCTATTGGTTTTTTTAGCAAGAGGTTTGGAAAAATTTTGTCACAATGAGTGTAATCGTATTTGAAAATTAATGTTTGCATTTTATAGGGGTACCTCTCCCCCTGATTATATCTGCCCTACATTTATTCAAGTAAATTAGTTTCATAGAAAGCAGCTTGACACAAAATTTGTAGACTGTCGCTATAATAGTTTTTAGATATATTGTACGATAATTACAATTTGCTTTGTATAGGGGATACCTTTTCCCCGGATTATAATGCGCCCTACATTTTATCCAATAAATCAGTTTCATTGCAAAGTAATTGGGGCAAAGTTTTATGACTCTAGCTGATGTGGTTCTTGAGATATGCGATTATTAATATTTACCCTATCGAAAAAAATATGCCCAGTCTCTTTCCAGGTATACAGGATGATACAGTCAAAATTTAAAGAAAATCGGTTCAGCCGTTTAGCCGTCTATCGACTACAAGCACACATAGATACACACATACATACATACATACAAACAAACGCACATTGACTTTTATATAAAAATTGTTTTACAGTGGAAAACATAGCTTTTTTATAAAAAACTATGTGATTTTAACGCGAATCTATTTGAACTTTCAGAAGCTCTTACTTGAAAAATTCTTCAAGAATATGTGTATTATTTGTATGGGTTTTATTTCAAGAAGTTTCACATTTTATTTGGCATTGCTTTTGAATAATAAAGCTTTGTCGACTTCACATATGCAGTAAATTTTAGAGCGAAACTTATTATTTAAGTTTTTTTATATTCCACACAATCCATCAAAGGTGGGTAGCGAAACAGTTTTTTTCGTCACTCATCTAGGGAGCATATTTCCTTTCCACAAAGCATTCACGGCTTTGTTTCAGTTTCATTAATCAAATTTATTTTTCAAGCTAAGTAGGTCATTAATATAATGCAGCATCAGGCAAACTTATATTATTACATTTTACAATTGTGGTAGAAATTTTATAGTCTCTCATTCAGACCACTTGGCACTATATTTTTCCACTTGTTTTCTCTTTACTACTCTTTGCCTATTTTTTGCCTATGCATGTGAGTACATAAAATAAATAAAAGAGAAGAGCAGCTCTTTGCCTGAATCTGATCTAATGTAGCTCGCTTCCATATGATTGTTTGTAGTGGTGAAGATCCTTGCTAAGTGATGGTGGCGATGATCCTTACTTACCACTATAATTTTTTTCCAGTAGATGGCATTTTCTTCTTATCATTCGTTCGATGTTTGTCATCATCGCCAGCGGTAAACTGGAAAGCCAGGAGTGCTTCTTTATATGGCTTTGTTTGGGGGTAGAGGTTAGTATTTTTATTAAACACTGGAAACTGCAATTAAATTTTGTTTTTATCATGTCCTCTGTTGGGTTTCGAACCTGAGCCTCTTGTGCTGTATGCGAGCGCTCTAACCAATCTATTATCTATTGAATTTGAATCAAATTTAGAGTTGAATAGATCAAATTTAAATAAATGCCTGCCAGTTTTAAGGAAACTTTTATGAAGCTTAACAAATCGCTTTTTTCGGCTAAATAAGGATTCATATTTCTTCTTAAATACAGCTAAGGTTAGGTGAGATTAAATTGCAGCACAGCTCATTTGGTTTAAGCATAACAACCCGTTTTGCTACCGTGTATCCACTATTGTACCAAACTTCTCATAGTCAGCCACCAAGTCACTTCAGAGACGGGGTGAATTTGCTCCAAGACTTCTGTTGCAAGACAGTACTTGTCATAGAAACTTTTCCGAACAAGCAAAGTCAGCCTTAAGTCACCGTATGTCGGGCAATGGCAAAGAAGATATTTTGTAGAGTGTGCTTACTCTGTATGAGTACAGCTGCAGCATAAATCATTCTCAGCCCAGCCTTTAGCTGTATTCTCTTAAACCCTAATGGCTGGTTATATCCCCTATAGGGTTCCTTACATGTAGTCTGGGCAGATTTTGTACTTGTCCAGTCCCAATGTGACCACATTTTACTAGTTTTGTAACAGATAGCCGCTTGATTGCAATAATATAAAGTTACTGAGAGGAGGAGCTCAAATATAGAACTATAAAGATACAGATTGGTATTTGCCTGTGCAAGTTCGACCGCCAGGCAGTTACCTTTTTTGAATACAAAGGAATTCTCGATATCAGGTATCTTCTTTTCTTTTTTTCCACAAAGCATTCGTTGCTTTGTTTCAAATTCTTCAATCAATTTGACTTTTAAAGCTAAGTTAGATGATTAATCCACTACAGCCTCCTCCATATGATTTTGCGTAGTGGTGAACAACCTTGATAATTGGTTGTGATCTTTACTTTAGCATTGATGATGATAGAACTGATGTTTGTCATCATCGCCAGAGATATGCGGGAAGGTCAGGGGGGCTTAATCTTTATTTCTTAGATGGAGTTGTCTGGAGGGATATTGAACCCTCTTTATTAAACATTCGAAACCACAATCAAAATTTTCTTCGTCATGTCCTCTGCTAGGGCTCGAACCTGGGTCGTTTGTATTACTATGTGTGCACTCTAAACACTACACCATGCGACCCCCCCGGTATCTTCTTAACAAAACTAAATTCAGAAAAGCACCTCTCTTCTTATAATTACTCATAAAACCAACTTTAATTTGCGTGATGTTTTTTGCTAAATTATGTTTTCCCTTGGCTTATAAGGTTAAAGTAACTTTTTAGTAACTTTTGTCCATGGTACCATAAAAAAGCCTCTGAAGAGAACTTAAAATATTTTGTTTTTCGATTACTGAATATATAATTTAAGTTTTTCATAATCCATTAATAGGGTGTCCTATGATCGGGTTTGACCGTCTGTAACTGACTCAGTTATTTAATATTCATTTATTGCAAACTTTTATTAAAAATAAACAGATCAGTTGTCAAAACAAAGAAAACCAAATTGCAATAATTTAATTGATGGCATCATCACTTTAGAGCGACTTCAGTGTCATGATTCCAATGCAATAAAAAAGAATTGAATAAATAAATAATTTTTATTTATTTTTTTTTTTATTTTAAAGTTCAAGTTTAAATAAGACAGCACTTAAATGACATTTTTTTCATATCGTGAAAAATTAAAGAAAAAAATGACAGAGTGAAAAAATGCTGTCATATTACTAATCTATAGAGGAAATTGTTATTCATTTTTCACATAATAATTGTGGAGTAAATTGTAATAAATAATTTAACAAAATATAACTTTTTTAATCATTTAATAATGATAACAACTTTTCATTAATAATAATTTATTTCTACTCAGTCACTAGAGAGTTTCTTTTTTTAAATATTTTTCATTTGTAATCTAGAAAAATTATTGCAATTAATTATTATTGATAAGAGTTTTTATAAAATATTTTGCTTTAATTTAAAAATAGAAAATGCAAATAAAGAAATAATTGCAAATATTCGCACGCTCAACAAGATGACCACTTAATAAACCCCTAAAAGTAGGCAATTAGATTAAGAACATAGATTGAAACAAATTGATAAAAAATTAAACATTTTTAATGATAATAAAACATAATGAAAAATAGGTTAAACTGATGGCTTTTTTGCAAGATGAATAAATACTAATGTACGTAGCGGCTGACACAATCAGCCGCATTCTAGCATCTAACATTCATTTTTTATGTATGTGTGCATGTATAAATTACAAAAGTAGGTTTTTCTTTACATAGATTTCGAATACATTTTTTTTTTTTATTTTTTTTAATACAAATCTAACAATATAGAATATTATTTTTTCAAAAAATTTCAGAAATATTCAGACACACATACATATTTTCTTTTATTTTTACTTGTATACAAAAACAAACAAAAAATTTTTTTTCTATGTGTTAGCAAGAATTTTATAGTCGTACTGAACCGAATTAAATAAAATTCATATTGTGCACATCAGCACAGAAAGGGTTTTAAGCCCCCATATATATCTTTTACAAATCGGTGCTGTTTAAACAGGCATAAAAGGGATATAAGGAAACGTGTTAGCCTATTTACTACATAAATAATTTTTCTTTCTTTTAATTTCTTCCAAATCTCGACGGTGCTTCAAAAAAATACCTGTCAAGTAATAATTTTTTCTGATAGGCGCTATCGAGTAGGACAAGGATCTGTTTTCGGGATTTTCAAAACACCTCCAAAATCTCGAGTTACGGGTAAAAAACCGGTTTCTATTCTTTTCAAATCCGAAAAGAATCTTAAAATCGCTTTATACTTGGCTATATTATTAGCTTGCAAGTGCATGATGGTCCGAAAAACCCGCTGTTTACCCGTAACTCAAGATTTTGTAAATCTGTAGAAAATTCCGAAAACTGATTCCTGTTTTACTTGATAATGCCTATCAGAAATGTAGTATAATTTCTGTTGTATATCAACTACGTTCTTTTTGTCGCACCGTGTTATTTTTTGGATTACAAATTGCTTTGCGCTGATTCATGGTAAAAAATTATTAAAACTTTTTAATTCCCAAGTAAATAATTAATCATAATGCTTAAATAATAAAAACATAAAATTTGGAATTACAGTGAAAGCTCCCGGGGGCGGACACCGACCGTCATAGCAGATTTGTCCGTTATCGAGAGGTGTCCGTCTACGGGATAGTTGATTAAAAATGGTCGGTATTCACTGCTATTACACTATTATGTATTAATATGTAAGTGAAACAAATTTGAATGCATTGCATCTTTAGTATACACATACATATGTTTATTTGTTTCCAAAATTCATTTAAGTTTTAAGATTCGTACATCCACATCCACATGTCGATAACTTAATTTAGAAAGGACGTAACTAACATGTTAAAAAATATGCTGGAGGTAATTGTAAAAAACCGGCGACACACATAGAGATAATGTACTCTTGGCTACGTAGCTTTTGCAAATGTCAAGCTATGACGCTAAGATTTAGCGGGAATATCAACAACAGACGAACCAACTTAACAAAAAAAAAAAAACTCAAATCGAAAGGATGGGACTGCAACATGGGAGTTATTCCAAAAACTTTTTGATCAAGGTAGTAATTAATAAGAAATAAGTTTTAAAGCAGTTCAAATACTAATTTTTTTTAGTTTTTTATTTGAAACTGCATTAAAACTTATGTTTGATTTCTTGTTCTACAACATTATCTTTTGAATCAATGCTACCATATTCAGTGTATGCAATGTTATCGATGTTTCAAAATTTTTCAAAACAAGTTTCGTTAGTTTCTGTAATTCTTTGAAAATTTAAGAGTGTTCTTAATGGCAACTCATCTTCAAATTCGTTGACAAAATGGTTTTTTGGTGCATAAATTCTGCTCTTCAAAAACAGTTAGCTATTGTAGGAGGTTCGAAATTTTTCCAAGCAACATTTATATTCTTTGAAAGCTCTGATATTGAAAATTGTCCCAACTCATTTTTGATACGATGTAATTTATAGTTAATATTACATAATCAGCGTAAATCAGCAGCCCATCTTCTATTGCGTTTTAATTTCATGTGGGAGAGATCACAGATAATGATCCCCACAACGCAATAGAAGATGAGGATGCTGTGATAGTGTGCGAGGCAATATCCGACTATGTCACCTACGAGTAACAGTTTTAAAATGCGCATAACTCAAATATCGCTTTGAAAACGACTTTTTGCTACTTTCTAAACATATTTGGAAATCTATAATGTTCCAATCCATACAGTCCAATCCGTAAAATCATGGCCTAAATGTAATCAAAAACATATGGAGTTGGGTGTCTAGGAAAGTGTACGAGTCCGGAAGACAATGCAACACAGAAATGAAATTAATGGAAGGAGTCATACACACTTGGTCCACCATTTCGTTATATTATATTGAAAAACTTTACAATTCAATTCCCAATCGAATTTTTGAGGTTATTTAAAACAAAGGCGGTCCCACACATTACTAATTAACCTTAATACTGTTTAAGATATAAAATTAAGGAATTAAAATGCTATATTGTTCCTTGAAATTCTAATTAAATTGAAATTATAGTAGATGGCGTTATCCTGATGACCAAGTTTTTCAATACGTTTTTAGTATAGTTTTTATAAAAAAATTAATGAAAATGCCATCTTGAATGATACAGCAGTCATTGTTGTTTTATTTTAAAGAGGATTGATAGATAATTTTAAGGTCATATCTCCATTGGTTCAACAAATATTTAACATTAACCGTCAGTATAAGGGAAAGGCCCTATAAGTGCCATACGGGCTTTAGTGTTGCTGCGTAATTATTTTTGTAAACATTATTGTGTTTCTTGTACTATTCTTCCGTCTACGGGAGGTGTGTTACAAAAAAAGGTGTCCGCGTCCGGCTATGGGAGTGTCCGCCTAGCAGAGTGTAATTTGTTCTAAAAATACTTTGAAATCGAAGGGACTGAAGAAATTGTCCGCTTAATAGAGGTGTCCGCTTGCGAGAGGTGTCCGTAAGTAGAGTTTTCACTGTATTTTATAGCGAAATCGAGTCAAGAGCAGAACCCAAAAAAGCCATTTAATTGTAACAGATTAATACAGCAGAAGTGCAAAATATAAAGTAAAAAAATTATTTTAAAATAATTTATAAATAAATTAAGAAAAAAAAAGATAATAAATATTTTTAAGGGAAAAAAATCTAAAGTTATCAAAACATTTTTGGGAATTTAAAAAAATAATAATTTACCAAAACTCATTAAATAATTGAGCAGTCTGTATTGAAAGTGGATCAAGTCCATTTTGAAATAATAGAAATAATGATAGTTATTTTGTCTATAACTATGATCTTATGATTTTATCTATAATTATGATCTTTTGTTACGAAAAGAATTCAGATTCTGGTTTTTGGGAGTTCTAACAATTAATAGTAATGAAAATACTTTTATTTTAAAAATGGTGCAAGTCCATCTATGATTTAAATTACTATTCGGTCGAATATATTACGTCAAATTTTAGCTCCGCTTACCAGTGCGGACGTTTGACATCATATCTAAAGACAGTATATACAGTGACGTGCAAAACAACGCTGTTTCATCACTAAACCATACAGTTTTTTATTTCTGTGCAGACAAACTCATTAATTTAATTTTGTTTTTAAGAAAATATTATTTTTATTTCTGTACAGACAGACCCATTAATTTAATTTTGGTTTTAAGGAAATATTTCCCTTCTTATACGATTCAATTTATAATTAAAGTGTTTACTTGTTAAAACACAACAAAGCAAAAAATATAAATAATTAACATGTGTGTGTAACAATAATAAAAATTATAATTTGATTTTACGCATGTATGTACATAATTATGGTCATAAAATATAAAACATAAATTTTTTAAATAATTTTTTTAATTACTTAACTCTGTTATATTTTCCAAATGCTTTAGAAACTAAAAAAAAATATTTCCCGTTCTATTATTTCATTTCAAATGTGATATAAAACATGTGCTTGCTGCCAAATATTCTTTTATTATAGTTTATTATACAAAATCATTAAAGAAAAGCGTAATAAGCTTATTTAAACAATAGAAAAGAATAATATATAATCATAAAGCATATAATCAGGTCAAAGTTTATATACAAAACAATCCAAAAAAAAACAACATACAAACCCAAAATCTGAATAAAATTCAAAACATTTTTATAATTTTCCAAATTAAATTTGAATTCAAATTCAACCGTCACTAGAACTTCCGTTTTTGTGCAATACGAAGACAAAGAAATGGTGTTTTTCAAACAGAAAACAAAAGACAAACAAATGCCCGTCCAATAACAATAACAAAAGGAATTTTGAATATTAAATGAGTACCAAAAATAAAAAGAAAATAAACAACAACAAAATACATCCGAAAACAATTAAAATAATAATGAAAACAACAACGCCAACAACGGCAATAAATAATGTATTAAATTACAAAAATAACAACAACAAGTTGTCAATAAAAATCCAGAAACAATGCATTCACACAAACACTTGTGCTTTTAAAAATAGAGGAAAAACTACCACTTCTAAAAACAAAAACAAAAACAAAAACAAAAAAAACAGTGAGAGTGAGAGTGAGAGAACAAGAGAAATTGTAATAAAAAAGGGAAAAAACTGTTGGACATGTATAAGCACATACACAAACAACAAACACACTTGTTAAACAAAATGCAATTTACTTTAGAAGAAAAGGCCTTTAAATTTAAGAGTCTTTTCCCTTGTTTACAAGACATCAACCATTAACAACAATAAAATAATATGTTGTTAATGTTGTTGCTGCTGTTGTTGTTTTATAATAAAATTGTAACATTATCTCTGCTCTACTCTCAAACACACACAAACATATTCACATGCGCTCGTATGCTAATTGTAAAATAAGCTTTGGGGTCATGCATCATCTTTTGTTATGATCAGACATGCTTGTTTGTTTTTATTTAAGAGTATGTATGTATGTATGTGTGTGTGTGTGTGTGTGTCGGAGCATGCATCATTGATTGTTTTAAGAAAAAATAGTGGTTGTAGTTGCTGCCTTTTTTTAATAAAATAAACAAGTGTTTGTCGGAGCAAGAGTGCGTGTGTAGGTGTATGTGTTTGTGTGTATAACTATGTATCATAATTATCTGTTGATATTTATTTTCCTTTATTGATACGCAATTTTATTTTATTTGAATTAAATTTATTTGTTTTACTTTTTTTAATGTAATTTTTTTAACGAATTTTTTTTTTTTTTTTTATTGAGGACAATAAGAAACTATTTTTTCTTATAAACTTCATTATTTGTTTAATTGTTACAACAGCAAAAACATGTATAAATAGTTTACTTAATTAGTTGCTAAGGAGGAAAGACGGTACTGCCAATAAAAAAGTAAAAGTGAACGAAAAAATAGTAGGAGTTTAACAGAAAAGGTAAAAAAAAACTGTTTTGATAGGAAAAGAGCAATCAATTTTCGTTTTCTGCGTGAGCAACTTAACTCTTTTGTGGTCATAACAAAGATCATAAATGTAATCAAAAATGCTAATTTTCCTCTTCTTGTTGTAATCGATAGCATTAAAATACCATTAAAAAATATTTCGTCCCAGATATTTCTACGTTTTTTTTTTTTTTCTTCTGGTACACTTTTTTTGACGCTTAAATAAAAGAGTACCTTCCGATTTTGTCGTATATCTTTAGTTGTGGTAAGAATTTGTTTTGTTATTTTTCCAGAATTTTAAAAAGCTTTAAAAAAGTTTTAAACAATTATATAAATCGTATTTTAAAAGACTGAAATAAAGATTAAATTCTAAGGAATAAGGTTGTACACTTTATTTTGTCGCTCACAGTATTTTTGCAAGTCAGATTAATAAATGATAAGTTAATTTTAATTTCTTTTTCTTGCGGGAATGACAACATTTCCTAACACTCTATTACTTCACACAACTAGAGAATAATAATTTTTTAATTTTTATTGTTTTTCCCGCCGAAATTCACACAAGACATTCATCTTTTAAGCATGTTCTCATTCTGCCGACCACTGATTTAAGGGGACAGACAGTAAAACTATAAGTTAAATCGAAAATAAGGCACATCTTCTTTTAAAATGTTAATATTTGTGCAAACTATGGCAGAGTCTTAAAAAAGGTTTAATTTTCAAGTTTCAAATTGACAAAAAGTGACAGAATGTTACTAAAACTAAACATCAAAAGTGATAAATATTCTCAAGAATATTCAAATTTTACATAAGAACGTACATTTATGGCTTAATGATCATGTTGTGCATCTGTAATATAGGGTGGGCCATTTAAAATTAATTTTTTTTGTTGTGAAGTACAATTGTTCTGGTTAGAAATGAAATATTATTTCAGTACCTCATTTGGGTGATAATACTTCTAAGTTATCAGAATTGATTGATCATTAGAAAACATATTTTTCATTCGGTTGGAGATTGGAGCACTTAATTCCAAATTTTATGTAAAATTGTTACCTTTATTTTGATAGTAGAAAAGTATCAAGCATATCAAACCTTTGCAGAGGAAAAAAAGAATTTTGACAGAACTAGTAACGTATGTTACTGTAAACGATGTGTAAATGATGCTTTAGATCAGTGTTGTTCAAATATAAAAATATAATTGTGTTAGTGAGAACCCGAAAATTTCTCTCTGAGAATTGAGTTGAATGGGTAATTAGCAATATTAGTATCCGAATAAATTTATTTTTATTAAAAATATAAAACCGTTAATATTTTGTGTAAAAATGTATTATCGGTTAAGTTAAATAAATAATACAGTTTTAAATTAAAAATTAAAAAGACAGCATTCACCCGCTACGCATGTTCACTCGTTGCTGTCTCAGTGACGACTTAAAGCAAGAGCGCAAGAATACACGTGAATTTAGCGTCAACAATTGTTGTATGAATGGCTCATGACTGGCTTACATCAGTGATGTGCAAAAGTAAAAATGTAGTTGTGTTAGTGAGAACATGCAAATTATGCTCTCGGAGAGAGTAAAGTTGATGTTTTAAGAAAATTAAAAAAAAATCAACATACATTCGCTACACATGTGCATTCGTTGCTGTTTCAGTGACAACGAAAACCAAGATCGTAAGAAACTTTTTAAATTATCTTTTTGTGCCTAAAAAAATTTGCGTACATTCTCCGCGCATGTGTATTCGTCGCTGTATCATTGACGACTAAAAACAAGAGTGTAGGAATACGTGTAAGTGATGAAATGGAATAAGTCCGCAACTTCAAGCAAAAACTGTGTCAAAAAAAAAGATGGCCCATAATAAAATCGACAGCTGCTACTTGAAATACACTCAATTCCCGTTTTTTTTTTTCCTTTTTTTTGGTTCCAAATCAAAAACATATGTTCTTTGTTTACAAAACTCAGTCAAATTACGGCAACGCTACATACAGATTGTGAGAGCACAATTGAGAGAGAAACGTTGTCAAATGAAGAACACTGTCAAATTAAAATATATTTTATCTCACGACTGCGTATGCCGACGATTCTTTAAGGCATTTTGTATGGAAAAAATCGTCAAGCCACAATTCTGTTTCATCTCTAAATTGAACGTGAGCAATTGTTCTATCAAAAGACTATGCATGACTGGTTTAGATATTCCTTCTTTTAAAAATTAAGTGGTATATCCGAAATCATTATGAAAATCCACAAAAATAATTTATAAAATTTATCAAAAATAACCGTTTTTATAACAAAGAAATTCATAATTTTCATATCAAAACTTATCAAAATCGCTTTTTTTGCATAAATCAATTCATAGACCAAATCTCTAACGGCCATAAAATTTTAGTTCGCATATCTGGCTTCTTTAACTAGTTAAAGTCTGTTATGTTACTTGTGTCGCTTAAACATAATCAACAAAAGGCCCAGTTAGACGTCAAACATTGTAAGGCCATAGTTGCTATGTAACAAACCAACCTTATGGGCAACACTGTGATCGATTAGCGGTGACATACCACAGCTTCATAACCGATTAATTTAATTTTACAACAATGTTTTAAAAACAATTTTTTGCCTCTGCTGAACATTTGAAAACAAAAACCGTTTGCTTTTCTAATATTTTACCATTATTTCTTATTAAACATCATAAGAGTAAGTGATGCTTTATTTCGTTACCCACTGTATGCACTCTGCTGATAATCTACTTACCATCAACCATAACGGCTCTATAAAAATCGAAAAATGTCTTCCACTCTACAAAATAATTACAAAATAAAATTTTATCGTTTTATACTACACAATTACAGCAGTTCTTACTTCTCTCTTTGTTTTCAAGTTGCTGTAAAGAGTGTGAGTGTGTGTAAGAGAGGGACAGCGTGGAATTAGAGAGGGTGCTTGTAATATTTTGCTTGTAATTGTAATTGATGATGCTGTTGATAATATTATTGCTATTGAGCAATTAAACAAAAAAATAAAAGCGATAATGATAACGAAAATGACAAATATTTTTCGTGTCATGATAGTTTTAAATTAGTCATACAACAACTACAACAACAAAGATTTAGGTCAAAGTTGACTAAGTTAGAATTTTTGAATTTTTGGCATGACATTTTTGTTGTTTTTAATTGTTGTGATTCTTAAATCTCATTTCAGCATTAGAGTTTAAGCAAGAGATCAAATCAATTAATTTTAATGAAAGAGAATTAAAAAGGGAAATTAAAATGCTTAAGAGAGAGAGAGAGAGAATGATTTTAATTAAAACATAATATAAATGTTGTCAACTCAGATTTTTTTTTAATAAAAAAAAAAGTTTAATTACTCAACATAAAAAATGTGAAAAATTTATTAAAATTAATTAATAAGGAATTTAAATTTTCTTGCTTAAAATGCATTTTTATGTCGAAAACATTTATTTGTTTTCCCCTTTTTTTTGCTTGGACTTATTTTGATAAGAATTGGAAAAAAGGGGAGACTGAACTTTTAATATTGTGGTGCCATAATAATAAATCTTTCATTGGTATGTCTGTTCAAATCAAAATTAACAAAAGGCGTTGTCTTCTTAACCCCTGCAAAATATGTATGAAAAAAGTATTAAAAAGAATTTTCAAAAGGAAGCAGAACAAAAACAAGAAAAAACAGGCAAAAAGTTTATTACTGAATGACTTCATTCGTCAGATGGCAGACAAAAAAAAAAAAGAAAAAAAAACCTTTTTTTTATTATTATTATTTAAACAGCGTTTTGGAGTTGATATTAAGGCATGTCACAGTTTATAAATAGCTTATACAACAAAGCAACGATTTCTTGTGACTGGCCCTATACTGAAAAAGCAAGCTCCGTTTTTTGTACTTTTTTCCTTATTCTCTCATATTATAATTAAACAGAAGTCTTATTGATTGTGTCTGAAGTCAGCCAGCCAAACAGTCTTGCATATATCATGCAAAATCCGCTTCTTTTCATACATTTTTTCCACATATTTTTTATTTCATTTATTTTTGTTTATTTTTTTATTCATTATTTGTTTTTGTTTTCTACCAAGAACCGAAAGTGGCATTAAAAAAGCGAAGCGAAAAAAAAATAAAAGGAATTTTGAAATGTTTATTCTTATTGAGTAATACTCACACTGGCTGCACTTTGTACCTCAAGTTGGAGTCACCACAAGTCATTTATATTCTTTGAACCATGTGGCTTTTTAACCATGAAATTTTATTTAAAAAAAACACGACATATTTTTTGTTGTTGTATTTTTGTTCATTTGTAAACTTTAGTAATCATTGAATTAAAAAAAACATTTCAAAAGAAGCCTAAAAAGCCGTGTCAATGCTGCTATCTTTTGTATTTGAAATAGTAATTCTTACTTTTTATAGTCATTTGAAATTTCAACATACAGTTTATCTAAAAGAAGACAAAAAAATAAAGTTTGTTAACAAACAAATCTTTTAAAAATATGTACAAAATTCTAAATTGAAAACTGCTATTGTACTAAAAATCTTGAATTTACTTCATATTTTATAAAAACTAAATAATTTCATAGATACTCGTATAAGAAAATATTAAACACAATGCTTAGCGTTTTCCGACAATATGGTCTAATTGTTGCTCTGGAATAAGACTTAAGTGATTAGCGTATTCGCACGGCTATGAGCTCTTAATTCAGTAAATGAAAAATTAAACGGTAGTGTCAAGAAAGACTTTGAATTAATAAAAGTTTGTAGAGAAGATAAGAATCTGTTATCAAAATAATCTCTTCAGAAGCTCGTTTGTTGCCTTCTTATTAAGGTTTGAAGATATCGATTTTGTCGAGCTTTTGCTATAGAAAGTCTGTCATGGAACTGCGACCTAAAAAGATCTATAGTGCCAAACTCTCTGGGGTCATACCCGCAAGCGTAACAGCCGACGGAGATCCCATCGAGTTAATACTCCTGGGTGGATGACTGTTCGATCACTATGGAAGTGCTAATCGGAGCAGCTTCAAGATAATACCCCCCACCTTGTGTATGCTTCACTGTCTCTAATGTGTAGCCGACGAATTTATTCAGGCTCAATATATGGCTCCATTAAAGTTCGTCTTCGAATGTTTGCCAAAGAGCCACATTCACAGAGAATACGCTCTATCGTCTCCTCCTTCTATCTACACAGGCGACACTCCAAAGAGGTGATATCTAAGACAGCAACAGTCTGACAGGAAGCCAATAAGTCTCCTAATAGTCGTCTTGGCAATGTAGCGCAACTCTGAGACCTGAGCATTATGACCAGTATGACGAGCAAAGCCTATGCTCCCATTCGTCGATTTTCCGCCCGGCTGTCGACCAGCTAATACCATAGTAATATTCTGGTCCCACGAAACCAGTGGACCAAACAAACAAACAAAGCGTTACCGTATTCTCTAATGACAGTTTGTTGATATCCGTAAAGAACTCGAGTACCAGACTCGAGTCATATACTCCGAAGGAAGGGCCTTTAGTGACACTGTGTACCATTGTAAACAGCAACTTCGAAATTGCGACCGAAATTCAAGCCACCAGTGCACACACCACTCCTACCTAACAGCAGCGTAAAATCGGGGATACGTTCCAGGATGTTCATATGATCCTTATGGTCCATTGAGCTAAGAACGCCAGGTGTCGACAACTTGAGGGCCACCAACGCCGCAGATTTCACCATGAAGATATGCAGAGGTCTCAGACCAATAAAAGCCTCCATAGCCACAAGACAAGATCTCATTGCACCCGTCCTTGCCTCTAAAGCCTCATGCATCAATTTGTGCAAATCCTGTGCTAATCCTTGGGCCACCATACAATTGATGCATAAGAAACTATTCGTCTGACTATCATGGTATACAACAAATAGACGATCCTAGCGTTAAGACCCGAAGTCTTGCCAATAAGACTACGACTAGCCCAGAACGGCATCCAAATGTCCGTCACCTAAGTTAATTTACCTCCTTTGGCAGTCCAATTTCAATATTTCCAGATTGCACATAAATCGCAGAGAAATATCTCAATGTTGTCAACTGTTCTGCAGACTTTTAAACAGCTTTCAGGTCCTGAGCAAAACGGGGTATTTTACCCTGATAGTGCAGTGCAGGTCATATGTTTTTTTTTTATTGCAAATTCTACACATTAGACACATTACATTTTTCTCCGGTGATGAAATCAAACAGTCACTACAAGCTTCAAGCAGTTAATCTATGTAAACTTGAAAACCTCGGCTAAATGAGTAGAGTAAAATTTTTGTCATGCTATAATGCATGACACATATCGAGAACAGCAACAGTTTTGTGTTTCTAGATTCGAAATAAATAAAAAACAAAAATAATGCCACCACATCACTTAAAGCTTCAAACAGTTAATCTATACAAACTTTAAAATTTAAATTAAATTATTATGCATTTAGTTGCACATTCTTGTGTACTGCCTCTGACCTGTGCGACTTGACGCCTCTGTGGCCAGGTGCTCAGCCTTCACTGATATGTGCAGGTGATTCCTTGGCAGCCCATTTTACGCTTACCTTGAGCGTTCTATTTCAGGCTGGTTTTTCTACGTTTACATGATACGTAAAAACAAAGTAAAATGAAAGCAGCTGTTTTAAGAGCGACCAATGGTGCGAGCGAAAAAATTTGCTTATTTCTTGGTTCGTTTATTTGTTTACATAAAAATACACCCCTGGTGTAATGAAGTGTGATAGCTTCTAAAAAAATTCAAAAAACGAAGAGAGCGTACGGCTGCCAAATTTTCATTCGTATTTTTTCTCAACGTCGTACGCTTTTATTACATATTGAGTTGCCTATGCAAAGAGCTGCTCTTCTCTTTTAATTTCATAAGTACGTACTTACAAGCATAGGCAAAAAATAAATAAAGTTCTCTTTTAAGTAAACAGGAAACAAGTGGAAAAATATGGTGCAAAGGGGCGTGAATGGGAGACTACCGCAATTGTAAAATGCATTACTGTTAGTTTGCCTGACGCTGGTTTATA
Source organism: Wohlfahrtia magnifica (assembly GCA_023159175.1). Classification (NCBI taxonomy): domain Eukaryota; kingdom Metazoa; phylum Arthropoda; class Insecta; order Diptera; family Sarcophagidae; genus Wohlfahrtia; species Wohlfahrtia magnifica. The sequence goes on along the minus strand of JAKWBJ010000102.1, from coordinate 336,149 downwards.
CAATACTACCAGGTCTTTTCTACACAAAAACTTGATATGTCGCACGACTTGTATTACCGTGTAAAGCAGATTTATGCAATGAGCTGCTCTACTTTTTATTTTCCCACGTACGTACTTGCACGCATAGGCAAAAAATAAACAAAGCGAAGTAAAGAGAACATAAGTGGAATAATACGGTGCAAAGTGGCGTGAGTGAGAGACTCTCAAATTACTACCGCAGTTGTAAAATGCATTGCTGTTAGTTTGCCTGACGCTGGTTTACACAATACTACCAGCTCTTTTCTACACAAAAACTTGACATGTCGTACGACTTGTATTACCGTGTAAATCAGATTTATGTAATGAGCTGCTCTGTTTTTTTTTTTATTTTTACACGTACGTACTCGCACGCATAGGCAAAAAATCAACAACGAGAAATAAAGAGAAACAAGTGGAAAAATTCGGTGCAAAGTGGCGTGAGTGGGAGGCTCTCAAATTACTACTAGAAATGTTAAATGAATTACTGTTAGTTTGCCTGACGCTGGAGCAAACCCTCCTTTAAATTAATGGACGCAGCTATTAAATTATTAAAAAAGAAAATGCTTTTGCCATTTACTTAAAATTTTAATAAATTTTATTTAATGTTTATATACATACATACGAGGGCGGATTGATATTGAAGCTACCTAAGTAGGAAAAAAGCATTTTTTTTCAAAAACCATTAATTTCTCAACATAGTCTCCTTTTAGCTGAATGCACTTAGAAAGACGATTTTCCAACTTTTTTTTACCATCTGAATAATACGATTTTGGGAACTCCTCAAAATACGCATTAGTTTCGGTAATCACTTCTTTGTTTGAGATGAAACTTTTTCCTGCGAGCCATTTTTTCAAGTTTAGAAAGAGGAAAAAGTCACTAGGGGCTAAATCTGGACTATAAAGTGGATGATCAACCAATTCGAAGTGGATTTCTCGCAGTTTTAGCATCGTCTCTAATACTGTGTGAACCGGTGCGTTGTCTTGAAGAAAGAGCACTTTTTTCTTGTTTAAAGGTGGTCGTTTTTCCTTGATTGTATCAACCAATTGATACAATAATGCACGATAATACTCTCCTGTGATTGTGGATTCCTTTTCAAGATAATCGATGAGCAATATTCCGTGTGCATCCCAAAATACGGTGGCTATAACCTTGCCAGCCGATTTCGCTGTCTTCGCCTCGGAGCACTTCCACCAGCTTCCACCCATTGCTTCGATTAATTTTTGGTTTCAGATGTGTAGTGGTGGACCCACGTTTCATCAACAGTTATTAAACTACGCCAAAAATCAGCACAATTATGCTTTATCATGTCCATACACCGCTGTGAAGTGATCTGTCGAACTCGTTTTTGTTCAACACTGGGCAAACGCGGCACCCATCTTGCCGATAGCTTTTTCATATGCAAATGTTCATGCAAAATGTTGAACACACGTTCATATGATATGTTAAACATTTCAACAATCTCACGTATTTTGACCCGGCGATCATTCATAACGATATCGAGGATTTTCTTGATATTTTCTTCAGCAAACACCTCTTTGGCCTTCCTGTGGATGGTATTGGTGCAGTGCTTGTTCGGCCCTGTTTGAATTCAGAAATCCAATATTTTACCAAATAATCTGACGGAGCAGATTCGCCGTAATGTTTATCAAGCTTTTCTTTTGTCTCTTTCACCGTTTTGCCTTTCAAATAATAGTGTTTAATCACTACACGAAATACACTTTTTTCCATTTTCCAAGAAACACCAAGGGTGCTTACTTCAAACGACTACAACAAATAAACTAATCGATGAATTTGGCTAAAATGTTAACAGCTGACGTTTGACAGATCGTAATTTCTAAGAAAGAAAAAGTTTTTGTGTTTGTGCTGCCATCTAGCGCTAGGTAGCCTCAATGTCAATCCGCCCTCGTACATGCATAATTAAAGTAAATATTAAAGTTTTAAAAATTATTCAGTAATAATTTAATAATTTATATTTAATAAATTAAATATTTAAATAATAAAATGGGAAAATATTATTTTATTTTTAATACAAAAAATATAAAAGTACAAAAATATTAAAATAATAAAATAATATGCATTAGCATACACATGTAATAAAAACTTATCTACATATTTTTTTAAATACTTTTTTCATAATAATTTTAAATACATAATGTAGCTTAAAAACATATAAATATTTATGAGTTTGTGTGTGTGTGTTTTTTTAAGCCTGCAATAAGCCTCTTCACATTATTCTTGTAATACCAAGGCATTATGTTAAAAAAAAGAAAAAAAATTAAAAAAATAGTTTTATTCTCACAATTTATTTTTTGTCTTCTTTAAATAAATTAAAAGTGAAAAAAATATGAATTAGTTTGCCTCTCTGCGTATCTGTCTGTCTGTCTGTCTGCCTTCATTCATGTCATTAATTGACATTCATTTGAATGGCTTTCATTTATTGTAAGACTAACATTAAAATCAAATCAAATGAAATTTGTTTGAAAGGAAAAGAACTGCTGCAATTTTATTAAAATTACTACCGTTTTAAACAACAACAGCAACAACAAAAATTAGAGAATCTTTTGTAATATGATGGTAATTAATGGCCCCGAGTGATTGTAACCCTTGATTGGCTTGGTGAAGAGAAATGGTTTGTGGCCACTTTCATAATTATTTTGAAATTCTTTACAAAATAGAAATGAAATCTATTGTTTATTAGGTAGAGAAATTTAAAGTGTAACGATTCTTAAAAAACTAGATTTGTTTTCTTTCAATAATGATCTCATTAATGTGTTATTTTTTTAACAGTAAATCCAATAATAAAACTGATTGATTGTATTCTATTAAGCAAATAAAAGCAATACAAGATCAAGAGGTGTCATGAGGACACCAAAGCAAAGCAAAGAAAATTCTGCTCGCGAACCGAGTTTTAACGTACTAAGCTTTAAAAAATACCTCCCATTGTGCTGCACTCTATTGTCTATAGTATTAAAGTTCTCACAACTCCCGACCAGCCTCCATCAGCCACCCAATCGCTTTAATAAAGTCGTGATCTTTACCTAAATCGCCTGTTGCAAAACTACTCTTATCGTAGAATCTTCTTCAAATAAGCACCGACAGCTTTAGTTTATGAGTTAATTTCGACGGGTAGCCATATACGTACCCAGCACACTTAGGGCCAATGGTTGATTTCAACTTGATTCCCAGAATTGGACCTACATGTCCTTGCTCAAGCTCGAAACGAACCAGACACATATACAAAAGAAAACAAGGAAATCAGTGCTAACACTTGGTCTGAAAAGTTCTGGTCCTAACAAGAAAACACTTATAGTTTTATTCATCAAAGTAATCTTCATCAAGAGCATTGCAATCATTCCAGAGTCGCTTTAACATATCAATACCACTTTTATAGAACGATTTACATCTTGCCTCGAAGTAGGCCTCATTCGTGAGAAATTTCTTAGCGGCCAGCATTTTTTTGAGGTCTGCAAACAGCCAGTAGTCGCTAAGAGCCAAATCTGGCGAATACGGGGTGAATGTGGTAGCAATTCATTAAGTTTTTCCACTGTTTTGATTGACTTGTTTTGGTCAAGAGTGAACAACGCGCGGCACCCCTTTGAACTGAGATTTCTCATAGCCGAATGCTCATGCAATATAAAGCCAATGCGTTCTTTTGATATCTCTATGATATCAGCTAACTCACGCAAGTTCACTTTTCGATCATTCAAAACGATTTTGTGATGATGGAGTAGAGTTCCCATAACACTTTTCAAGCCATTGCTTCGCTTGAACGGTATTTTTTCCCATCTAGAAACAGTGTAGTATTAAAGCACGAAATTGTTTTTGATCCATTGTTCTGAAAATAACAGAAGTAGCATAACTCTTAGCACGATAACTCACAGACTAATTAATAGAATATTATGAAACTTTAATAGCTGTCTTTTGAAGGTTAGCAGTAACTGAAAAAGAGTTGAATGCAACAACTAAGCCGGAACTTTTTAGCCCATGTGTTACATGTCCGTGCTTAGGCTAAAAACGAACTAACCAGATGCATACACAAAACAAGACAAGGAAATCAGTTTTAATATCAAAAGGATTTGGCCATTCACCATGGAATATGCTCCACAGTCTCCTCCTTTTTCTTATCCTGGCATTTCCTACAGTAGTCATTGAAAGGCAGCCTAAATATCCTCGCATGCGCGCCAGCCAGCCAGTGCTCAGTGATAAAAGCCACCAGAATACGTAGACTATATTTCAGCACCCCAATAATAGACCCCAATTAAGCATAATAGTATAGGGCCAGATTTTCCTCGATACAGAGGAAGTATGTTCATCCTCTCGCCGTCGCTGGGCTCACCCCAACAAGTGTCACAGAGTCAGAAGTCCGCAAGCGGAAAGTGACATCCCGACCAGGTAATCAAACATCTCCAAAAACGGAGCCATCTGTAGCCAGCCTATCTGCCACACAACTCCACAGGTTGATAAGTAAACAGATGTATAAGTGGCCTCCTCACCCAGATAATCTCTAAGTCGAGTAGACATCGGAGAGCGCTCTAATCGCAAACCGACTGATCCGGATATTAACATTAAATATCGTGTGTTACATTAACCAGTCTACTGCCAGAATTTTTTTCATGTGCGAGAATAAATTATCATCCCCTGACCACTCACAAGGACCTCATAGCAAACCTCCTATGCAAGAAGCCTTAGGGTGTAGATTATTCCACACAACAACAGGGATTATGTCAAAAACCGCATCCAGCCGTCAAATGACGGGCAATGGCAAAGAATAGCTATCGAAGAAAAATTTAATTGTGGTTTCAATTGTTTAAAAAAGAGGCTTCAACTTCCTTCCAGATAACTTCATCTAAAAAATAAAAAGAAGAAGCCCCCTGACCTTCCCCGCATACTTCTGGCGATGATGCCAAACATCAAACGAATGATCAGGAAAACACACCACCTACTGGGGAAAAATTACAATGCTGAAGTAAAGATCATCACCAATTAGCAAGGATCTTAACCACTACGCAAAATAATATTGAGGAAGCTGCAGTGGAATAATCATCTACTTAGCTTGGAAGATCAAATTGATTAAAGCAACTGAAACAAAGCAATGGGTACTTTGTGGAAAGCCAGTATGCTCTCTAGAGTAGTGATGGAGAAAAAAAATAGAAAACAGCCAGGAGTCTAATGGCTGGTTATAGTCCTATAAAATTCTTTACAGTTTCAACGCCAATCACGTTCTTGTTCATCATAATGATGCCAGATGTTTCTTGTCTCGTAACAGATGAATTCACTTCTCTACTATTCATTTGCCATGAAATACAGTTCTTGTGACACTTGCCCTTTCTATGTATGTATCTCAAGAGAAGCTCCGACACCCTTAACACAAGTTTGTCCGTCATGCAATTACTTTCTAAGTCCGCATATTCAGGAACCTGTTAAGGGAACCGTCGAATATCTTACTATCTTATTCAGAGACACCTGCTATTCATGATTAATTTTCGATATGGTATGTACACTCTACATTGACTTTATGGCCGCCTTATTATTAGTTAATATGAATATATCGCTGTTAAACATCCTGTTATACTGGATAGAGCAATATTCATGGCCATAATGTAGAGCTTTTTCTTAATGTTCTAACCAAATCGTCATAATTCCTTACTATTTGACATCTTTCAAGGAAATTTCCCAAGAAAAAAATCTCTTAATTGATTTTCCACTACGATAGCGTGTTTTCTGGTATTCTGTTTTCAACTAAAATGCGTTTTTTTCTTATGAAAAACGAAAAGCCATATTCAAGAAAAACTTAGCACCCACTTTACACGATTTATTAGTTAAGATAACAATTATTTACTTGATTCACTAATATAAAAACGAAACTGTGGTACTTAAAGCCGGCAAACTATTAGAGGGATAGATAATAATTAATCAATTCCTTTATTTTACACTAAAATGTCAGTTGAAATCTTCGTCTTTATTATTTTTCTTTTTCTTCTTCCACTCACTAAGAGTTTAATAAAAAAACGTTGATTTTTTTCTACGAAATCAATGTTACGTGATTACTTTTAAGACTCATGAGAACTTCATTGTAAGCTTTGTAGGGAATTTATTAAAGAATTGCCAACGAAATGGCAATTGGCCATTAATCTTCTTGTGGCATTTAAATTTGCTTAGAGAAATACTATCCTGGTACGAATAAAATATTTAAAAATGTTTAGAAGCACAGTTTTGATTAAATCGTTGGAGAGCAATATTAGCACTCCCCTAGATGATGTCTCGACGCGGCTAAACGAAGACAAGATTTTGACAGCGCCAATTCCAATTGATGACATTTTTATGTTTTCATTGCATTTTTAATTTCTTTTTTGTTGTTATTGCTTAAATAAAAATTCCTAAGAAGGCGACATGGTGACGTTTAAACTAATCTAGGGAATCTTTTGTTGTTGCCTCATGTTGCAAGACACACACAAAAAACTAAAGCGAAATGCAACGCAATTCATATTTTAAATATGAAAAAAAAAAACTAAATAATAAAGGCTTGGCTGAAACGTTCATTTGATTGGTGACTTGGCGTTGGAAAAAAAAAATCTATTACACTACACCGTTTCCTTTGTCATTAAAAAAATAACAATTTTACATGGTATATAAGTACATATCAATTGCTGTTGTTCCCATAGGAGGCAGAGGGGCCTCAAAAATTTGTACTTAAATATTAATATAAAACAAATTCAATGGTCTCAAACTTTTTCTTGTTACGATCCCACAGGACCATAACAACGCTCTAATTCATTCTATTGGAAGTAGCTTCATTCTCCACCCATCTTTTTTAAGTATGACCTACTTTTTCAATTATTCGACTTCCCCGTGGTTTACACTCTATGGTCAGTTTCGTTAAATCTCCACCAGACACTAGCAATGAATACTGAAAACATGAGTATACTCGAATCATGATTCATAAATTCGTATTCTCATAGTCACTCATATTCATTGCAATGGCTATTCATTCAAATTTAAGTGAATATCATATTCATATTTATCAACATTTATGACGCTCTTGATTCATACTCATCTGCATTCATTGTGCGTAGAGGATGCAAAACAAGTATGATTAGAATACGAATATGTTGATACTTATCATAAACTTGTGTGTTTTCTTCTTCTTTAGAACAGCCAAAACTTATATTCATGAATACTCATGAGTATGATTCGAATCATTCATGAGTACTCATGAGTATTCATGAATATAAGTTTTGGCTGTTCTAAAGGAGAGTACTCATGAGTATTCATGAATATAAGTTTTGGCTGTTCTGAGTATGATTCGAATCATTCATGAGTATGATTCATTCATGAGTATAATTCGAATCATTCATGAGTACTCATGAGTATTCATGAATATAAGTTTTGGCTGTTCTAAAGAAGAAGAAAACACAAAAACACACAAGTTTATGATAAGTATCAACATATTCATATTCTAATCATAATTGTCGAATCATTCATGAGTATGATTCGAATCATTCATGAGTACTCATGAGTATTCATGAATATAAGTTTTGGCTGTTCTAAAGAAGAAAGAAACATGCGTACTCATGAATGCCTCAAATCATTTATGAGTATTATGAGTATTTTCTAAGAACTTAATGATTGCTATGAGTATGACGTATGACGACGTTTGATTCATACTCATTGCTACTTATACTTGTGAATACAAGTTATTGTGAGTACGAGTGAGTATGAGTAGTTGAATTTGAATGATTTTATTCTTATAAATTGTGTGCCGCTGTGGTATGGTAGGTAAGACACCCGGCTACCAATCAGAAGGTCGTCGGTTCAATACCAGGCCAGACCATCTTAAAAAAAGAAAAAAGTTTTTCGACAGCGGTATCACCTCATAACATTAGCTAGTAGCTGGTTATGTGTATTACTACTATTGAAAACTTTTCAAAAGCATTTGCCGTTCGTAGCCGGCGTTAAAATGTAGGTCCCTTTCAGTGAGTCTAAAAATAGAATCGGCTGCAGTCCATTGACTCAGAGAACTCCCGTGTTCCTTTATGGAATGTTATGGGACTTAATATATAAATAAAAATACTTATAAGATCGTGAGTAAGTATGAAAAGCAGAAAGCGATTTATTGCTGATCTATGATCCCCACATATTAATCTTCCAAGAGTGACCTTTGCTATTATGAATTATTTGATATTCAGTCTGGATAGAATATATAACATCTGCCTTCCACGCCTCGCAACCATACAAAATATAAACTTTATTTCACCATTGGAAATGGTTGGATATTGTGTCTGGCCAAACTATTTTCATTTTGTACAATTCTGTGTTACAAGACAAAAATCCTTAAAAAAATTGTTTCATTTTTATTTATTATTGGACATGGTGTAGTTTTGTTTTAAGAACTCGCAAACTATTCCTTCTTTGGTGGAGTTGCATTGAACGAAAAAAAAAATTATGCAAAAATTTTAAATGAAAAAAAATCCCCAATGCAAACGTACTCACTCACTCACATACCCGTAAATATTGAAAATAATTGTGCATTTTAAGCACGCAATTTATGTGTGTTTTTATTTTTATTTTTATTTTTTGCAATTTTTGTTTTCTTTTCTTTTTCTTATTATTCTTTTCCTCGGTTCAGTTCTTTGTTCCTGGTATTTAATTACATATTTACAAATAAGTGCGAAAGTTTACATTTTTTACCAACGATTGTAGGCCTGCATTGTATCGGGCAAATTGTCGCCAATTTTCTCATACAATTACATCAGCTAACGAATGGGTCGCGTAAATTGTGTTAGAGCTGTTGTTTGCAACCTATACTCAAATGAAGTAGTAGTATGTCCACCTAGTCGCTAAATAGTCAGTAATTTGTTTTTCATATAATGCTTTTCATGGAAGAAACGCATTTTCCGAAAAGCGAAACACGCTATCATTCTGGAAAGTGAGAATTTTTAAAAGAAATTATTTTAATCCTAATACAGTGCTATTAAGTTTTGTTTACATAACAGGTTTTACTAATTTTCTATTTTCTAAAATATGATAAAATTATAGACAATAGTCCGGAATTAAGGATAAAAATTTCCTCTTTGGCTAGGTTTTCTCATAGGCCGTTTAGCTGACCATACTTACTTACTTACTTATGTGGCACTACAACCGTCTGTTGATTTTGACCGAGTTCAAAAAACACACCAGCTAGATCTATCAAGCGCTAGCTGGCGCCAGCTTGTGATTTCCAAGCCTGTCAGTTTTTGCAACACTTGGTTTTTCAAATGAAGATTTAGACGTTCTCTTACCTGTTTTCCTTATCCTTGCCGGAGTTTCTTTATCCATACTAGCAAGGTGGCCAATCTACTGTAGCCGTTGTATCTTAATGCGTCTCACTATATCCAGGTCCCTGTCTAGCTCCTACAGCTCGCTATTCCAACGTAGGCAGTACTAATCTCCTACTAGTAGAGTGTGAGCTTGGTTCATCGAGAGATTTATCTACTGAGCCGAAAGTAGCATCTGTTGGCAAGAGTGATTCTCGGATTGAAATCCAGGTTGACGTCGTTCACGGGCTTAATACTGATACCAAGATAGACAAAATTCTTCACTATCTTTCACAAAAGATACTTCGTCTTATCTATATTCACTATGAGACCCACTTTAGACGCTTTTCTCTCTAGACTAGAGTACGCAAAAGATATGGCGCGTTTATTAAGGCCAACAATGTCGATGTTGTCAGCGTATGCCAGCAGCATGATGCTCTTGTAGAAAATGGTGCCCTAGCGATTCAACCGTCGGGTTGAAACGAATATTTTTCTTCAGTAAAAGTTTGAAAAAGTCATACGACATGGAATCGCCCTGTCCTTCCTAATTCTGACGAAGCTTTCAGTGGCACTCAACGTCATACTGCAATTTCTATTTGTGCTGACGAAGGAGGCTTTAAAGTCAACTTATAGGTGGTGTGTGTCTCTCGGTTCTTCTCCAGGATTTGACGGCTTGTAAAAATCTAGTCGATGATGGTTTTACCAAACCTGAAGCCGCACTGATAGGGACTGATTAGTTTGAGAACGTTGGCTTCAGCCTCTCGCCCTATACGCTTGATAACATCTTGAAAGTGATATTAATTAGACTACTCCTGCGGTAGTTTGTGCAGATGGCAGGATTACCCTTCTTATAAACTGGACAAAGGACACTCAGGTTCCAGTCGCTTAGCATGCATTCATCTGCCAATATTTTGCAAATCAGCTGGTGCATGCGCTCTTCCAACTCTTCGCCACCGGTCTTGAATAGCTCAGCCAGCGGCTTTGTTATTCTTCGACCGCAATATAGCTTTTGGTGCGTCACTACGATCAGGTGATGGTACAACAATTCCGTCATCATCGATTGGGGCTTCGGATTCTGCTTCCGCTGTCTCTAGACTACTTCACTATTCAGTAACTGCAGGAGGTGATTCTTCCATAACCTAAGCATACTGGGCATCCGTAACCAAACTGCCATCTTCATCCCTATAGGAACCAGCACCAGCTCTGAAACCTTCCGTCTGGCGCCTGACATTCTGGAAAAATTTTCGATTCATGTTCCTGCCGCTCAGTATTTTAAGGTCTTTGCAATCTCGCTTTTCTGTTTCTCTTTTTTTTTTGCTCCGGAAAGGACGTATTTCTTCACTCTTCTTTTTGCGATAGCGTTCCGCAGTTGCACGTGTTACAATCCTTCTCTGCGCTACCAGGTGTTTCGCCGGTGCCGGTAAAAACCAACCACCTGCTGCGCCGCTGTATGTATGCAGTGAGAGATACTATTCCACCGCGACTTTACATCTTCAAGTTATGGAGAGGTCCGGTTGAGCTGAAGTGAGAGCTGTGCTGCGTAATCCTTGGCTATCTAATGTCGACGTCAAGCTTTCGTTGTATGCATTAACGCGCGCTTACTGCTGCATATAAGCGAGTACGAATCTTGGCTACAACGAGGTAGTGGTCTGAGTCGATGTTAGCTCCCCAGATAGTTTGCACATCTAGCACACTGGAAGCATGTTGTCTGTCTATCACAACGTGATCAATCTGTGAAAGAGTCGATTGATCAGGGGAATGTCCAAATGTTGGAATCTGGTGCTACTCATTACTATGTTCCGCGCCGCGCCAAAGTCGATCAGACTCATACCGTTATCTGTGGTGTGTCCGTGGAGGCAAATCATCCGACTGCGTGGCCAAAGATGCCTTCATTGCACAAGCACGCGCATTTTTCATCGCATTTGATGCGGCCGATTAAATTTCTACGATTTCTCCAAAATAAATTTTTAATAAAGAAAGTTTTAGTTTTTTTTTCGATATTATGGCCCATTGTGCTTTAAAATGCCCTGTCATTTAAATCGTTTCAAAACTGTTGGCTTTTTTTTCTAATTTTGTATTTAAAATGGTATAAAACGAAGCAGACATTAAACAAACGATTTCATTTGTATCTCTAACTCATGTTTAATTGTAACAAATAAACAAATCACTGTCAAATGTATAAAATAAAAAAAGCACACACACACACACACACACACGCAAACCCACTTTAACTAAAAAGACATTAGACAAACGGACCTATGCAGAACCATAAGGAAAAGAGATGGACAGTCGCCAGTTGTAAGCAACAAATTCGAAAGACACATTTAAATAAAAATTAAGGCAAAACTCTAAATGTTGAATTGAGGGAATGTTGGACTGAATGACTAAATGGTTGAATGGATGAATAATGTAAACACATCACATCTCAAATACGCCATAAAATTTGATTTTATTACGCATGCGTGGCCAAAAGGCAAGTCAAGTTAGTAAAGCAAAAGAGAAAGAGAGTCTGTGTGCAGTGCGCACGCACAGCCACTTAAATATTTTAAACGAAACAGTAGCTGTAGTTAATGTCAGTGCTGTCTGCGGGAAAAATATTTGTTTTTATTTTTTTTTTTTTTTTTTTTTTTTTTTTAAGACAGTCCAGCACTAAAAGCGTTAAAATATTTTTGAAAAAAAAAGTTTTCTTTCTTTACACTTCTTTTCTTGCATGATGAGCCGGCCAAAGTAAGCGTATGTGGAGACACACAGATCCAAGTGTTAGATATTTTAAATGTTTCAATTCAAATAGGCTGCTGAAGTTGTAGGTTGTGCACTATTTTGCCTCTAAATTTGTTATAATTTTTCACGTTTAACAAGCAACTCTGTTTCAAAATTTCACTTTTTTTCTTTTTGTTGTTTTGTTGGGAAATTTATTAATGTTTTGTTAATATTTTTCTATAAATATTTTGAAAAGTTTTTTTCTTTTTTTTGTAAAGTATTTTAGCCACGTTTTTCTGTCTACTTTTTATCTTACTTTTTGGCAATTTATTTTATGGGGAAGTTGTTGTTTAAATAGAAACTTGTTTGAGTTTTGAAGTGCTGATAAAAGAAATAAAAAAAATTCGAAATAAAATACGAAAAATACGCTCAAATAATAATAAATTTAAAGAAAAGTGCTTTTATGTGTAAAATTAAAATTAATTGAAAATAATTTACTCATGTTTTTTATTTTTTATTTTTTATTTTTTATTTCTTGAAATTGTCATGTTTTTACTTGTGTATTACTGGCATAAATTATTTCCTTCTTTTTTTTCTTTCTTCAATTGCTAAAGTGTGATAATGTAAAAAGATAAGAAGACATTAATTATCAGACATAAAATATTTCAAAAAATAAAACATAAAATGATCAAAATTATTTACAGCCATTTTAAACTTACACGCACACACTACGTAAGCTTTCTAGGAATACATAATACAGAGCTGGGTTTCAAAGTCCAAAAAAACATCGTTACTACACTCAAAAAAATTAATAAAAGAAAATAAATTCCTTATCAATGTAAATACGTACAAAGAAAGTAGTCTTTAAAACAGGCTTGGCAGGGTTGGGTTTTATAACTGCTTCCAAATTTCGTTCATTTCGAAAATATTTTTTATTTGTTAGTAAAATTGCGGATTTACAATGCAATTTTTCGCTCTTAGTCGGATCAAGGCGGCTTTGTGTACTACGAGCTGCTTAAACTCGGTCATCGGAGTAGACTGCACTTATTTCGTTTGAGCCGTGCATTATGAGAAAGACTGCTGGAATATAAAGACAGTTGAAGTTCTCCTTTCGCCTGACAAAGCGCGGTCTGACGCTGTAAAAGTTGCCAAACAATTGTTAGAAATAATCAAATGCCACACTCGCCCTATTCTCCAAACATTGAACCTTCTGGCGAATGACTATTTTGACGGATACAATATCTTTTGTCATGTCATCGAGTCACTTCTTTTATATATAAAATTGCCTCAAAAGACGAAACATTTTTGAGACGGGAGTCGGACATTGGCTCAGAGATACAGTAAAGAATTAAGCAGTGATTTGATAAATTTTTATTTTGATATATTGCTGAATTCATTATCTTCTTTGAGCTAAGCAGACGGACCGGATTAATCTGTAGTCCCAATACTTACATCTTAATTACTTTTTTTTGTAAATAAACTACGTAAACCTTTGGATCAAAAAACTTACCCGGGTTTTTGAAATATAAAACCTTATAAAACCCGACTGCGCTTAATTGGGTTACCCAGTGGGTCGCCAACACTACTTCAAATATAAAATCAAAAAATAGACACAAGGGACAATACTGAGTAATGGGGTAGCAATTTGTAGTGAAGATTTTTGTCATAGTAACTACACACGTTACTCATCATTTTGGCTCATAGAAGTGTCAGTGTAATTTGTTACGCTGATGACCCCGTTATAACGATCTGTGGGAAAAAAAGGAAGGTCCAACCAGAAGGCACGATGTTAATTGTAAATAAAACAAAAGGTTCTTAGAAAATTATCTCAATATTTCTTATTATGATAAAAGGATCAATGAGAACTATTTGTGAAACACAATACCTCTAACCGTCGATCCATAATTTCAATAACGCTGAGATATAATTGAGGTTCAATGTCGTTAATGTGCTGAAGTATCTTATCCTTTAGCTCTTGAATTGTTCTTGGCTTATTGACGAACACTTTTCTTTTAAATGTCCCCAAAGAAAGAAGTCCAACGGTGTTAAACCACATGATCGTGGCGGCATGTTAACATCGCCACGATATAATATGACACTGCCATAGAATTTCTGGGGCAAAAGAGCCATTGCTTCGTTGGCCGTGTGCATTATCTTGTGGGAACCACATATCCACAATTTCTGACCACAAGAAGTTTGTTATCATCCACATTTTCGAAGAAGTACGGCCCGATGATGCCGCCAGCCCATAAACCGCACCAAACGCTTACTCTTTGTGAAAGCATCGGCTGTTCAACAATCACTCGTGGATTCTCATTTGCCAAAATATGGCAATTCTGCTTGTTAACGAATCCACTGAGGTAAAAGCGTGCACGAAATGCATTTTGATCTGAAGGTCCATTTTTGTAACGCGCTGTCCAACACGGAAACAAAGAAATGTCGAATTAAGTTGGGCAAAAATCTTGACGTTAAGGTTTGTCTCACAATTAATATTGTGCATTCTGGTTGGACCACTCTTTATGTAATGAGGGTAGCGAGATCTGTCCATTCTATGCCAAGTGGTCGGAAAACCATCTTTGGTCCTGGATGTGCCTTTGGATCTGTGCATTGGCAGGAGATGCAGGGTTAAATTCCCGAACTTGTATTGTAGGTCTAATGTGACTTTGATCTAAGCTAGTATACCGTTGACTCCAAATTGAATGACTGTGGCGGTGCTAGTATTCATGGACCCAACCGAGATTAACGATAGCACTGGCAAGACCGCTGAATGTATTTCAGGCTGAGATCATGGCCATTGTTATATGTGCGAAGAGCAAGCTCCAAAGTGATATCAAGGGTAAGACCAAGGCACTTAACTCGAATTACATCATATCTAGACTTGCTACGATACGTTGCAGAAGCCTTCGTTTCGAAATAAGGTCCAATTGGTTTGGGTATCTGAACATTGTGGAATAGATGATAATGAAACGGCGGACGCATTAGACAGAAAGGATTCTATGACACCTTATATCGATCCGGAACCTTGCTATGCAGCACCACTTACTACCATTCTCAATCTAATCAAAGATTGAGAAATTGCCAGATGCTTAGAATATTGCGGACCTCGCCACACTAGGGCGGCGATCAGTCAACAGTTTAGACATCGCTTTGAGGTTCTTAAGTATGGCAGACGGGCCACTGTAGATGAAGAAAGCATCTGAAGAAGATGGCTGTAACAGAAGTGCATGTTTGTAAACTGTGCTCACATAGACAGTGGAACACATAATGTGGGGTTCTTGATAGCTTTCTGGGGAAATGTTTTGGTGTCTTACTGACATATTCACCATTATGATTTCCTATTTGCTGGTGTTCATTAGGAAAGCAGCAGATCTGCTAAGCAAATTATAGACCTGAGCAGGCATTATAGATTTCATGTGTGGCAGTGTACTGCAATAATGCCCAGTCGGTATGATAATGATAATGATAACTACACATGTGTGTCACCATAAGTTCGTTTTGTTTTCCAATCAATATTGCTGTCTGTCCAAAGACTCTATAAAGTATTATCCGTTAATCTTTTCGATATGAACGACACCATGTGTATTCCAAAAAAAAGACAAGATCTTGATGGAAAAGAGACTAATCTTACCGTTCTGTGATTCCTTTATTGACTCAAGAAAACCTCTGTTTTGATTCTTCTGTGGTCTCTGATATGCTATGCGAGGGATCCATATTTCGTTCATAGTTACAAAGCGGCTTAAATACTATTTCAATTGGAGCCTCAACATCGACCGGCGCTTTTTTGATAGAGAACTGCCACTTATGCAGGGCATTGTGTTTGTACTAAAAAATAGGTTGTGGCTGCTGTTATGGCCTATTGTAAGAGCAACCGGTGGCCCATAGTGTGCCGCTGATAGCTTTTTCGTATTCAAATATTTAGGCAAATTGTGATGTATTTACTTGCTTGTTTGGGATTTCTTGATCGTCTTATATCATTCCAGGGATTCTATTGACTGACTATTCCTGGACGACGTTTTTCTTTCTCATTTTCCTTAAAAACTAAAGAGATTCTTCGCTTTAAATGTTGTGAGCAGCAAATTAATAGCCCACTTTGGACATAAGCTCAGCAACAAACAACAATAAGGAAGGAAAGTTTTGCACAGAACATACATAGAATGTCAGAGAATCCACGTTAAAAACATTTTTTAAAATTCATTTAAAGCATTCTTGTTTAATTTAAAGTATACTTGACCCATAGTGCACAACCAATTATAATTACGAAAAAAATTTATTAATTTACCCCCAACCCATAGTGCATGCAAGTACTTTATCGTTCTTATCATTTTATTTATCATTTAAGCCTGAAAACCCACTTTATATATAGAAATTTGAAAAAATAAATCGAGGTGAGTTAAGCAAATATTTATAACTGTTTCATGCAAAACAAAAACAAAAATAAAAAATCCTTTTAATTTTTTTATCTCCATTACGGTCTGTTTATACGCCTGTCCGTCTGTCTATCTCTCAACCGTCTGTTTGTGCAATATGTGGGCAAAATGATTGACAGAAATAATAATAAAAAACGAGAAGAAAAATTCAAAAAATATTTTTTAAAACTGAAACTGATTGTATGATTAAAAACAAAAAATACAGGGAAATAAATATTTAAGCATGAAATGATTTAACGTACAACAGATTATAAAATATAATTGAAAATACGAGAGTTTGTCAGTGAAAACTATTATACGAGATTGAATATGAGTCAAACAAAAGTTAATCCCTTTTCAATAGATAAGCTTTTTGAGATCAGTTTAATGATAATGAACTATTTTTTTAAATTAAAGTTGACACAATTACGATTAATTTTTATAAAAGAAGTAAATTTCAACATTTCTTACATTATTGTAATACAATTAAATTAGACAAAACGAAAAAAATACGATTTTTTACAAAAATGTTCAGTACAGTCTGCGTATGTACTGATCGCTGAGAGAAAAATATTTTAACCCGCCAAATATGAATATGTCTTTGAGAACTTTTAACTACAAGGTGGCTTTCGCTGCTGAATTACTTTCTATTTAGAGTGTACCGCCTACCAACCGAGAGATCTGGGTGCAATACCAGGTAGGTTTGGCAACCCACTGGGTAACCACCCGGGTTTTATTGGTTATTACATTGGAAAAAACCGGTTTAAAGGTTTTCGTAGTTTATTTACAACAAAAATAATTCAATTTTACATATTGGCAGTATAATATAATTCGGTCCGTTTTTTTTAGCTCAAAAAGATAATGAATTCAAAAATGTAACAAAGTAAAACTTTACGAATCACTGCTTACTTCTTTTCCTCACCTCTGAGCCAATGTCCGACAACTTCTCGTCTTTTTAATCGATACACTTTTAAGATGATTTCAGTTTTCTTTAAAATAAGTGCTTCAGTGACATGCTAAAAGATATTGTATCCGTCGAAACAGACAATATTCAAAAGGATCAAGTTTCGGAGATAACGGCGGGTGTGGTATTTGATCGTTTCTAATACTTGCTTGGCAACTATGGCGGCGTGAGGCGGCCGTTTTCACATAATGCACGGTTTAAACGTAGTAATTACAGTCTGCTCTGATCACTGAGTTTTAGTAGCGCACTAAGAGTGCAAAATTGCATTATAAATACTAAAAAGGTGTTATTGCACTAAAAACAAAAAATATTGTTGACTTGAACGAAATTCGGAAGCAGTTTAAAACCCAATAAAACCAAAAAAAAACACCAAAAAACCCAATAAAACCCGGTGGGTTGGGTTTTATTTAAAAAACCCGGGTTTTTGCCAACCCTGATACCAGGCCAGACTATCTGACAGTTTTCACCAGAGGAATCAACTCATAACATTAGCTAACGATTCGACATCTTATCGACATCTGCCGTTCTGAGACGGCGTTAAAGAGTATATCCCCTTCAATGAGACTAAGATTAGAGCCGTCTTACCAAAAACTTTCTAAATTTCGGCATATATTTGATAGAAGTTCGTATGTATTGTTACGAAAATAAAAATGACTAAAAAGAAAATACACCACATCAGGGACTGTATTGTGATAGTTTAGCTATAAACTTTATTGGTTTTTGTCAAGGCTTCATAGTTGCCATAATTGTCTGTACTATTAAATGTGCTACCACCTACATGTTCAACGGTGTTGCCAGTACAATATAGTTTTACATCTTTTTAATTAATAAAAATTCTTAGTAACTACTAGAATATTCGTAATTGATAATGAATTGCCATAAAAAATGGCGCATTGCGTTTTGTGAGAGTTAGTTATCGTTTTGTTGTCTTTTTTTTTTTTTTGTTCACCGTGTGAGCACTTGTACTGATCCATATCACGATAGTGAGACCTATACTTTGCTGTGGAGTCATGGTATATAATGGAGGTCATTGCAGCAAGGTTCAATGATCATCCATGGTTGGACTCCTAATATCCTTAATGTATTCTTCAATTCCTGGCGGTCTGGTATTATGGCATTCATTTTTACTGCCAGTCGGTAAGTACAGTACGCATATCCACTAGGCGGTAGTCCTGGTAAAATTCTCTGGAAGAAGATATGCCGAGTTTAAGATCATTTGTCTAATGAACAGACATGTGGTGCGTTTTTGGTATATGAGATCGAAACTGTGCAGTTATTGCTGTGGGAAAGAGGTTGAGACTTAGAGTTCTGGTAGATTAAGAGGCAGCCTTGACACACTTGAGCACACATAGTGGCCGCGTTGTGATAGTTATCACTAGTTATCAAGCCCAGATTAACCAGTCTTGACAGTCAATCATAGGTCTCACAATCCTTCAAATCAAGTCGAAAACCAGCCCGACAGTCTAATGATCCTGGCTGTTAAACTGATATCAATGGTCGATAGCTCCGATCAGCTATCGAGAAAGAGCGAGACGGACACTGACACTTCCTTAATCGATCTACAACCTCGAAAAAAATCATTCGTCGGTAAGCGCGGCCTTTGCGGTAGGGCACCATATGTACCCTGAATTGCGGCTGTAAGTCCCGGTAAGTTGTATCGCTCGCTTCGTGATCGAAGCAATCTCGGACCTGGCATGTACGTAGTTCTATTGTAGAATTTTTCTTTCAAGGTTTTTATGTGATATCATAATGAACCTTTTTGGGCTATTTTACGGAGCAGCTGCCGGTTTTAGAGCAACCTAATTTAATATGACAGTTGGGGGTCAATTATGGATAGATTTGTAAGACATTTAGTGCAATAGGTTTATGGAATATTGATTTGAACCAGGTTTCCATAAAAACAGGTATTTTGCAGTAGAAATTTTGATGTAAAAAGCGACTTTCCGAAAGTACGCTGGTATGGAAGGCATCTGAAATTATGGTCCATTACAAATCATATTTTTTTCTGAATTTAATTAATCGTCTTTTAAATTATACTGTAAAAATTACAGAGTGATGTACAAACAAAATGTGGCAGTGGTTCCGAACTGTTTGGTGGAATTTAAGTAATCATCGTAATGCTACAATTATTAGGACAAACAAAATTTCCCCTTTAAAATAAAAATTGCTTAAAATAAAATATCTTTTAAGGATATCTTCATCAAAACTGTCAGTAAATAAATTGTCCCTTCAGTTACTACAAAAAAAAAAAAAAAACGACAATAAAAGGTTTTAAGACTCAATTAAAGTGACAATTTTATGACGACTGTGTTTTAATTCCAAAGAAACAAAATTTAAAATTACAGTAAATTGTATTGGCGAAAATAAAGGTTAAGGGTCATTTGCTTATTTTACACTCTATCACCATAAGCAATGCAACCTTTTAAAAATATACAAAAAATTCCTTTAAGAAACATAATAAATTAAAATCAAACTGATTTTTAATAAAAAAAATAAATAAATTTTGTAAAATTAAGCTGTGCCCTTACTTATTATTACGCACTGTACCTTCTATACGAAGCTTATCATTTCTAGAAATGGAAAGTTAAATTCGTTCATTTACTTATTTAAACCTTTTTTTGGTGGGTTTTGCTTTATTTGCTGTGATACACAGAATAGACAAATGATTTAAACTGTAATGGAGTGTTTCCCATTTGGGGCATTCATTTCTTTTTTTTTCTACAAAAAAGTAGAGGAAAAGCTTAATTTAATTTTCTAAATTATTTACGGAGATTGACTGGCGGCTATGGCTGCTTTAACATGAGCCCATTTTATCATTTTCTATTTAACTTTTTTGTGTGTGTCTTTTAGGGTCCACAAATCTACGTCACATTTTTATTTTTTATTTTATTTGATTTCATTTTAAAACATTAATCAGAACTGATTTTAATGACCACCATGATGATGATGATAGTTGGTTTAACTACTACAAGTATGATGATAATGATGACAATAGTGATGACGTTGATAACTATGTAGCTGCTGTGGCAGGGGCATCTTCTTCTACACTGCATATGCTGGTTGAAGCTAATAGGCTGGCAGCTCAACGTCAAATAGGGTGTGTGTGTTTATTCGTGAGAAACATTTTTAGTTTTTTTTTTGTAATTTTATCTATAATTTTTATTTTTTATTTTATACAAAGTAAAGCTGAATTGGTTTAATAACCAACAATTTTTAAACTGTTGCTGTGAAATTTTACCCAAAGAAAAATAAAAAAATCTGCTTAATTTTTGTTTCATTTTAAAGGCTTATTAAATAGACTTAATCTATGTTTTTATTATTTATATTAAAGCATAAATTTCAGAAATTGCTAACAATTTATTTAACAGTGATATCATACAACATATTTCTGGTTACGAATTGTCAGGTGGGGCCGAGTAGCAAAGTAAATAAATAAATGATCCGGAAATAAATGATTAAATATTGAAAATTAGCTCTTTAAGACACTTGGATAGCTTAACAAGCGAGTAGAAAATAAATAAGCCATGATATCTGCTTTGAGACTTAATTCTGATACCTCAGCACCAAGGGTATCGGAGACTTCGGGTTTGCCCGAATATTGGGTACTGTCATTCAACAAGTCGTCTGTGTTTTGGACCTAAATAGCGGGAAGAATTTATTAGCTCAGTCTAGAGTTAGAATGCGTCAATACTGTCAAATGCTCCAGGCGCATTGGCAGACACTTTGTATTAATGCCTAATAGTCTAATAAAGACAACTCAACACTTTAAAACACATGATTTGTAACAAAGTTTAAAACAAATTTCGTTTGGAAATTTTAAATTTTCATTTACTACTGTGTCGTAATACAATCTTATTTCTATCACCAGCTTTGCCAAACGTGCAGATTTATCCGTATTTTTTAGTTGTTCAGTTCAGCATTGGGCAGTTTTGAAGTTTCTCGTTTAAAAAAGAAATATTTCTGTAAATTGCGCAGATTTTACAGTTTTTAACATTTTCGTTTATTACTTTCATTTTTGTTATCTTATCTACAATTTCTGCAGTTAGAATTTCACTCCATTTGCTTAACATAACTGCAGTGAGGTTGCTCGTACCTTTTTTAATTCGACAATATAATTATCAATTTTTTTGACCACGTTGATCACAAAGAAACAGAAATTCAATACGGTGTGTGTTACTCACATTTAGGTCTGAAAAATTTGCATTTTTCTTCGCAGTCATTTTAAAAATATAAACGCATGAATAGTATTTCAGCTGTACTTATCAAATATCACTCATACTCAAGTAAATACATACGTAGTAATTGTATGTTCTTTTGCCAAAAAAAAAAAAAAAAAAATTATAATTTTTCTAAAACGACTGCGCAGACTAAAAACAGTTTTAGCTTTACTTAAGGTAATTTTATTGTTTTTAGAGTTACGCGTTTTAGAGTTATGCGAATATATATTGTGCAATCGCCTCCGTTGCCGTAATGACTGTATATATCGAAAACAAGAGCTAACCTAAAAAAACGGTTAGCACCTCTGGATTCAGTGTACTCGAATTCGGTTTACCCGCCTGATGCCTTGATAGTCGGAAAAAAAACTGTCAAATGTGGGCAGAGCGTCGATATATCATTTCATAATAATTATTATAATTGGCGCATTTAAATTTAATTTTTTTTTTTTTTTTTTGAAAATTTACTCGTTTTCAATTTCAGTCGTTTTCGGCTAACAGAACACACCCCTATATATGTATATTTTTACTTTTTTAAGTATGTACAGTATTTTCACTTGAAAATCAGAAATTTCAGTTTTTCTCAGAAATTTCAGTTTTTCTATAAGAAATTATGGCAACACTGTCCGTCACTCATCTAGGGAGCATATTGGCTTTCGACAAAACATTCACTGCTTTGTTCAGTTTCATTAATCAAGAAGATTTTGCAAGCTCAGTAGATGATTATTCACTGCAGTTCCCCTTCATACGATTATGTAGTGGTAAAGATCCTTGCTGAGTGGTGGTGATTCTTACTAAGCACTGCTGTTTGTCATCAACGTCAGAGTTAAACTGGAAAGTTAGGGGGGCTTTTACTTTATTTTTTAAGTGGAGTTGTCTGGGGGGAAGGGGAACTCTCTTTCTTAAACACTCGAGAAACCGCAAACCGCTGGGGTTCGAGTCTAGGCCGCTTGTGTTGTTATGTGTGTACTCTAACCACTACACCATGCCAAGCAAAATTTTTAGTCCATTCTTATCAGAAGCGTTAAAGCAAAATTTATTTGAGTAACTTACATGGAAGCAGCTTAACTAATTCACTGTAAAGGCCAAAATTTTATTTCTTCTTGGCACGTATATTATCAGATATAATCATTTACATTTATAAAATCAAAGATGAATATCATCCGTATCGTCAAGATGCATTAAGGTACTTCGGTCAATTATATTGCCTCGATATGCTGATAGCTCCCCACTCTCTACCTGATAGAAGACTTTAGGCTTCCTTCTGCAATGCATAAGAACCAAACAATCACCAATTATCTCTTCTAGTGATTCAGAATCTGCACACTGGATTTAAAACTACTCCTATTTAATCAAAATACATATTCCTTAAGTCTGCATGTCCGGTCAAAAGATTAATTAGCATTCTCAGGCACTTCTTGAAAACCTGAGACTCAAATCTTCTCCTATTTTAGTTGCCTAGCAAATGTTTGGACGGTTTCTGCAAGAAAAGAGTATAGTCGTCTTTAGAAATATGAAGGCAACTGAATATGATATATTTTTTTATTCAAAAGCGATTATATTGTTACCTTTAAACGTTTTTAAAACGTTCGAATTCTTTTAAACTGCCTTAAATAAAACAAATGAAGCGAATTTATAATGATACAGTCTTTATTTATCTTTATACAGTGTCCAACTATTTATTTTCCATACAATACACAAATTACTCAACCCTTTTACTAACGCCTTAGCACGGCTTTACTCTTTGACGGCTTAGTTATGACTGAATGTCTGGGAAATTAACATTAGTTTCGAATTTCTAGTTATTTCACAACCGTCTAGTTAGCTGCGCTAATTAAAATGTAAAGTCTTAATCCCAAAAATTTAATTGGTGGCACTGTTCAAATAAATACAACCTTGGCAGGGTCAATCGTAGCATTGACACAAACCAATAGATTAACTTCCATAATATAATTTAATGCTTTAAATGTTAGTACAACTTTAAATGTTATGACATATTGAAAGTATGACGAGTATATCCGTCTTTGGCGAAAATTGTATACAAGCAGACTTAATAGTGACTATGAGACATTAATGAACATATTCTTACCACCTATGGTAGACAAAAAATGTAACACAAAATTAGTGTTGTTGGCTAGCATGTATGAAATACCCAGCCCCCATTTAACAACGCGTAACAATGTATTACTTTGCGAAATAAATAAAAACAAACAAATAAAGTAATTAATAGAACATTTTGATTAAAATTAATGGCCAATATATGTTGCTACCGTATTTACTGAATTTTGTTATTGTTTTTCTTTATTTTTTTTGGTATTTATTTACATAAAAAGTCAATTCGTTTATATTAGAAAAAAAAAAAACTTTTGTGGTTATTTTTTTATGTCAAATCGATTACTTTTTTATTTTGATTTTCCTATTAAATTAATTGATGCATAATTTAATTGAGTTTAATAGCATTTGAATTAAATTTAAATAGACTGTGACTAACACTGCACTTGTCTGCTAACACACTGCCTCGAACTCAACCACTTTTTTTTTAATAAGTAGATAAATTTTTAGTGTAATGAATACAACATGTGGTTTGAATTCAGTAAGAAAATTTCTTTCTTTAGATTAAATTTAATATAAATATTTATCTTTTAAAATGAAGAAAAAAAACAAACGAAAATACAAATATTTAAACAATTTGTTTAATTAATTGCATATTTTTTCTCGTTTCTTTTCCTGTCATTATATTTCTTAAGTACTGTGTGTGTTTCCAAATTTTTTTGGGCTAAAAAACACATTATTTTTTCCTTTACTAAGAAAAAAAAAACACAAAAACAATAGTCTATTGCTTTCGAGTATGTTGTTGGTGTTTTTGAGAAACATATAGACTATGTGTAGCAAGAGTTGCTAAAATAATTATTTAAACACGTACTGTTTGTATAAGTTCAAGTACGTTGAGAATTTGTTTACATTTCTCTTAAGTTTTTGTGTTGATGTCAAGGTTGCTACGTTACTACTGCTTAAGAGTTTCAATGCTATTTAAAAAACAAAGAAAAAAAGAAAAACTCTTCATTACTCTTCAATTCATCATGATCTGACTAAATCTCTACTTTAAAACCGTACCTTTAAATGATATGTACACACTCATCACATCTGTTCTCCCATATAACCACAATAATAACAACTTAAATAACAACAACAATACTAAAACATTATTAGTTTTATTACAATTGAATTACGTATTTGTTTTTGTTTTTTTTTTTTTTTTGCCTCTCTATTTACCAAAACCACTAATAATTTGCGGTTTAACAATTTTGTTGGAATTATTTTAATTGTGGTTTTATGTTTAAAAGCAGAAGTGAAAAAGAGAGGGTGGTGTTGGTGGTAAACAATTATCGTCAATGCTTGTAAATAAAAACATATATTCGTTTAATAACACACACAACACACATACTAAGGCACGAGTAAAATTTAAATTAAATGCCAGGAAAGTGTATGCCATACAACAAAGTGTATTGACATACAACAAAGAGAGAGAGAGAGAGAGAGAGAGCAGGGAACGCAATAAAAGCTTTTTATACACACATATCTATTATTGTTTTTGCCATTGTTTACTAATGATTTGTTAAACATTTATCATATGCAAATCATTTATACAATACCAACAACAACAACATCAACAGCGGCAACAAAAGAGAGAATGTGTGGGTGGAATATTTAGTAGGGAAAATACATAAACAAATAAAGTTGGCAATAATACTTGTAATAAGAGTTGCTAAATTAACACGCTGTTGGCATATTAATGTTTTCTTTTTATATTATCGTTTGTATTAATGTATAACAGTGAGCATAAGGAGTATAACAGTGTATGTAAGTTTGGTTAATTTAAATTGGTTTTATTGTATTTACGATTTGTATTAAAGGAAATTAAGGTGGTTGTGAGAAGACTTATACATATGGAAGTACTTATACAAGTACTTATTGTAGATAAGAGTATAATGCATAAAAATAGCAACAACCACTTAAGGGCATAATGTTGCATTTGTAAGTGTTTTTTTTTTTTTGTATTTCGCTTTATTTACAAATAATCAACAGTTACAAGCGTAATTTTTTTAATTTAAAACTCTTTTATGCATTTATATTGGAACGTTTTTCCGTTATTACTTAATATTTTCATTTCATTCAACTCGATTTTGAGGAAATCAAAGAAAAAATGATGATTCAAGCGCTTGGTAAATAGAACTATAACAAGTGTACACGCCATGTTTCGCCATGCAAAAAGGTGAGATCTTCGTGAGCCTTTGTGTCTAGTAGTGAAAAGGGTGTCACTATCAACCGGGCCTTTGTGCTAAAGCTATGTCTTTATCATGTGAACATCAAAACTTAAGCCAATATACGCCCAATGGTTTGTTACTTAGGCGAGATACACGTGTGCCGCAGTATTAAGACGCAAAAATTCTCTCTACATCCACTATCTGCATAGTAAAGCTATTCCTTTTTTTTTGAAATGTTACAATTTTAAGTTAACCATCAAAAGATCAAGTACTAACGCTCTCGCGACTCCAATTCTTACATGGAATAACCAAGAACATCAGGAAATTTTCACTTGCCGTAGAATATTCAACTGCTGGCCGCCCTCGAAGCAGTATCAGTAACTATGCCAAGTATAGCGTGTTTTTAATAGAGGTATAGAACTTTAAGGCGGCATTACTTTTCGAATGGCGACCGATTTAACAGCTGTCAAGTGATTTATTCTCAGTTTGATTTAGCAATTCACCATGAATAGACTCACACCCGGCGTAGATTCGTCGAATGGGCCTAAAACGGGATTACCGTTATTGCCGATTTTCACAAGCGAATTTTGTTTAGCGACGAAGCGCTCTTCTGGTTGAATGGCTACGTCAACAAACAAAACTGCCATATTTGGAGTGAAGGTAATCCTCAAGTATATGTGGAAACACCGTTACATCCAGAAAAACTGACTGTTTGGTGTGCTTTATGGGATGGTGGAATCATTAGTCCGTACTTTTTCAAAAACGATGGTGGCCAGAACGTTATAGTCAATGGTGATCGGTATAGAGCCATGATTACTAACTTTTTTATTCCTGAATTGAATAACCATGATGTCCAGAAGCTGTGGTTGCAACAAGACGGCGCAACATGTCACACAGCTCGTGCCACAATATCTTTATTGAAAGACACGTTTGGTGACCGCCTAATTTCACGTTTTGGACCTGTCAATTGGCCTCCAAGATCTTGTGATTTAACACGGCTAGACTACTTTCTATGGACCTATGTATAGTTATTGGTCTATGCGGTACAGCCACAAATACTTGACCATTTGGAGGACAACATTCGCCGTGTTATTGCCGATATACGGCCACAAATTTTGGAAAAAAGTCATCGAAAATTGGACGTCCGGATTGGACTACATCCACGCCAGCCGTGGCGGTCATATGCCAGAAATCATATTTAAAATGTAATGCCACAAGATTATCTTTCAGGTAAATAACATTCATGTCAATCGAATAATCTATCGTTGTTTTATTGCAACTTAAAGTTCTATACCTCTATAAAAAACACCCCTTATATTCTTTTAAGCTAGTGCTGCTAAAAAGTTTCTAAAACATTTCTTTTAGGCCAGATGTTATACAATTATTTGCAGTGTAGAAGTGCTACTGTGGCTTCCGCACCCATTAGCTGAACTTTTTTGTATCGTGGCGATATTTTCCCATCAGATGGAAGATTGCTAATGTAATCGCAGTTACTAAAAAGTCTATCAATCCACAATACACTTTCCAAAATTATTAACCCAATGATCTTTTTCGCATTCGCTGTGCTAGCAATGTAGGAGCGAATAAATCTATTTGTGTGTGAGGTGAGAGCAAAATTGTGGGTCTGGAAAGCTTCAAAGCACTTGCTACCGTTTGACATGGGACTCTTATTTACTTCTAAAGTCAGTAGATAGTTTCTGTGATTGAAATGTAGCTTTTTCAGAGATTTCACTCTATTAGTAGTTATAGATGGAATCCCATCAGACGAGCTCAGCATAAGTTCGCGGGTACCACAAAGCTTTATTTTATTTTTTAATTTCATTTCTTGTGTATTTTAAGGATTTTTTTCTCGTTGAAATATTGTCCTAAGTGACGTCTATAGACGTTTGTTGCATGTGCTGATGCACGCGGCATCTATAGCAGTCCCATATACTTAGTATGGTAAACAAATCAAAACAAAAATGTTTTTTGAGAGCACTCACCGATTTTAAACTGAACGCCAACATGTTAACTTCTAACCCTTTATATTCTTTAATCAAAGTCAGAGTTGGAGCGGTCAGCTGGCCATGGCACTGCGATCTACAATGATCTATTGTGCCAAACAATCCGCGATCAGACCCGCCAAGCACTAACACTGGGCCATTCGGAATAGTCTCCAGAAGAATACCTTCTACCCCTCCAATGGGTAGCCGACGAACCTGTTCAGGCCAAATAAAGTTCGTTTCCATAAAAGTTCGTCTCAGAATGTTTGCCAAAGCAACACATTCACAGAGAATATGATCCATCGTCTCTTCTTCCTCCCTACACAAGCAATAATCCCAATCAGGTACCATATTAAGGCTGAGGAGGTTATATCTAAGAGAGTATGGCTGGCCAATGAGCCACTAATTCTCCTAAGGGTTGTCTTGTCCATGTAGCGCAACTCTTCACTATAAGTAAAGGGACTCATTAGCCGCTTCGCCTGTCGCAGATTCAGGCATTGTACCCAATATCTCAAGCGTGGCCCATGAATCCATTCTTCGATTATCCCCCTGGCCGCGGACAATTAATATAACATTACGGCTCTAGTAACACGAAACTAGTAGTCGCACCTCGCCTTGCCAGTTCACCATCGAACTCATTCCTCATAACATCAGTGTGTCTAGGGAGCCAATATCATTGTATTGACATTCAAGCAGCATTCGAGTACTAGTCTTGAATCTCTATACTTCGAAGAAATGGGCCGCAGTGCTGTTGAAATATATTGTAATAGAAGCGCCCCTGATTCCGCGTACAGATAGAAATAGCCTGGATCTCTGCCTGGAGCTGAGCCACTTGTCCATGGGTTCCCAGACTTTGGTATTGGGCCCAAAAATTCCGGCTCCCACACCATCATCCATTATAGATCCATCCGTATACCATCGTAAACAGTTGGGTATGACATTAAGGACAACATGGTAACAGTACCCACGATCATGTATAATAATTTCCACAGGTGTCATCTGGGTGTACGTGAGTCTTCGCCGTGCGTCATACCCCACGTTGCCCCAATGGCTCGAGTGAATACGATGCTTCCACCAATGCCCCCACTTATGATACCCACAAGTGAGTACCAATTCGAAGGCGTGTTTTTAGGACACTCATAACCTTCACACTTTGGTGAGGAGTCGGAGAATATCTAAACTCCTGCCGTGATATGGATCACAGCACCCGGTTGAGGAGATGCAACATCAGACCGAACTCGCGCTCTGCCGGCGTTTTAAGTCTAAACTACAGCCACTACGAAGCTCCCACAAGGGGGCCTACCCAACAATTGGTCAGAGATCGGAATTCCTGTGGTTCCCGATTCCCGTGGCACCAGAAAACCTCTGGTCAGGCTTAGAGATACGTGAGTGTAAATACAAACACGTGCCGCCTCCAGTCACTTCTGCTCAACAGTAGCTCAATATCGGGTAACGCCCCAGGATGCTCATGTGACCATTATGGTCTTCTGAGCTAAGACCGCCATGTGTCAACAACCTGAGGGCCCCCAGATAAGCAGATTTAATAATGAAGGTATGCAGTGGGCTTAGGCCGATAAAAGCTTCCACGGCTACTGTGAAACAAGTTTCCATTGCACCTGTTAAGGCTTAAGAGCCAGGTCTGCTGAAACAAAGGGTTGATATCAAGACTTGTGTACCTATGGCTGAGTAAATATTAGGGATTCAGAAGTTCTTAATAATCTGGGCATGACTAAGCAAAATCTTAAAAAAAATTGAATAAAATTCTCGTGTCTGTCAATGTGAAATTTATTGATGACGGGGATGAGTTTACAATTCTTTTGATTCATAAGAACACAAACCATGGTTGGCAACCCACTGGAAAACCCAATTAAACCCACCCGGGTTTTATTGGAAAAACGTATCTTCTTTTGAGGCGATCCAACTTTTAAACCCATTTTACATTTCTTGAAAAGAAGTGATTCGGTGAAATGGTAAAATTGTATCCGTGAAACAGCCAATAGTCAGAGGAATTAAAGTGCGGAGAATACGGTGGTTACGGCATTTGGGCGATTTTGAAAATCGTTTGGCAACTTTTGCGATATGAGGCCGAGCGATGTCATGCAAAATATCGTCGAATTGAACGAAACTAGGAAGCAGCTATAAAAGCCAATAAAACCAAAAAAAAATGTAATCCGGGTTTTTGCCATCCCCGACACCCTGAGGCTAGTGTTTTACTGTTCTGTTGATATTTTGAGGGAGAGAAAGTGTTGTAATTAAGTGATGGATCTTTACTCCTCCAGCATATCTCTTTACTGTCTTTTTTCCACTTCATTCCAGGAAGAATTCTTTCTTTAGTGGTACTTTTTGAATGTGAAGCCATCTTCTTGCAAAGGAAATTTTGAGCGGTTGTTTAAACGATGTTCAACTATTCAATCATTGGCTTGGTTTAAACCAAGCTAAGTTATGTTTAGTTTAGTGAATATTTAAATTGAAACCATATACTATTACTTACCTATACATTTATACATATGTTATAAAAGGGTTCGCCAAATATATATATTTTTTTTTTTGAAATTGCTACTGAATAAAAAACTAATAAATATTTTCTCAAATTTCTTTTTTTATTTGAAAGTACAATCCTTCCGGTTAATAATGGAAAATAATTTCATTCAAATGGCTGCCTCGGCTGGCCATGCAGTAGCTTACGCGATGGGTCTAATTTTTAAGCACATTATCGATTGTGTGTAGCTGTATTTCACAAATTGCTTCACGAATACTGTCCTTTAAAGCGTCAATTGTCTCTGGCTTGTTGGCGTAACACTTATCTTTGACGGCACCCCGCAAATAATAGTCCAACGGTCTCAAATCGCAGCTCAGAGGTGGCCAAACGACATCAGCTCTGTGGCTGATAATGCGATCTTCAAAAACAGGGCGCAAAACAGCGAGTATAGCTTCGGCTGTGTGGCACGTAGAGTAGCACGCCGTGAAAGCAAATGTTGCTAATATCCTCCTCTTCAATTTTTGTGAACAAAAATTCGTTCAACATGGCCCGATAACGATCGCCATTGACTGTAACGGCCACTCCTGGCTCATTTTCGAAGAAAAATGGCCCAATTATGCCTCTGGACCAAAATCCCCACCAAACAGTGACTCGTCTTGGGTGTATCGGCTTTTCCATGTATGCATGCAGGTTTTCTGTGCCCCAAATGCGACAATTTTGCTTGTTTACATACCCGCCAAGATCAAAATGAGCTTCATCTGAAAAGATGATTTTCAAAGTAATGTCGCAATATTTCCCAACGTTGTTCAAGCGTATACACAACCATATTCGTTCAGCGGCAGGGTAAAACTAATTATCTGTCAAATCAGACATGAGCTAAGTGTTATCATTCACGAAATAAGCACTAGTTGATAAAAAAAAAACGTTAGATGGCGGACCCGATATTACAAATTATATTTTATTTTTGTTTTATGACTCGCAGCTATGTTTTTAATTAAACCTCGTTGAAGGCAATTTTTTGAAAGCAATAATAATCAATTAATAACTCTTAGATACGGAGTAAGTGGACCTAAATTGTTTTCTTTTTAAAAATTTGTAACGATTGTTATCACTTTAAATTGAAAATAAAATGGCAGAAAATTAAAAATTTTTGTTTTTTTCCAGCTCTTCAAAGACGCCAAAGACATGTATGTCGTTTGTTACTTTGTGTAGGCCAAATTTATTGTATTTTATGGCTTTCTATACCATCAGAGCGTAGGTGGGAGATGGTAGGAGGAGGTAAAGGAGCTTAAAATGTGTCTTTTTTTTAGTGGAAGTTAAGAGTTGAAGTTTAAAGTTTCTCTGGCCGTACGTTAAACAATTGTAAGAGTATTGTAACGATTTGTTATACAAAACACATTGTTATATATCTTCCTTTAAAACTTTATTTTTTTTTTTTTTTAGTTTCTGTAGAGATCTTATCTCCTACGCTTCATAAATTAATTGAAATTGAAACTGTTACATTTTAAGCACTTCAAATGCTGCTTAAAGCCATTGCGGAGTGGAAGAGAAAGAAAAAAATGAAGGCAGAAAAATTGAGAAAAATATTGAATGTCTATGTCTATGCCTGAGTATGAGTTTATGGATATTCAGGCAAAAAAATGTGCAAAAAAATATAAGCAAATTGAGAAATTTAGTTGTAAATCTATTTCGGTTGATTATTATTACTCAGTTTTCCTGTTTGTTGTGTTGCCTGGCTGCTGCATAGACTAAACCTAATACAAGCGGGAGTTGTTGTTAAGTTTTCATTTTAATATTTTTAAAAGCATTCGTATTGCATTCTGTGTTAAAAATAAAAATTTTTTTTTTTGTATTTTTGGCGAATGGAGATTTAAAGATTTGTTTTATTTTTCTTTTTTTTTATTGCTGCACATAAATTGTTTGTCTGGTTTCCGATCTGGTTACTATTTTTACTGTTTTGATTTACAAAAAACCAAACTAAACCACCACCACTAGCTCGCTTACCTATTCGTGGTATTCAAAACATATTTCCTTAGTTTTTTCCCATTTTTCTCTACTTTATTTCGTTTGCAATTTTAATCTGATGATGTCAATGTGTCACTGGGTTAATGGTTTGATTTCTAAAACTGTAAAATTCAATACTTTTGGGAAACAAAACGAAACGTAACAACAACAAAAAAATCACTACAAATCATATCAAATCAATTGAAATTAAATTGATTAGTGATTTGCATATTTGCCTTGATTTACAATAGAATAAAAGAGATTTAATTCAATTAAACCAAATTAAATCAATTTCTATTGTAATCAACTGACAATAACAAAATAATCAAATTTAAAATCAAGCGAAAAAAAAATACAATTTTAGTTTACTGAAGGCGTATGATTGATATTATTTAAGGGGTGTTTAAGGAAAAAGCCTTATAACTTCGCTTATGATTAGGCCAATTCTGAAAATTAACATGATTTTTGAAGCTAAGAAATAAAGCTTTTTAAGCAGTTATAAGAAATTTTAATAAAACAACTTTTAAAGTTAAATTTCGTTGGTCGAAGTAAGCATTTTATTTTACAGAATAAATTTAAATGATTCACCTGCTTTAAAATGGCTTTATTTCATTGAATAAATTATTGTTTAGTGGTATGAAAACCAATATTCTTAACATTTAAAAATCTTAAAGACTTAAAGCATATTTAGCTCTATTGTGCTGTATATCAGCAGATATTTTGAGTACTTTTACAACATTTTTATTTATTTAGAGTTTAATAGGAACAGACGTTTGCTTAACATCAGTCAGATCCAGACAGAACACAGTTCCAAGACACCACTGCGACCTTTGAGATCAATTGTGTGTCTTTAAGTCTACTGTTTATTCAGCCTATCTGCCTTCATAATGCTGCTCTAATGATGGATATATAACACCTCAGGTCAAAAGTCCTGGACTTATAAAAGAAAACATTTTTTTTTGCAAAATTAACTTTATTCAGCAACGGTATCGATACCACTTTTGTAAAACGATTTACCTTTTGCCTCAAAATAGGCCCCAGTTTCAGTGATAACTTGTTCATTCGTGCAAAATTTCTTACTTGCGAACATCCAGTAGTCGCTGGAAGCCAAATCTGTTGAACACGATGCATGTGCGAGTAATTCGAAACTCAATTCATGTTTTGCCATTGTTTCAAAATCATCAACACGGTGCAATCAACACGGTTAACAGTAAGACAAAATAAAGCCAACATGTTCTTTTGATATCTCTACGATGTCAGCTAACTCACGCTATGTCACTTTTCGATCATTCGAAACGATTTGGTGGATTTTACTGATGTTTTCTGGTATTGCCGCCTCATTTGGACATACACCGCGTTCTGCCTCATCGGTGTCTCCACGATCAGCAAATCAATGTTTCATTGTTATTTCTGATGGAACGGAGTCCCCATAACACTTTACAAGCCATTACTTACGTTATTTTTTCTCATCAAGAAACAGTGTAGTATCAAAGCGGGAAATTGTCGATGGGACCGTCACACGGTTGTTTATCCAGAAACTTTGTCATCCAAGGCTTCTTTAGTGGTCTCAATGAAGTTGCGTCCATCATGATCTCTGACCTGTAGGGATTCTTTGCGGTCAGCTGGTAAGCTGACACGTAGTGTTTGGGTGTCATGCTTTTTTCTGTATTTAATGTTCCTTCTTCTATGTTCGTTGACTTCTTCTTCTCAGAGTCGAGTCTTGTCTTTTCTTTCCTGTGTTCTTATACCTGTTTCTCTTTCCTACTTTTTTCTATAAAGGCTTCCACAATGGGGTTCCTCTTTTTGGTCTCTAAACCAAACCAAGCCTACACTTAAGCTCTCCGCGCTAATCCAACCACATATGGTGATGGCCACTGTCTCAGTCTGGAAAACACCAAAGGACCAAAGATATCAACTAGTACCAGTTGGGTTCATGAACACTAGCACCGACACCATTTTCCATTTTGAAGCCATCGGTATATTAGCTCAGATCGAACTTACTCCGGACTAAACCCATAGCACTTGAGCCCTGAATCTTCTACTAAAGCACAGTTTTAAAGGCACGACAAGCAAGACCGAATTTTAAATCTGAGCATCGCGTAAAGTATGGCGAAGCCCCCCACACATTTCGGAGCACTTTGCTCAGCGGCTCAGAAAGTTCGTTTAAAAATTTGACCGTTTTGATCGTTAAATGTTTGCCACTTTTGTGGTAAAGCCATTATTCCATTAGTGTGGAAACTAATGAATTATTACTATTTTTTCGCGAGGTGGGTAAAATCCGTCACATTCGTTATGTGGCGTTTTCACTAATAACCTACTTCCTTCTGAGGATATGTCCATCCGGAACCGCGTGTGCGTTACTTCAGATAGAGACTCTGAGTCCCCCTATCTAGGTCAACCATTTCTATCTTTAGGACATACTCAGCATTTTGAAGACTGTATTCTCAACTGTCACTGATTAAGGACTTTTCTGCAAGCACACAGTCAGATATTTAAATGCTTAAGTGATTTGCACCAGGAGAAGAGAAACACTTGATAGATTGACCACAAAAAGTATCTCTTATCTCTTAGACTGCTACATTTCATGAGCAAAAGAGTTTGTTTAAAAGTGTTCAAAAGGCCTTTCAAATCCTAAAATAGTAGATTATAGCGCAGGCGAAGAAGTATTAACTTTATTAAACCTTGTTCGGAAATATCATCGTTACTAAATGAGTTTGACTTAAATGTTAAAGTATGAATAGATTCAAGAGGGGCACCTACTAAAAGGATCTTCATCACTATACTCAGTGATATAGAGACGAGCTACACAATATATTAATCATCTACTTGGCTTGAAAATCAACTTGATTACTGAAACTGAAACAAAGCAATGGATGCTTTTTTGGAAAACCTATATGTTACCTAGCGGAGTGGCGAACAAAAAAGATTAAAGATCAGCAAGTCAATACGTTTAATGTTCTTCCATTTGACAGTTACTTTAACAGTTACAGTGTGTACATCATAGGCTGATTTCTATGTTAGTTAAGGAGGAGGACTATGAGGGCTGTACCTTCATAAAAGCCTATATGTTCCCTAGTGGAGTGGCGAAAACATAAGATTAAAGATCAGCAAGTCAATAGGTTTAATGTTCTTCAATTTGACAGTTACTCTAACAGTAACAGTAAGTTAGGCTGATCTCTATGTTAGTTAAGGAGGAGGACTATGAAGGCTACACCTTCATAACAGCCTATATGTTCCCTAGTGGAGTGGCGAAAAAACAAGATTGTAGGTCAGCAAGTCAATACGTTTAATGTTCTTTCATTTGACAGTTACTTTAACAGTAACAGTAAGTTAGGCTGATCTCTATGTTAGTTAAGGAGGATGACTATGAGGGCTACACCTTCATAAGCTCTTCTTTATTCTGCTCGAAAGCAGTTATTACACACATGAAACGACCGTTCTTGTAAGAATAATCACTGTTAATAACGGCGGCGTATGATTAACATTATTTTGTTTGTACCACTTTGCGTATGATTAATATTAATTTAAGATTTTAATTATGTTTTAAGAAATAGTCTCGTTTAACCTTGAAATGTTTAATAAGAAAAAAAAATATAAAAACCTTCCATATGAGCCTTTCAAACAGTTTTTTCCATGAATTTCTAAGCCCTGTCTATAGCAGTCATTTAACACTTCAACCACAATCCATTAACCCTTTGAACTGTGATCGTAATTATTGTTGGCTTCAAGCCAATTTAAAAAAAAAAAAAGAAATCCAATATTACACTTTTCGCATATAAAACAGCCAACTTGCCAAGCAAATGCCAATAGAAAAGTGTGAATTCCAAAAAAGAACACTGGTATGGGGGTACAAGTAATTGAAATACTACGAGTACATCGACAATGATCTTAATTATGACACTC
Source organism: Wohlfahrtia magnifica (assembly GCA_023159175.1). Lineage (NCBI taxonomy): Eukaryota > Metazoa > Arthropoda > Insecta > Diptera > Sarcophagidae > Wohlfahrtia > Wohlfahrtia magnifica. The sequence goes on along the minus strand of JAKWBJ010000102.1, from coordinate 299,921 downwards.
AAGCCTGTGCTCTCTTTAGTCTTAACACTTTTCCATAACCTTAAGGGATTTTTTAAGTGGCAACAAGAGACTGGGGGGTGGCGGCACAGCACTTTTAAAAGAAATTTTTTTTTTTTTTTTCATTTAACTTTACAACATATTGTGGCATAATTATTTTAATGACTTATTAAGTACAAACAAGTGTTTGCATAAGGCAAACGTACAACAGAGAATTCCGGCATAACCTGCCAGTTAACAGTATTATGGCTTAAAACAACAACAATTTATTAACAAAAGCCAAAAAAAAGAACAACAGAAAAAAGGCGTACAAGTGATTAAAATAGGCCACAAAAAAAAAAAAAACAATAAGTGAGTGAGAGAGTCGGCAGTACAAAAAAAGGTGCCTGTTTTTAATTGGGTGTCGGTTGGTGGAAATAAATTGCAAAAAAATGTAATAAAAACTGAAACTGAAACTGAATCCATACACTACGGCTTTAACGCCAACACTTTTACTTTTATTTTCATTTTCAGTTATTTCTCGTACTCCAGGATATTTAGGTCAGAATATTTTTCAACTACTGTTGTTATTGCTACTACTGCTGCCTATGTTTTGGTTCAGTTTTATGGTTACAAGTATATGGCTGGCCTTAGTAAAGACACTCCAATTATTTTTTCGTTTTGTTTTTTTTTTTTTTTTGATTTATTTTTGCTTAAGGTAATAACTTAAGGTGTAAAAAACCAAATGGTTTTAAAAAATAGGCTCCTGGGTATTGAAGTTACAAACTATGCCAGCAATTTTTACTTGGTGCTTAAGTAATTGGCTTATGTTGGCTATTAAAAAATCCATACGGATGGGAGAAAGTTTTTTGACTATTAAAAGCTTCAAATTGGAAAATGGTTAACTTATTGACTTAAAAATTAAAATTAAAAAAATAATTGTTTTAAAGAAACTTATTGGAGGGAAAGTTTAAAGATGTTTTAGTGCTTTTTAGAAATTTACTCATAATGAATATTAATCATACGCCCTCGCCTGAAAAATATTACAAAAAACCTTAAGTCTTCACTTCCATTATCTGCTTTAGCAATTTTAAAGTCAAAAACTGAAAGCTTTTGCCTTTAATCAGAGGCTGCTCGTATAAAGCATAATACAATATAACAAATTCGAGGAAACATTTTTGTTTTGTCAGTCGGATAACTCCATTTAATGAAACCGTTTCTTAGCATAACCTGTAACTGCAAAGTATTAAATGAAAATTAATTCATTACTCCCTCTACTGACGATGCAAAACTTGTAACGATTATCGTCAGATGCATGCTACTGGTGCATGTAAAATTTTTTAAATAAATTCTTTATGAAGCTTTTTTTCAGCACTTCGTCGTGTTCCAAACAACCTGAAAATTGTGACTTGAGACTATAAATTGCAGGCTTTGATCCATGAAGGCTCTTCCCCAATATCAGAAATATTTAGAGAATCGTTAGGATTAGGTCAAGATACTGCTTTTAGGCACTTTAAGGCATTAAGAAATTTTGGCAAATGACGCTCTAAAAAAACAATTTATCGCATCTGAAAATCAATAAAAAACTTCACTTTCCCCTCTCGACAATGTTTGGCTTTTAATTCTTGGACCTTTTTATGAGACCATACTCATGCAGTGCATTGTGCTGGTTCTAGGAAAAGATGTTACGGAAAGGAGGAAAGAGGGAGTAGTGATTATGGGCATTCGAATTAAATTTACTCATGTCGTAAGTGGCAAGAAAAACTTTAGCGGGAAGATTGTTCCACCAATGAATTGTACGATTAAAATACGAATTCTCCCTGCGCTGTGCAATTCGTTAGACAATCAACTACATAGCAATGCGTTATACGAGAGATATTGGCTACCATACCGTCATTAATAACCACCTTCGCCATCTCCTGTAAGTGGTCGAGAAAGCTTCGGCCCAAACATGAGAGTAAGTTCCGTTATAGGTCTTGTAAATATTAAGGAGATCAGATGGAGTGAAATATTTCTTACACCGTCTTAAGAAGCCGATGCACCTAAAAGCTTCTTTCGATACTCGCGATATGTAGTCGTTCCAATACGAACGCCACAGTGAATTATCATGCCTAGAACATCAAGAGCATCTGACTCCTCAATATCTACATAACCCATGGTTGCAGATGACATCACACCACCAAGTCTGTGTCTCAGAAAACAATATTAGTTCTTGCGCACTTTAACGTTAACCCAGTTCGCATGATCCCACGCGAAGATTTTTGTCAGGTCGCTTGTAAGCGTAATTATTGGATCGATTTTTAGCTGCGTGAAAACTATTAGTAACTGGGGCTTAACAGCTGAGAATATCAAACTGTATTGTCATTTATGTTCAGTAAAATTGGGCAGGTCAACGCGAATCGTTTAACACCACAACAAGGCCAATTCAAATTGTGGAAGTTTACTTTGGAAAAAAGACCATTTTATGGCCTAAATGAGCAGGCAATTCTTGTAGTTATTGGTCGTTTTCGCACTAATTTTACTCTTCTCGATTCACAAGCATCAACAATACAAACAAAAAGCGCACCGAAAAGCATATTACTTCTATAGAGCAAAGTCTTGACGAAGTTCCGATTGAATTTTTAATTCCAAAAATTAATTAGCTGAACATTGACATTTGGTTTCATCAAGACTTCGCAACTTGCCGTACAGCGTGCTTAACAATGGATTTATCGTAAATCCAATTTGGTAAAAACTTTCTTTCTAGAAGTAGTCCTGTTCTCCTCGTTCGTGCATTTTAACGCCTTTTTTATGAATTTATCAAGAACTAAAAAAATATAATTTGTTTCTCAATAACTCCGAAAGTATGGGTTACTCGGATATTATAAAATGATGTTACAATAACTTAAAGCTGGTAAAATTTGGAATTTTGTAACATAGGGCTTAACAAAATCGAATAAGTCGTTTTAAAGTTTTCATAAGATGTATGAAGCAGCCTCTGCAAAAATCTCATATTTTAGAAAATAAATTCTAAAAAATAAATTCTAAAATGCTGATGATTCTTGAAGTTAGGCGACCATAGTGCATCGAAAAAGTATAGTGGCTATCCAACATATTTTTGCTTGTTGCATAGTGTTATTGTTTCTTTAAATAAATAAAAGTACGGTTTTGTTCAATTATTTTTGCAAAATGTTCAAAATTTTTATTCAAAACTCATGAGTCATTAATTTTTTGTTACAAAAACTCTACGCATTTTCTGTAAAAACCGAAAAATTAACTTAAAAAAATATCTATATTTTGGTAAATAGAATAAAATATCAGCTCGACAGAGGGTGTGACTATTTTTGCGGAAAAAAAGAATAAATAAAAACTAGTGAGATCGGACGGTTATTATTCGACCGGTTTTAACCGGTTTTTTTGGTTTTGTCGAATATGGTATTTTCAAAATCTTCATTTTTCGAATACCGAATAAACCGGCTAATTTAACACGTATAACCGGTTAATTTAAATAAGTCAAATTTTTATACGTTTGTATAGGGTCCGCCAAATAATTTCTTTTTTTTTTCTGAAAATGCTATAAAAAAAAACTGAATATTTTCTCAAATTTCTTTTTTTATTTGAATGTACAATCCTTCCGGTTAGTAATGGAAAATTATTTCATTCAAATGGCTGCCTCGGCTGACCATGCAGTAGCCTACACCATTGGTCCAATTTTTAAGCACATTATCGATTTTGTGCAGCTGGCTTCACGAATATTGTCCTTTAAAGCGTCAATTGTCTCTGGCTCGTTGACGTAACACTTATCTTTGACTGCACCCCACAAATAATAGTCCAACGATGTCAAATCGCAGTTCCGAGTTGGCCAAACGACATCAGCTCTGCGGCTGATAATGCGATCTTCAAAAACAGGGCGCAAAACATCGAGTGTAGCTTCGGCTGTATGGCACGTAGCGCCGTCCTGTTAAAACCAAATGTTGCTAATATCCTCCTCTTCAATTTTTGTGAACAAAAATTCGTTCAACATGGCCCGCTCCATGCTCATTTTCGAAGAAGAATGGTCCAATTATACCTCTGGACCAAAATCCGCACCAAACAGTGACTCGTCTTGGGTGTATCGGCTTTTCAATGTATACGTGCGGGTTTTCTGTGCCCCAAATGCGAAAATTTTGCTTGTTTACATACCCGCCAAGATCAAATTGAGCTTCATCTGAAAAGATGATTTTTTTTTTTTTTTTGGCAAAATCGGCATCTTCTGTAAGTCGATCGATCAAAGTAATGTCGCAATATTTCCCAGCGTTGTTCAAGCGTATACACAACCATATTCGTTCAGCGGCAGGATAAAACTAATTTTATGTCGAATCAGACATGAGCTAAGTGTTACCATTCACGAAATAAGCACTAGTTGAAGAAAAAATGGCGGACGCTTTATATTTTTTTATTGAAAATATGCTCATCGTTTAACTATTTGTATGAATTTAATAATTTTTGTTTATATGACAACCTTGAACGTCTCACAAAGAACGTGAAAACCAAGGTAGAGCACTCTTGTGTGTCGTTGTGATATGGTAGGTAGGACATCGGCCTAACGACCAGAAGGTCGTCGGTTCAATACCAGGCCAGACCATCTGAAAAAAAGAAAAAAAAAGCGGTATCACCTCCATAACATTAGCTAGTAACTGGTTATGAGTATTACTACTATTGAAAACTTCTCTAACTACATTTGCCGTTCGAAGCCGGCGTTAAACTCTAGGTCCCTACCAATGAGTTTAAAAGTAGTATCGGGCGCAGCTCATTAACTGAGAGAAGTCCATATATTCCTCCATGGAATGTTATGAGAATTAATATATACACTCTTGAGCCAAAATAACCATTTCTTATCCTCTCTAAATAAATATTTATTCTTATATATGGAGAATGATCAACTAGACTCATTGAAAGCCCACAAACCCACAAACGCCGGTTACGAACGGCAGATCTATTAGTTAGTGAAGTTTTTCATAGCGTAAATACACATAACCAATCGCTAGTAATGTTGTGAGGTAATATCGCTGTTGAAAATTGTCAGATGGTGTGGTCTTGGATTAAATCGTCGACTTTTTGGTTGGAAGTTAGGTTAGGTGACACACACACTATTAAATACGTGGCGCATAAATTCACATACAGAGTTCCTCGAAATCTAAGCAAATTTCCTTATCGAGGCAATTAAGGACTCGTGTATTACTAATAGATTTACTGAAAGTAAACATTTAATTCTTGTTATCTTAGGCACCTAAATTGTAACTCTAATAACAAACCTTTAATTCCATTCTCTACCAAGTAATACAACAAAAACGAAATTAGCTCCTTGAGTAGCTGTTCGAAACGTAAGCATTTTTCAGTTCTTTCTCATAGTTTTTATGAGATTTGTAAGAATTTCTTATTGTTAGTATTGATCACCACTTTAATTTTAAGCTCTTCGTCAGCTTCTGCTTATATTTAAAATGACGTGGTCCAGCTTCGCGCTTCAAGTATTAAGAACAATTTTATTTAAATAAAAGAACCGATTAACCGGCTAACCGCTTATTTAAATTATTATTAACCGAAAAGCGGTTTTTTTGAAAAGTGCTACTTTTTGAATTATTCGAAAACCGGTTCTTATAAAAAAGTCGAATAATCGTTCTCCCTAATAAAAACAAAAAAAAAATATTTTAACCAGACTTTACAAACAAAATATTTGCATTTCATACACAATATTGGTTGACTGATATTTGTAACCATAGAAGAAAAAACAAAAAGAAAAAATTGTTTTCGCACACAACACCGCCGGTATCATGGATCATTGACTGTTTTAAGTATTTATGGTATAGAACCAGAAAAAAAGAGGAAAAAATTCTGCCAGTCAAGCAAAAATATATTCTGAAATAAATTGCATTTGCCTTTCATTTTTTGCTCTTCTTTGATTTGTTCTAAATGAAAAAAAGTAAAACAATTTAAAAAATTATGGTAAAAAATTGATTTTATGAAAATTCTCCATTTAATTGTATATTAAAAAAAAAACAGCAAAAATTACATCCTAAAATAAATTAAAAAAAAAAAACATCAAAGTTTTGTTTTTCCCAAAACGTTGGGCTATTATGGTTGAATAATTTAAAAAAAAAATTTAAATGAAAAAGAGGGTGTTCGAGCCATATTTACAATAAATGATAATACGAACTAAAAGGAAACAGTGTAAGCAATATAAAGCCATGTGGCCACATGTGTTACATGTTTGTATCCAATGGTAATTGTTAAACTTGAATAAATGCGTTTACTTTTGTTATTTAAAATAATAAAATAACAACCAGCCAGACCGACGGCAACAACAAAAACAACAACAGCTATACAAATAAAAGAATCATGTTCAGTGAATTGCTACAAATCGATTTTATTTTATTTGTCTGTTAAACTTAGTTCTGCTAGCGTTACTAAAAGAAGGGCTAAAATTTAATTTCAACAAAACCTGAGTACCTGTTGTTAACGGCGGAAATAATAGCGAAACAAGTGTTTTAATGAAAACCTATTCAAGCTCATGCAACACACACTTTGACGTATTGCATGTATTGCAGCACCTATTTTCATAGAAAGAATGTTTATTAAGAGAAAAGGTTGTAAAACTTCAATTCCACGTTAGACAAACTTCATGTTAAACAGCACTTTTCAATTATACATGCGTACGCTGCATTAGGCTTAAATACCCATAATTTCTTTAACGGAAAATAAATAGTAATTTGAAGTTGAATGTTTTAAAGTATTTTCTGTTAAAGACAATGAATTCTTCTTATTTTATTGACAATTTAAAGTTTTCATTCCACATCTTTTGCGGCCTTAAACAAAAAATACAATTTTTTGACCGTAAGTCAACTTAAACATTCTTAAGCTAATGAAAAAAAAAACATGTAAAAAGCACAGTTTCTAGGCTAATCCGCAGCTAAAGAAATTCTGCTCATATAGTTAGTTTTGTATAAAAAAAATCGAGCAGTTCCATGATGAAAAATTAGAAACCTATGTCTGCTCTCATTTGGCCACCAGTCCCAGGTCTTTTGGGACTTAAACTGGTGGTATCATTTATGCTAAGAAGCAAAAACGGAGGCTTAATACTGGTGCCACGCGAGGCGGGAGCGATCTAGTGACCTAGCAAGCCTAGGTTTTCGGCGTACAGACTAAAATTCGGTAACCATTCACCTTGTCAATGCTGATTGGTTGTTTATTTTTGTAAACCACTTCGTTCTCCATCCGCAATCAACCGGTGGCCCAACTGCCTTTAACACGAAAGACTTTTACGCATAATTCCCAACTTTTCTGTGTATTTGTTATATAATGTTACGTTTCAACCTTTTTAAAAAGTTTGAGTTCGTTTTAATTGTGTTAAAACAAAACTAACACCAATTTGTTGTTGTTCACAGTTTTATTTTCTCACGTATCTTTGATACAGTTTAACTAAATACAACTCGATATTCGTTTATACAACATTTTTATTTACGCCTAAAAACGACTTTACTTTATGACAGCCGAACGATGACTACTTGACGTAGGTAAAGCAGCTTCCTTATATAGCTAATTGCCTACAGTTTGGAAAGTTCTGGAAATGTCTCATGTCCTCTATATTTTATCCGTTAATTCAAATGTAACACACAAGGTTGATCGTATTGACAGTGCTGCCATTTAAGCAAATAAGTAAGGCATTTGCAGGGTGACAGACAATTACCAAATATATACCAAAATTCCCCAATACAGCTTTAAACGCACTGATGTGGTATATTTTCGTTATTTTTTGTCGTTTTAATTTTTGTAACAATAAAAAAAAAACATCTGACATTACGGCCACTTTATGTTCAACGTTCTATTCAAAAACATATAAACCTGGCCTACGATGTCGAACGAAAATTTATTCGAACGAATGGCAATCACTCACTTTCATTCGTAACAGCGGTCCACTATCTTACGTTTTATCGTTCGCTTGGCTTTACTTAATTAACTTAATCCAAATAAAAAACTGGATTACCTTATAGTAATTCAATAAATAAATCGCCAATATACAAAAAAAAGCGCTTCAATGTAGAAATTTTACAATAAAAAATCTAACGGTGGTTCCATTGGAACTCGGCAGTAAAAAATGTAAGCAAACTTAAACAAAGTAACGGGTGTTTTTTATAGAGGTATAGAACTTTAAGTCGGCATAACTTTTCAAGATGGCGACCGATTTAACAGCTGTCAAGTGATTTCTCAGTTTGGTTTGGCAATTCATCGTGAATAGACTCAGGCTCAGCGTAGATTCGTCTAATGGGCCCAAAACGAGATTACCGTTGTTCCCGATTTTCATAAGCGAATTTTGTTTAGCGATGACGCGCACTTCTGGTTGAATAGCTACGTCAACAAATAAAACTGCCGTCACATCCAGAAAAACTGACTGTTTGCTGCGCTTTATGGGCTGGTGGAATCATTCGTCGGTACTTTTTCAAAAACGATGGTGGACAGAACGTTACAGTCAATTGTGATTGGTATAGAGCCATGATTACTAACTTTTTCATTCCTGAATTGAATAACCATGATGTTCAGGAGATGTGGTTTCAACAACACGGCGCAACATGCCACACAGATCGTGCCACAATAGATTTATTGAAAGACTCGTTTGGTGACCGCCTAATTTCACGTTTTGGACCTGTGAGTTGGCCTCCAAGATCTTGTGATTTAACACCGCTAGACTACTTTCTGTGGGGCTATGTAAAGTCATTGGTCTATGCGGTAAAGCCACAATAGCTTGACCATTTGGAAGACAACATTCACCGTGTTATCGCCGATATACGGCCACAAATGTTGGAAAAAAGTCATCGAGAATTGGACGTCAAGATTGGACTACATCCACGCCAGCTGTGGCGGTCATATGCCAGAAATCATATTTAAAATGTAATGCCACAAGATTATCTTTCGGATAAATAAAATTCATGTCAACCGAATAATCCATCGTTGTTTCATTGCAACTTAAAGTTCTATACCTCTATTAAAAACACCCCTTATTTAAAATTCGTTTTCGTACAACCTTAAAAATGAATTGACTTGAATTTCGTTATTATTAAAAAAAAAATTGTATTAAAACTCCCTCTTTTATTTTTTTTAATTAACTATGTTTTATTTATTTATTTATTTATTTTATTTGTGAATGGTTTTTGAAACTGTGTACGAATATTTATTTTTCATACTGTAAATATATTAATAAATAAGTGAACAGTTACTATCTCCCCGTTTAGACAAAGGCCAGATAAGATAGCTACCACAGCCGAAATTCTTCGTCTTAACGGGTTCAGCAGTTTAACTTCGATTAACAACCGACCACAGCTCTGGCATGCTTACGCGAAGAAATTAGTCTTCTGAATAACATATCACAGGCCCAGTACTTAAGATACAGTAGTATAAGGTGGCAATCTAACACTTTCTTTTGCCAGAAGAATCTATACCGTCATGCAAGCCATCTGTCTGGAATATCCCTGTATCCTGGAACCCATATTAGACTGACATCGAAATATTCTGCCATCATCATCAGTCGTGATTGGCAATATTTCACTGTAGGGGTATTAGCGAACATAGACACCAAAGATAAATGTATACTGTTCTAATCCTGCTAGCCAATTAAGAACTTTCCGAATGACTGTCACCTCCGCCTGAAAGAGGCTGCAGGGATTAGGCAGTCTATGCGAGACCCTAATGTTAGCCCATTAACAACTAAGGCAATTTTCTTCGCTTGACCACGACATTCAATACTAACATCACTTTCAAACGTCTGGCAAACATTTCTCTGATAAAACAGTCGAAAATGACTACTGGCAGCGAACCGAAAAATAACTCATAGAGTTAACTCGTCGCTCAATATGTGGCAGCAAATCTTCCAGTCTCGAAGGTTTGCAGTGACATTAACAGCGAAACTTTAGCAATATTTAAGGCGAATAACTTTGCTTTGCTCTCTTCTGTTTTTGCCATTACTTTAGCTTTCGAATTTTTTTCACAACTCAATGCTCAAAACGAGAGTAATTGTTTTCTTGTTTCTTTCAAAAATAAAATAAAAGAAAATCATCATATCATCCTGTTTATTCACCACTGTTTCAGTGACAACTAGCAGTGACTACAAAAGCATAAGAATACATATGAATTAAGAAGAAACAATAGTTTTATGAAATGAACAGCTATGTCTGTCAAATAATTGGGCTCAACAAAAACAAACATTTTTGTTTCAGTAATTTTTCGCTAACATCGAACAATCACTTATTGCGAATCTCAGATCAAGTGGGTCCAAAGCTGATGTAGTGGTATATTAACCAGAGATCAATGAATTGTTTTTATGCTCACTAATGAATTTATAGGTATAAGTGAGCACACATCATTCAAATTCAACTATTCAGGCTCATAATAAAGTTGATTCATAAGTAACGTTTATGTAGCAATGAGTATGAATCAAACGTCGTACTTATACTCATAGCATTCATTCATTTCTCAGAAAATATTCATAATCATAATAATATTCATACTCATCAAAGATTCGCATGATTCATGAATACTCATGAGTAAATGAGTGAATACTCATGAGTATTCAATATACTCAATATAAGCCTATGTTTGTGTGTTTTTCTTTTGAATAGCCAATATTTATACTCATGAATACTCATGAGTATTCATAATACTCAAAGAAAAAACACAAACAGGCATTCATACTTCATGAATACTCATGAGTATTCACTCATTTACTATTGAGTATGAGTATTCATGAAGTATGAGTATTCATGAAGTATGAATGCCTATTTGAGTTTTTTCTTTTGAGTATTATGAGTACTCATGAGTATTCATGAGTATAAATATTGGCTATTTAAAAGAAAAAACACACAAACACAGGTTTATATTGAGTATGCAAGTATTCATATTCGAAACATACTCATTTTGCATTGTCTACGCACAATGTAGATGATGTGTAAATGACTAGGAATCAACAGCGTCGTAAATGATGATATGTATGATTATGATGAGTAATTCAAGCTTAAGAGTATGAATGCCTATTTGTAGTCATTGCAATGAGTATGAATGAGTATGAGTACAAGAATTTATGAATCATTTTCAGTATTTATTGCTGATGTCTGATACAAAGTAAATAAAATATTAAGGTCAGGAAATAAAATACCTTATTCGACTCTGTAGTTTTTTTAGAACCATCATTGAAAAATCGTAAACTCGTAATGTCTACTTCAATCAAATTCTACCATAAAATGTTCTTGTGAATATGCAGACTGTACTTAACGAAATACAGTGGAGATAAAGTGTAATAATTCGGTCTACCTAAGAAGCATTTAAAAGCCTTAATGAAAACTTATTATGAATGTCTTAATGTAAATTTAAAAGAATTTAATAAAAAATTAGTTTATGTTATACTGACTTAACTTTTACAATGTTTTGTTAAAGCTGTATTAGATTTCCTAAAAACAAACTCGCGCTGATATCTATTTTAATATTTTCCTTCTATTAATATTAATCATACGACCCCTGTTAGAAAATCTCTATAAAAGTGTATGTTTCCTTCAAAAGAACTTGTTTTTCCCCCAAAAACACTAAAATAATGCAAAATAGGAAGCAACTATATTGTCGTTTCGTATACATTTCGCTAACAATTGTCATATTGTCAACATTGAATATTAATTTGGTTAAAATGTAAAAATAATTTTAACAGGATACTCGCAATCATTTCAATATGCACTCCTGCCACTATTTTCAGTTAAAATTGTGGGTTTTTTTCACAATTAAAAACGTAAAAAATAATAGTACGGAGCACGGAGAGATGCACACAATATTTTGTATTATATGGCAAACACAAATACATACATGCCTACATACATACTTACATTAAAAATGAGAAATTGTTATTGAAAATAGTGGCAAAAAAAAAAGAAATCAACCAACATCTTCATTTTGTGTTCAAATTTGACTAAAAATTCTAGACAACGAAGGGAAAAAACACTGCACCAATAATACAGAAATAAAATAAGGGAAGAAAAAGAAGAAGGGAAATGAAAAAAGCACAGGAAGTTGTGAAAAAATGACTTGTGATTTCTTACTTTACAAGCGTAGTGTAAAGTTAAGAATTCAAAAAAAACTTGCCTCAGTTGTTGTTGTTGTTGCTGCACAACTTTCCTTATAAATGAATTCATAATTTGAATGTTACTCGTTCTACAGCTGCCACTGTCAGTGGTGCATAACCATACACACTTACTCTGCAGCTACTGTTTACTGCCACTTGTATGGCCATGGGGAATGAAAATGATAATAACGATGATGATGTTGAGACAGTCAGACAGACAGACAGACAGAGATACGAACTGCAATGATGCTTTTACTGAGTAGAGCTGGTTAATGTTGAAAAGTTTTTTTCTTCTTCGTCTTCTTCTTATATTCCTGCTCTATTTCATATTTTTTTGTGAATTTATATTCGCTGGGAATAAACATTTTTTCGTGTTTGACCATTATTATGTTTACAGTGATTTTTGTTTACCCCCCCCCCCCCACTTTCATGGGGCTGCTGTTTAACAGTGTGTAACAAAAGTAATTTTGCTCTTTAAATTGCTTAATATTTTTTTTGGTTACCTTTTCCTTCCCTCTGCCTTTAAAGCACTTTAATATAATTTTTTTTTTCAGTATTTCATACATATATCCAGCTTCCCATATAATTGGGGTAATTCAAGCAAATATTACATTGCTGTAGTGGTTTGGCAAAAGAAAGTTATTAAAAAAAAGTTTTTTTTATTTATTTTTTTTATATGAAATTATTTCGCTTGAAAGAAGTGCTGTTAAGGATATTTCTTTTTCCTTTTATGGCGTCTACTCATTTAAAAAGCAATGCTGTTACACTGTAATATTTGTTACTTTTTAATTAAAAATCGTTATAACTTTAGCGCCAAAGTCTTCTAAGGGTCTTACATGCAATTATTTAAGGCCTAAAAGATAAGCACTTTTTCTATAACAATAACATGCATTTACACGTATTTTTTTCGTCCCTTGTATCTACTTTCATAGAACGTTTCAATTTTGTATCTAAACCATAATGAGCCTCTGTGGTTTCTATGTAGGGTACTTCGGTACCAACTTTCGCACCTTAAATCTCAAACAATTAATATTAATCATACGCCTTCATATGAAAAAAAATACGTATGGTACAGTTAATGTCAGAATAATAGCACTACTATAAGTATTGACTTTCAGCCATTAATTTTGTTTTTCTTTATAATTTTACAGACCTGTTATTAAAAGTATGCTTATTAAGCAAATTAAAAATTTGTTGTTGAATAAATAAGTAATTAGACAAAGAGCCCAAATTCGACCTGTCAATAAAAGTCAAAATAGTGCCTAAAACTTTTTCTTAAACAACTTAAAACGAAAAAGTTGTATTTACTTTATTAAGAATTACATTCAGTTTTCAAGAATTTTGGCATTAGAAGTTTACAAATGGATCGTGCTGATCACTGTTCTGAAAGAAAAACGGGAAAACATTGAAAAAACTGATTTCAGATGGAAAAATAAATAAAATGCTACGGAATGCGATGGCATACAAATTTAAAGTCGAAACTCCTAAATATAAAACCAAACAACAACTTTAATAGACTACCGCATTTCACTTTAAATAAAAAATCACCATTTCTGTCGGTTGCTTATGACAAAAAGTAGTACTGAAACGACAACCAGGAGGCTTAAAGAAAACAACTTTAAAGTCCAGACTCAAAAAAAGTTTTTAATCTTAGCAAATAACCAAGTGGTTGAATGATTACAAATAGTGTACACTGGCCAATTGGAAATGGTGTAATATTTTAGGTGCATATTAGTCCAAAATGGTTTTATTTGGTTTTAACGTAGTACCAGCACAATGCACTGCATGAGTAGGGGCCATCCCCTGGGTGCTGGTCTTATATAAAAAAAAAAAAAACGTAAGAAGAACTCCAAATTCTAAACTTTGCCCAAAATTAACAGCCAAGTCCCTTAAACATGGCAGTTTAAGTATTATGGCGTGGACCCATACATCGCATAATTACCCTCATGAATGCATCAGAGCATGTGAAAGTAAATGAAAAAGTAATTCTGCCGTATTCATCAGACGAAATGGTACTTATTTGGGTTATGAAAGAGCATAACAACTCAAAGCATACTAATAAAAAGCCAAAAACTGGCTTGAGGATAAGGGCCCGCACAATTCCATAATCTGAACCATATCAAGAATTGATGAATAGGTGTTAAAGAGAAAGTTTCTTAGGTCAAACTAACTAATAATAGTGATCTGTAGAGCCATGTGAGACAGACATTATACTCCATTTCCACTGAAAAGTGCCAAAATTTGGTGAAACCTATGTAGGGCGACGCTCAGCCGTAATTGCTAACAAGGGTAATGCAACCAAGAACTAAAATTTATAATTTGGAAGAATAACACTATGCGACAAATGGAAAAAAATTCTAAAAAAAAACTTATCCACAGAATCTGAAATGCTGATGATTCTTGAAGTTAGGCGATCATAGCCCATCAAAAAAATATAGTGGTTATCGATGGTCAGGAAATTGTTTCCAATTGTGAACAAATGCTGCGGCCTGCAGCTGTTATGTTCTCACTTGGATGACTCTATCGTAAACGCTTTGGCACTGGCATATTATGTCGCGCGTCAGACGACCAAATCATTATTACTGGTTTTAAAAAGAGGTTTATGTAGACCACCACCATTTTGTAATAGATTTCTAGTACTTTAATGCGATTTTCGAGCAAAATTGAATTCATTGTAAAAATAGCTCCAGCTAGTACATTTGAAATGCCCTAACTGTCAAGTTATTTTAATATACAGCTGATTAAAAAACCCGTTATTTATCTTAAAAATAATTTTTTTTTTTTTTTTTTTTTTTTTTGAAAATGCTACTGAATAGAAAACTACTGAATATTTTCTTAAATTTCTTTTTTTCTTTGAAAGTATAATCCTTCTGGTTAATAATGAAAAATAATTTCATTCAAATGGCTGCCTCGGCTGGCTATGCAGTAGCCTACACGATCGATCCAATTTTTAAGCACATTATCGATTGTGTGCAGCCGTATTTCACCAATGGCTTCACGAATATTGTCCTTTAAAGCGTCAATTGTCTCTGGCTTGTTGGCGTAACACTTATCTTTGACGGCACCCTACAAATAATAGTCCAACGGTGTCAAATCACAGCTCCGAGGTGGCCAAACGACATCAGCTTTGCGGCTGATAATGCGATCTTCAAAAACAGGGCGCAAAACATCGAGTGTAGCTTCGGCTGTGTGGCACGTAGCACCGTACTGTTGAAATCAAATGTTGCTCATATCCTCCCCTTCAATTTTTGTGAACAAAAATTCCTTCAACATGGCCCGATAACGATCGCCATTGACTGTAACGGCCACTCCTTGCCCAATTATGCCTCTGGACCAAAATCCGCACCAAACAGTGACTCGTCTTGGGTGTAATGGCTTTGTAATGTATGCGGGTTTTCTGTGCCCCAAATGCGACAATTTTGCTTGTTTACATACCCGCCAAGATCAAAATGAGCTTCAATGAGCAATTTTCGCATACATTCTGCAACATTACCACGATTTCAAAGTACTGTTGCAATATTTCCCAGCCTTGTTCAAGCGTATACACAACCATATTCGTTCAGCGGAAGGATAAAACTAATTATCTGTCAAATTAGACATGAGCTAAGTGTTACCAGTCACGAAATAAGCACTAGTTGTAAAAAAAAACGTTAGATGGCGGACCCTTTACATTTGAAATGTGCTAATTTAATATGCAGCTGTTTAAAAAGCCCGTTTTTTGTCTAAATTTTAATTTAAAAATATTGCCACTCAATAAACTTATTCTGTATTCGATAGCGTATGATTAACATTTGTTATAAAAGCTGCTTAAGTAAAATTTTTTAAACTTATAAGACTTAACAACTAAAATGAGATTTTAAAACTATTTTCAAATTTTAAAAATTCTAAATTTTAGTTACAGTTTAAGCAAATTCTTTTGCTCAAATGCATCATCCTGGCAGTGTCTTTTAAAACTTCTTTACTTCCAGTTTTCTCCTACAAAACTTAAGAAAATCTTCAAAACTTACTTGGTTTATGAATAAAAAATAATCTGCTTAAAGTATTTGTATGAAAAATTTCCAACAATTGATGCCATTTAACACTCTACTCTGTTTATTAATATTATAACGATATAGCTGCTAGAAGACAAATTGAAGAAAAGGTAGCAAAATATTTACAGGAGTACGACGAAAAGCAATATTTTTGTTTTCGAATATTTTACATAAAATAGATAACCTGTTTACGAAACACTTACTCTTTAAAAAGATAAAGAATAGAAAATTCGATATGTAATTGAATTGTGTGTCAGGCAACATGCTTAAGCGTCATCTGGGGCACATCCTTAACGCCTTATTGCATGTATT
This sequence comes from Wohlfahrtia magnifica, assembly GCA_023159175.1. Classification (NCBI taxonomy): domain Eukaryota; kingdom Metazoa; phylum Arthropoda; class Insecta; order Diptera; family Sarcophagidae; genus Wohlfahrtia; species Wohlfahrtia magnifica. Next base: position 283,493 of record JAKWBJ010000102.1, on the reverse strand, counting down.
TCTTTGTTAAAATATTGTAATGCATCTTGCATACGTACGAGTATATAGAACATTTTCTTATTATACATTACAGAGAAGAAAGATTTTTTCATTGAAATTGAAGTTGCTTTAGAGGATCATGGAATAAGTAGTGGTATTATTAGGGGAGCTTTCAAAAGAAAATTAAAATATTATTCAAGTGCTTGCTTTTAACTTGCAGGCTTTTGCTTAATATTTAATATGATTTGATTTACAAAACATCCTATAAAACTTATAATTTTTAAGTCATATAAAGGAAGTTTACTTCTTAACACTGAGAGCTTTATAAAAAAAGTTTCCTTAAGTATACGAACTAGTTTCTAGTTAATTAATATTTCAATTATAAAGGCTGGTCCAACCATAAAGCCTGATATCTATTGTGAGTCACATTTTAATGTCAAGTTTTTTGCCCAACTTAATTTGACATTTTTTTGTTGGGCGTTCAAGTAAAAATGCTTTTCGGCCACTTAGTGATTTATTTTTTTGGTCAGCATAATCGACCAAATGTTTCCTCTATAGGTAGAATTGCGCTTAGATTTCAGCAAACTGGAATTGTGGGAAATGTGAAACAACTGTGCATGCTCGACCAGTTTGTTCTGCAGAAAACATTGCTGTTGTTCGCGATAGTGTGGCAAAGGAGTCGTCAACCTCGACTCGTCGTCGTGCCCTAACAAACATCACTGAAGCCAAATTTGAAAAAAAGATTTGAATTTAAACGCTTACAAGGTTCAATTGACTCAAGAACTGAAGCCTACTTACCAATTCAAGCATCGTCAATACGGCGAATGATTAACTGAACAGACAGAAGAAGTGAATTCCTTAACAAGCAAAATTGCCTCATTTGGGCAAATAGGAATCCACGAGTGATTGTTGAAAAGCCGAAAATGACTGACTGTTGGGTGTGGCTTATGGGCTGGCTGTTGTGGTATGTTAGGTTAGACACCCGCCTACCAACCAGAAGGTCGTCGGTTCAAAAAAGATTTGAATTTAAGCGCTTACAAGGTTTATTTGACTCAAGAACTGAAGCCTACTTACCAATTCAAGCGTCGTCAATACGGCGAATGGTTAACTGAACAGACCGAAGAAGTGAATTCGTTAAAAAGCAAAATTGCCTCATTTGGGCAAATAGGAATCCACGAGTGATTGTTGAAAAGCCGAAAATGACTGACTGTTGGGTGCGGTTTATGGGCTGGCTGTTGTGGTATGGTAGGTTAGACACCCGCCTACCAACCAGAAGGTCGTCGCTTCCAAAAAAATTTGAATTTAAACGCTTAGAAGGTTCAATTGACTCAAGAACTGAAGCCTACTTACCAATCCAAGCGTCGTCAATACGGCGAATGATTAACTTAACAGACAGAAGAAGTGAATTCGTTAACAAGCAAAATTGCCGCATTTGGGCAAATAGGAATCCACGAGTGATTGTTGAAAAGCCGAAAATGACCGACTGTTGGGTGCGGTTTATGGGTTGGCTGCTATAGTATGGTAGGTAAGACACCCGCCTACCAACGAGAAGGTCGTCGGTTCAATACCAGGCCAGACTATCTGAATAAAGAAAAAAGTTTCTTCAACAGCGGTACCACCTCATAACATTAGCTGTTGACTGGTTATGATCACTACTACTATTGAAAACTTCTCTAAAAGCATTTGCCGTCGGAGCTGGCGTTAAGCTGTAAGTCCCTTTCAATGAGAACAGAATAGAATAGAATCGTGTGCAGTTCATTGACTGAGTGAAGTCCCCATGTTCTTTCATGGAATGTTATAGGAATTAATAATAGGCTGGCGGCATCTTCGGACCGTACTTCTTCGAAAATATGGTCGGCCAAGCAGTTACCGTGAATAGTGTACGCTGTCGCGAGATGATATCGGACTTCGGATATCGGTGGTTTCAACAGCAAACAAAACAATGACTCTTTTACGCGAGAAATTCAATGGCCGTGTTATTTCATATCGTGGCCATGTTAAAAGGCCGCCACGATCATGTGATTTAACACCGTTAGACCTTTTTCTTTGGGGATATTTAAAGGAAACAATGTATGTCAATAAGCCATGAACAATTCGAGAGCTAAATGATGAGATAACGGCACATTAGCGATATTGAACCTCGATTATATGTCAGAGTCATTGAAAATATGGACCGACAAGGCATTTTGCTGCACACATAATAGTCATAGATCCTTCTATCATAACAGAAAAAATATTTAGATAATTCTGTGAAAACCTTTTGTTTTATTTACAATTAACATCGAGTGTTGTGGTTAGACCACCTTTTATTACGTTTGACAACATCTTTGGGTTTCATAGAAATGATTTTTTTTTTTTAACTGAAAACAATTTGTGAAATTCTTTTTATTAAAAGTCCTTTTCGTGTATTTTTACTTATTTTCTGAGCTAAATTTTTCATTTGAATACGATTTTTGTTTTATAAGAAGGCGTATGATTAATATTAATTGAAGTTCTTTTACTGAAAAACCTCTGCAACTTTATTAAAATCCAAAAATTTTGAAATTTTTAAACCAGATTTTTTACTAAAGTCTGTAGTTATTGCAAAAGTTCTGCTTCCCTTGAAATGCTGTAAAAACTTTCAACGCTATTTTTCCTCGAAAACATAAAATTACGTAATTTTTCTATTTCATGGCAACCAAGTTTATACATTTACTCCCATTTTTTTATTATAATCTTATCAGAGAAACTTTTGCTTATTGTTTTTACGTTTTTGTGTTTTTTTTAGTTGTTTTTTGCGCTTTTTTGGGGCATAACAACATTTTGAACATGATATGTTACCTTGTAACGTATTTTATATGTTGGCAATATAATACTGTGTGTACGTATGAAACAATGTTATATTATTTCAGTTTTGTTGTAGCTGTTTTTGGTGTTTTGTAACAAGTTATTGTTACAAATGCAATAAAAACCCACCCACCCAACATTTGTAGTAAATTTCTATTATAGTATCTGAGTGTGTGTGTGTGTGTATATCTCTATAATAGTAGAAAGGCGTTCTAACGAATGTATTTCAATTTTAAGAACGATATACAAATTACATTTCCTATACTTTACAGCTAAATAACAACAACAGGGAAAACAACAACAACAACTATAAAGCAATATCAAATTTACAACATATTTATTATTTTATTTTTCATTTTCAATTGTTGTTTATTGCTGTTGCTTGCAACACTTTTACGTTCCAATGCCACTACTAATGCTGCAAAAAACGGGTGGTCTAATCCAGGAGGTTATTTTCTACGCTCTAGCTTTGTTTTTTGTTAACTGTTTAATGTAGTGCTAGCAGAGTTATAAAACTACATACATATGAAATGAAAATTCATCATTCAACTTACAAATTAAACAAAACTTAACATATAAAAACATTGTTTCAAAATTTCAAATGAAATTGTAATAAAATATAACAAAATACGAAGGCAAATTCGTTAGAAAATAAAACTAACATTCAGCGGTTTTGCTTTTAAGCTCTTAGGTTATTATAACGACCACGAACTTAGCTTTAAAGCCCTAAAAGTTACCTTTACTAATAATGATTTCAAATTCCATAGTTATTTTCTATTAATAAATAATTTGTCAGACATTGCTTCAGCTTTTGAGAACGAATGTACCTTTTAGATAATGAAAATCTCAATTAAGGTCACATGGTATTACAGCCTTAAAATTACAGAAGAAAAGTATCTTTAAATTTTCAAAATTACCCAATAAACATAAGAGTTACAGCAATTTTACTGAAATAAGTCAAAATTAATATTAATCATACGCCACCAAATAATAAAAAATTTCAATTCTTTTAAAAACGCTTTTATAACCGTTAAAATTTAAAAGAAATTCTTCATTTTGATTTGAAATCAATGTCCTCATGTGTACTTATCAAAGTATGACTTTGTAATTTAAAAATTTTTTCACTGATTTTTACATACGTATGCCAGCATAAGAAATTCGGATAAAAAATTTTTTTGTAGTTTTTCTTTTTATTTTGACAGTGAATAAGTATTTCTTTGCGGTTGCTATATCTATAAAACAATTATTTGAAGCTCAAGTTATGTAAAGGGTTTTATTTAGCTGCATGAGAACTATCGATATCGATAACTATGAATTAACTGCAGAATGTCAAACTGGAAAAAAAATTAATCTGTTAGCGAAGTCCATAGAGCACTTCGTCCATTTCGATAAATAACATTTCTGCTTAAATGGCTAAGTCAATAAGTCATGTACGAATCACCATTACATTCAATAATATTGACTATTTGGTGCGGCTTGCACGCTAGCGGCATCGTCGGCTTTTATTTCTTTGGAAAGATGCAAAGAAGTGCCGTTATGTTGAACGCTGGCTCTACCAAGCCATGCTGAGCTAAACATCAACAACATTTGATTTCAACAAGATGGCGCAATTTGCCATAGAGCGTGCTTAACAATTGATTTATTGCAAAATCAGTTTGGTGACAACTTCCTTTCCATATAGGAGATCTGCTGCAATCCAAAACACAGGTGCGTTACATAACTACCCTACAAGGGCGCTTTATGTGATTGCTTGGGTCAAACTTGTAGCAGTGAAACTGAACGCCCTATTCCGCTGGCACATTATCTAATCGTAACACTCCTCTATTCTACTTGAAGAACCCTTGATACTGGCTGACTTCGACTATGCTTCATCTGAACCTGAACTGTATAGGAGATTCTGAATCATAATTCCTAATAGGGAGGATGGGACTTCTGGCTCTATCATCTCCAGCGAATCAGTTGATGGCTATAATCGAGAGTAGGGCGCGCAGTGAAAGTTTTCTAAGATGCTCAACCTTTGTGTTTCTCTAAGCCTTCCGGACTAATGCAGTGCGTTTTAGTGTGCTTTAGTGGATCCGTGGTAATGGCGCTCTTACCGACGATATATACCCGATATAAACTGGTATGAAACGAACGTGTTTTTGTGAAAATAAAATATTACTTTGTAATGGGAAAGTAAAAAATATTTTATTCAAAGTATTGGCCATTGGCTGCCAACACATTTTTCCCATCTTCCAGACAATTTGTTGATTCCACGCCAATAAAACGGTTCGTCTTTTGAAGCCAAGCAATTAGTCACCCAATTCTAGACATTCTCGTAGGAATCTTAGTGCTGCTCAGCCAATGCGTGTCGCAACGATAAAAGTAAATAGTAGTCGTAAGGAGCTAAGTCTGATGAATACGGCGGTGGAATAGCAGTTCCCAATCTAAGGCTTTGATTGTATCCTGGACCGGTTTTGCTTTGCATGCAGGTGCTTTGTCATGTTTCAAAATTACCTTACCGTGTCTTCTGGCTCATTTTGGTCGTTTTTCGATCAAACTGATCATTTGTTGTTTTAGAAGCTCCTGGTACACCACATCTTTCTGGTCAGATACACAGCGTTGTGGTTCTGCCGTTCTTCTACCGTTGCCAACACAACAAAAATTAAGGCTCGTTCACAATAAATGCTCCCTATGGAGTCATATGTATCTTGGCACTCACTTCATACCAATACACTCTGTATATCTATTGTTCAGCTCTTAGCTTGTCAGAGGATCCTGCGATTTTCTTGTAGCACTATCACCATAGTTTTGTGTACAACTCGTCTGGGTTACCAATTACAGGGACATGCCGGGTAACTATGCTGCTGATGAGCTTGTTAGGGCGGGCACACTTCTTCCAAACGTTCATCGTCACATGAGGATGGCTGTGCCTCTTATTTTTAATATTAATTTCCATAACATTCCATGAAGGAACATGGTAACTTCTCTCAGTCAATGAGCTGCACCCGATTCTATTTTTAAGCTCATTGAAAGGTACCTGCAGTTTAATGCCGATTCTGAATGGCAAATGCACTTAGAAAAGTTTTTTTCTAATGTTATGAGGTGATACCGCTGTCGAAAAACTTTTTTTCTTTCTTTTTAAGATGGTCTGACCTGGAATTACAACGGTAGGCCGATGTCTTACCTACCATACCACAGCGGCACTGCTGTGCCTCTTACCTAAATTCTCCGTATTTTAAATGCTTAAAGAGCCTGTATTAAAAGCGACTCTTGCATTATTGCCAGACTCACCTGACCAAGGTTGGATATGAAGTGTACCAATCAACTGTTCAAACTTGACTGTCAAAGCATCTTCTCTGTTGTATCCGCACAAAGGCCGCGCTTACCTCCAAATGACTTTTGTCGTGGCTGTGGATTGACTAAAGTGGAGGAGACCGTGGTCCACTTTATCTGCCAGTGTTCTCATATCGGGCTCACCTCTTTTCGACGGCTCATCGGAGCCATCGATCCTTGGCATCAGGTTAATAGCCAGTTTTATTAGACTGTTGGGCTGATTTCCAATCTAATCTATTGAGGTGCTTCTGTGCGGTGCCACTGTTTGATCACCAGGACTCTGTTGAGTAGAATAGGGACAACGCTGTATGTGGTATCACAACGGGTTGCTATGCATGCTCAAGTGTGCTTTGTTTGACGAGGCTGCCACTTCCTCCTACCTACCTACTTTCAGAAATGATCCCCCCCTCATTCGGTGGATTTAACCCCTCTAAATTACTTTTTTTGAGACCATTTTAAGTCATTATTTAATGCCGAGAAACCAGCTACTCTTGAAGTATTGGAAGCTAATATTGATATAACCATTGTACAGTAGTCTTAAATTAAACTGATCGAATTGACCCGCAGCCGCGGTGGACATATGCCGTAAATTATACATAAAAAGTAAACGCCATGAAATCATCTACTAGATTATAATAAAAACAAATCATTGTACTATCAAGCTCTCGAAAACAGATCAACTCTAAACTTTTGCTAATGAATAGAAATTTTCAAAAACATCATCTTCAAATAAAGTAAAATTGTAGAAAATACGTTAATAAGTTCGCTTGTACAAAGCGGTCATGATCATGCCTACGTTTTCAGATCATGTCAAGCATTAGGTCCGTTAATTTTAATGTTTTTAACAAACTCAAAATCATTAATTTATAAAAAAATGTTGTCACTTAATTATTTATTTAAATTGGTCATATGCCTTCGGATAAAAAATAAATCAATTTTTTTTTAAATTTTAATTTAAAATATACTGTTACACTCATTGATCTCCTTTTCTGATCACAATTTTTTTCTTCATATATTTTCTTCTTCTGTCTTATTTTCTACTGCATTACGAGTACCATTTAAAGTTGTAAGTTAAAGCAAACAATTAATCACTGAAATATTTAATATTCCTGAGCCATGCCAACAACTACTTATTACGGGAACTTGATTTATTTGCCTGCAATATTTTATATGAAAAAAAAGAAACAACAATTCCTGTAAACAGCAATTTCAATGTTGTTCGTGTTGTTGTTAACTGTCTTTAACCAACATGATTTAAGCAATTATTTTATGTTTCTTTTTTAATATAAATCACAACTTGTCTGACTGCAAGCAAAATAAGACGTAACGAAACGTCAGAAAAGGCTTTAAATATTAAATAATTTCAAGCAACGCCTTGAAAAACCTAAGGCTTTGGTTGCAATGTCAAAAGAATATTCTTTTTTTATAAGAACGAGATCAAGGGCCAAACCCTCTTACTTATGACCTTATGAGTTTTTAAGAAATTTTGATGGTTTGTAATACAAATTTATATTACGAAACTTTAGTAGATCACAAGTACAATGATTGGGTCTCTGAATGTAAGTTCTCTTAAGTTCTTTATGAGGACGTATGATGAATATTAATTGAAACTTATTCTAGAAGAAAATACTTTATTTTTTGTGATCAAGAAGTATTTTGGAAATTCCAACATTATAACAGCAGGGAGTGGCAGCCTCGCTAAATCAAGGCACACTTGAGCACGCATAGGAGCTCGTTGTGAAACCACATATGAAGTGAGGCCCTGTGGCAGTTACCCAGCCCAGACCAACCGGGCTTAAAAATCAACCAGAGTCTTCGCACAAAAGCACAAATCCCTAAATTAAGTTAGAAACCAGACCGATAGCCTGACCACGGCTATTAATCTGATGTCAAGAATCGACAGCTTCAATAAGCCATCGAGAAAGGCAGAGCCCAAAGTGAAAAGTCTACTCCAGGGGCGGACACTGGCAGATGAAATGGACCTCGCTTTTCTTTGAAGTCATTCGCATGTAAGCAGAGCCTTTGCGTGTGCCTATCCATAACACATGATTGGTACGCTTCCTAGGCCAGCTGAGTCTAGAAATTCCAGAATCACCCTCTGCCCAGGCTCTATCACAGTCCAAAAAATACTTCTGTCTAATACACAGTTTAACAAAGGTAAGAGGTACACCCAAACTTGTGTGAGGATGGATGTTCAGAAGAGGTGTGCACAGGATGTTCCGGTGACCAGGAACCTAAACGAGGTGGACACAAAACTGCCATGGCAGTGTCCCAGGAGAAGTGCGGCAGTCTTTAACCGGCCCAGAGCTGAATGTCACACCTGAAAGTAATCTGATCTTTGTCCACGAAACACAGGCACCTTGAGATTGAGCCTTTCCACTGCCACACTGTTCTTAAGATTAGAGGCCATATTATTTCTACTACGAATCACTATATGGAATCCTCTATGCAATTCAGGTCCAGATGAGACATAGTCAATATCACCCAAAACCCGGGGTTTGTCAGATGAAATAGAGAGTATCTCGAAGTGTTTAGGGGGCTTAGTCTCACCGCTTTAAGTGTAGCCTGTGGCCTGATAAGCATAACAAAAGAGCCTTTGTATGAGTGGTACGCAAAATGATCTGGAACACAGCAGATCTCTTGACCTTATCAAAAAGTTTGACATTGCAATCTTTATCGAGGGGGGTTCACCAGAAGAGCACTCTGTAAAGAAGATTTTGTCCAATAAACGTGGTGTAAATCCAGCGAATAATACTACGACTTAGAACATCATCTTACGCCCACTACTCTTCTACAGCGGTAGCACAAAAATTCATAAAAATTTGCTTTTTAACCCAACAAATTTAGGAGTTTAATGGCTTAAACTTTATGATTCAAATTCCATAGCTGACAATTTGGCTCGTCATGACTCTGAATTAACATTCCTGCAGACTGAAGACTCCGTTCTGCCGACGTTGAGTCATTACGTCAGTGTGCTCTGAAGGTTATTTGTTGGGAAGGCTGGTTGTTGCAAGGTCTCTAGGATCATACGACCAGTTGTTTCCGTTCGTAAGACGTCTTCGCTTATCTCAATGAGTAAGGTGGAGCTGAGACTGACTATGGGAGTTATTACGGACCGTTGCGGCATCCGTTCGATGACTCGTAGATACGAGTAGGCGAATACTGATATTGATTACTGTAGGCTATGCAAAGATGAGAAAGAGTTAGAGACGATCGAACACCTATTGTGTCATTATTCTAAGCGTTTGGACCCGAGGCATCGACTGTTGGGTGAATTTACCATGCAAACTCTAACTTCCCTATCGTGTACTGGCTCTACTGTTATCCTTCAGTGTGCCAATGCATCAGATGGTTGTGGCTTGACTATTAATTGAATATCGAGGAGTTGAAGACCTTCCAGTCTTTTAATCTTTTCTCTTTCTTTACTTTTCTTTTACTTTTTAGTGTGTGTTGTTAGTCAGTTAGTTGATTAGTTAGCTTTTATTTTTCTCCAATATCTAATTGATTACTTCTTACTTCTTCTTCTTTGTCCCCTTTTTTAAAATGCTTGACTTCTTTTTGATTGCGCCAAAACGAAATAAACACCACTTTGTTGTTTCTAACAGTTTTTTCCCTCACTTTGTTTTTTTTACAGTTAATCTTTTCTACAACAATTTAATATATAATATTCGTTTAAACACTTTTATTTACGCTTAAACACGACTTTATTTTATGACAGCAAATTGATAACTCTCCACTTATGCATAAGGCGCCTTTTATACATACAAGTTAAATTACTTCTGTTTGGTTTTGTTCTTTCTACAAGATTCGAATTATTTCCTTCAATTTAAATGTGCTGCCAAATACACTAATAAGTACGGTATTAACAGGGTGACACATTAATACCAAATATACCAAAATCCCACAAAACAATTTTAAAGGCGCTGATGTGTTGTATTTTCTTTTTTGGTATTTTTTTTATATTCGTAACAACATTATAGCTTTTTCTTTACATAGGACGATCACAATGGACCGTATGGTCGCTGGATGTCGGCGTTCATCGGCGTTTTACTACGACCAGATGGCTGCTTGTCCTCTAACCTAACCTAACCTAAGAACAAACCCTACTTTTTTTTTTAATGGTTGAGGATTTGGGGGCACTTTCTTATAAAAGTGCCAGCAGTATAAGCGTTATTTGTTCACTAAACATACGCCTTTTGTGGTAATACTCGACTTGTTTAGGTTCTTAACAAGTTTAATGAATTTAGTGGTTTATGGTCCATAAGTGGCCTTACTTGAAGTACTAAAATTTAGCTAAAATCAGACAAGATGGTTTGTTTCTTGGCGAGCAAGTCAATTTATCTATTTATACTTGAAGTGTCAAATATATGTCATAAAAGGTAAATAACACCGTGCGACAAAAAAATACCTTGCAAGTGTTATGATTTTTCTGATAGGCGCTATTGAGGAGAACAAGGATCTGTTTTTGGAATTTTCAAAACACCTCTAAAATCGCGAGTTATGGGTAAAAAAAATCGCTTGTTCTGACCTTCCTGCACTTACAATCTAATAAATTGGCTGAATATTGACCGATTTAAAGTTTCTTTTTAGATTTGGCAAGGAAAGAAACAGACCTTTTAAACCATATATATTCATATGGCGCCTGTCAGAAAAGTAGTATTCTATTTAGTAGTATTTGTTCTTTTTTTCGTACCGTATAATATATTGCACAGGCAGCTAAATTAAGTCATATGCCTTAATTGGAGAAGTAGCTTCATTATTAAAGTTTACTGTCATACAAAGCTTCACCAAACATTGGATAAATTTATTTAAATTGTTAACAAGACAACCACCATAACTCAAAAATTTAATCCGTAAATATATTTTATGATTTTTTCTACGCTAAAGAACTGAAACCAATGCCTTCTTGGCCTTATATCGCCGAAACTAACTTACTTTACTTGAAAATAAAAATATTATGATGCTTTTCTAATATCTATTATAGCCAAAGTCAATCACAACAGTTCTGTTCAGTTACTAAGACCTCGAAAATATCACATTTCTTACAGTGTAAGCTTTGTCTTCTCTTAAAAATTTTGCTTGATGACAATGAAACTATAATAAGTAATAAAAATAATAAATTAAAAATATGTACGTACTAAACAAAAAAAATTATTTTTTAGTTTATAAACAAAGTCATGCTCTGATAAATTTTAAAATTATTTTGAATTCTTTTTTATCATTTTTGTAATGCCATCGATGTTAAAATCAATTAAAATGTCATTTGATGTCTTTACGAGCCTATTTACGTTTACAACACACAACACAAATTATTTTAATGGTTTTTTGTTTTATAACCATAACTAAAGTCGTAATAAACATAAAAAAAAAATCGATTTATTATGTTAATTAACTGATTATATAACATTTTAATATAATTTTAAACGAAGTTTCTTCCACTTTTATGGCGTTTCTCTGGAATGGACTTGTGGTAACTGTGAGGCATACAAATGAATCACTTGTTTTGTTTAATTTTAATACGCTTTTGCTTTTAAATGATGGTTTTCATGCCTATTAATGGTTTAATAGGGACAAATTAACAACTAAAAATAATAAAAAAATATTATTGTATAAAAAAGGGACAAAACTATTTTTGAAAATTAACAAAATTTTTTTTATTATTGAGAATTACAAATATAGACAAGAGGAGTTTTTTTATGGCATAAAAAGGCTTTTTTCTTCATATAACTTTTAGCTTAATTTCAATGAATTTAAAAATGAATTCAATCAATCAATCGATTAACTTACGATTTGCTATATATGTTCTGAATTTCGTTTATAGAACCTTCAATTAATTGAATATAAGTAATAAATATCTTTTGTAAATGTTGTCAAAACAAAAATATTATATTACACCTAACCCTGTGTTTACATCATTTTTTAGAGGGTATCATTTGATATGTATACACCATGTTAAAACAAGATTTGGATATAAAGGGTCCGCCAAATAAAATTTTTTTTTTTTTTTTTTTGAAAATCCTATACAAAAAAAACTACTGAATATTTTCGCAAATTTCCTTTTTTATTTCAAAGTACAATCCTTCCGGTTGATAATGGAAAATAACTTCATTCAAATGGATGCCATGCAGTAGCCTACACGATCGTTCCAATTTTTAAGCACGTTATCGATTGTGTGCAGCTGTATTTCACTATTATTACTGGTTTTAAAAAGAGGTTTATGCAGACCACCACCATTTTGTAATAGATTTCTAGTACTTTAATGCGATTTTCGAGCAAAATTGAATTCATTTTAAAAATAGCTCCATCTAGTACATTTGGAATGCCCTAACTGTCAAGTTATTTTAATATGCAGTTGATTAAAAAAACCGTTAATTATCTTAAAAATATTTTTTTTTTTTTTGAAAATGCTATTAAAAAAAACTACTGAATATTTTCTCAAATTTCTTTTTTTATTTGAAAGTATAATCCCTCCGCTTAATAATGGAAAACAATTTCATTCAAATGGCTGTCTCGGCTGGCCATGCAGTAGCCTATACGATCGGTCCAATTCTGAAGCACATTATCGATTGTGTGCAGCTGTTTTTCACCAATGGCTTCACGAATATTGTCCTTTAAAGCGTCAATTGTCTCGGGCTTGTTGGCTTAACACTTATCTTTGACGGCACCCCACAAATAATAGTCCAACGGTGTCAGTTCGCAGCTCCGAGGTGGCCGAACGACATCAGCTCTGCGGCTGATAATGCGATCTTCAAAAACAGGAAGCAAAACATCGAGTGTAGCTACGGCTGTGTGGCACGTAGCGCCGTCCTGTTGAAACCAAATGTTGCTAATATCCTGCTCTTCAATTTTTGTAAACAAAAATTCGTTCAACATGGCCCGATAACGATTGCCATTGACTGTAACGGCCTCTCCTTGCTCATTTTTGAAGAAAAATGGCCCAATTATGCCTCTGGACCAAAATCCGCACCAAACAGTGACTCGTCTTGGGTGTATCGGCTTATCAATGTATGCATGCGGGTTTTCTGTGCCCCAAATGCGACAATTTCGTTTGTTTACATACCCGCCAAGATCAAAATGAGCTTCATCTGAAAAGATAATTTTTTTGGCAAAATCGGCATCTCTTGTAAGTCGATCGCAGGCCCGCTTAGCGAAGCGAAAACACAACCATATTCGTTCAGCGGAAGGATAAAACTAATTATCTGTCAAATTAGACATGAGCTAAGTGTTACCATTCACGAAATAAGCACTAGTGGATAAAAACAACGTTAGATGGCGGACATGGCTGTTTAATTGTAGCAAACTTGCAATGATTTTTGGTGTAGCAAAGGTAGTTTGTTGTTCTGACGCAGCAGAATGTAGCCGATATGCTAGATTTCATAAACAGATCCTTCTTTTACTCGATAGCGTAGTATCATTTGCCAGTTTTTTTTTTGTCGCACCGTGCTATGTAACTATTCGGTGTAAACTAGGTTTAAGTATTGGGTGTACAAGTTAATAATGTCGATTTTGTTTTACCTATACCAGACCTAGGGATTATCGAGGTGAAAAGTTACTTTGACACCTGGAAGAATTGTGTGGCGGACAGAATAGCTAGGAAGGACTCTTTCCTTGACAACGAGGAGATTAACCACCTAGTTAAGATGCCACTTTCTTGCCACAACTTAAAGCAAAGGTGGAATAATGAACCCACCTGCTCTTAATCGTGACAAATCTGGCCCCTATATGATCGGACTCGTTCGAAGTCTAACACAGGAATCCTGCGACATGGACAACGAATCCTGGTGGCTGTTATTACTGAACACTGGGTGGCTAGTACGCATGATAGTAGACTAAGTCTACCATTCAATAACTGACTGCAGAAGAAGTTGTCAGGATGAGCAAGAAGAGGAGACTGTCGAACATTTCCTATGTCAGTGTCCGAAGCTTTCGAGTATTAGGACTGTTTTCCTGGAAAGTCCGCTTCTGCGTGCTATATCAGACCTGGCTGATATAAATGTCAGCAGGTTGTTTTCCTTTGTGCATGAGTCTTGTTGGTTCGTTGCGGGCCGGGGCGCAGATATGTAGGTTCACCTATACGCTACTTTTTATGGTTATTACAGTGGGATTAGTACTGGATCCAAGTGAGCTAGATTCTAATAATGAATGTGATGAAACGAACTCAATCGATTTCCTACTATGCCATAGTGCCCTGGAACCTAACATAGTATAACAATGTATTTGTCCAGGAGTAACGTGAGGGCATTCCTACATGATGCAATAAGCCTTAAGCTGACGTAACGCTCAGTCACTGATTTTACAGTGGCTTGACTGTCAAAATAATTGACCATCTTTTCACCAGATACAATATAATCACGGATCACTGCCGCCGCACTAAAAGACACAGTCTAGAAGACACAGCATTCATTCGGGAGTCTATAAGATGGCTTAAAGCCACTATCCAGCAAATAGACCCCCACACCAGTACCTTCTTCTGACTTGGAGCCATCTATCAAGCTATCAACAAGTATTCATCGCTCCCTATGCGGAAATTCCAACGAGGATATATAAAAAGGGTTATAGAAAGTGTTTCTGAGGTTAGGAAATGCATTCCTAACAAGTGTCTTATAATGCTTTTGAGGGAAAAAAATAAACTTTTAAGAAATACAAAAATGAGCGTTTATTCCTTTTTCTGTAAATTTTCAGTACAAAACTAATTGAGTTTTAAAATTTAAAAAAAAAAATATATTATTACGTTATAATTCATCCAAATCCCTGTAAACAATTCCATTATTACATCTTCTCTATTTGTACTTCTTCTCCCAATGTTTTGTTCTTTTTAGAAAAATCCTAAAAATGACTAAAATTCGTTTTAGTAAAAACGTGTAGGAATTTTAAAATTCTTTGAAAACCAAAGCAACGGTCATATAAGCGCCAATAAGCCTGTTTAGTTTTAAGGAAAATAAATAGAAGAGAAAACAGAAAATACACGAACAATAACAATTCCAAACATATACCTTCTATTTGTGTAGTATGCACTTACATACGAGTATGTATATGCAAAGAAGTGTTTAGTCAGGCAGAGGAGTAAAACAAACTGTTACAATGCTCTCCTTGTGCTTCTTTTACTACTTTTGTGCTGCTTTGTACGAGTAAGAGTAATAATTTTCAACTCAAAATAACTGACCTTCCTTATGCTCAACTAGAGCATATCAATGTTACAACAGCAGCAGCAGCAACAACAACAACAGCAACAATTTTAAATTTGAAATTGTGCATGCCAATGTAACAACAACAACAAACAATTTTAACAACGATCTCTTATCGAGATGCGCTAAAATAACTCGTTTTCGATTTTTTCAACAATTTTTTACACGTTTTTGTCTCTTTTTTTCTTCTCCTTTTTAGGATGTTTTTTTTTGTTGTGAAATAATATTCTTGTTGTTGTTATTGCTTACATGTTTGTTTACTTTTTTTGCTATTATTTGAGATTCTATTTAAACTACGGTCACATTTTTCAAATATTTAACGAAAAAACGTGACCACTATTTTATAGTAACATTTTATGGAAATATTTCCTTTTATAGGAGCGTTTAAAAAAAAATAGAAACAAATAATAGTACCAAGAAATATTTAGATTTTAAAATTGCTTAAGTTTAAAAATAAAAGTACAAATAAAATAGTGGTCGCGTTTTTTTTTAATATTTAACAAATGTGACCGTAGCCTTAGTAACTAACTTGTAATAGAATACTAAGCAGAAGAGCTGAAAGAGAGGTAATGGTGCACCAGCATGCACTTGAACAGAAAGTATGTATACTTTTCTGTGTGAGTGTGCAAGTGTATAACAGATTGTTGTATACATATTATGAGTGTTACATACTCGTCTGATAATCATGTTATAACACAGCGAAGCACGTTTTTGGTTGACTTCGCAAGCGCTTTTTTGTTCTAAACAGGAACATATAAACATATATACACGTTAACACTTGAAAATAGTTTTAAGTGCTTAAATAAAAGCAAACTGTAGAGTATATTTCGATGTTAAAAGCAAGTTTAATTTCAAATAGGATGGAAAGTACATATTACTAAGCAAAATCTGTTTTACTTTTTTTTCATCTTGTTGTGTGTAGTGAAATTCTATAAATAGCCTTCTTTTTACCCTTTCTTTCAAGGTAAAATATTTGTTTCAACTTGAAACATTACATTGTCTTATAAAGTTCTGCTCTCTGTACCTGTGCTCCCAGTATGTGGTAATGCCGATTATCGCCATTATTATGTTAAGCTTAATGACAACCACAAAAGCAAGAGATAGATGTCTGTTTCTAAAATAAACGAGAACATAATTTGCCTACTCATTTCAGCTGAGTGCTTCTTCTTGCGCCCCTGGTTTTTTTTGTTTTCCTCCTGTTAAGTGCGTGTGTGTGTGTGTGTGTATAAAAGAAGACAATGTTAATGAATTGACATGGATTTTGATAACGAAAGTGTACATGTGGTTGTATACGAAAAGGATGTAAATAATAGTGATGGGAAAAATTATGAAAACGATTAGCTTCTTTGCAAATGTTAAGATAAAAAGCAAAAATAAAAATTTAAAGCAAACAATAGCAAAATACATTATTTTCAACAAAGATTTTTTACTACAAAAAAATAAAAAGAAAAATAATTCCATAGATATAGACTACATCGCTTAAAGTGCTGAAAACTATCGAAAGTTACTTATCAGTAGTTATTCAGGGATTGAAAAGGCGTTTTCAAAAGCGTCTTATATCTTAACAGAAATTGTTTTTAATGGAAATGTTTTACTGGAATGTTTTTTAAGAGCTTGAGCATTTAAAATGATAATACAAGACAGAAATATTGTTGGAATGAAATTTTTTTAATTATAATCGAATAGATAACTTCAATGCATTTATTTTTCAATTATAATTTTCGGCATATGACCGCCAAGGCTACGAGTTACATTATCCATTCGATATGTCCAATTTTTGACTCCTTTTTCCAATAAATCCGGTTGTATGGTGTCAATGCTGGCTTGAATATGGGCACCCGATGCTTCTCATGTCTTAAAATAGCCCCATAAAAATTAAACGAGGGGCGTTAATTCGCGCAAACAAGGAAGCCGGTAAACAGTACCATTTCTGAGAAGAAAGTTGTTACCAAAGTGATTTTGCAACAAAGTTGTGCTGTTTTATAGGAACCAGAATTCTTCGACATTTGGCTGAATAATTAAGGGAAACAAAAATTATGACAGTACGGCTCGATAGTGCTCGCCATTCACCGTAACTATAGCTCCCGGCTTATTTCGAAAGAAATAGAGACCGATGCTGCCGCCAACGTGTAAACTACCAAATAGTCAATTTTAATGGATATAATGGAGATTCGTTAAGGACTTAAGGATTGCTTCAAATACGGCGTTTACTTATTGACGTTATTAAAACAGAAATAAGTCTCATCGAAGTGGACTAAGTTCTCTATGAATTTCGCTAACAGCTTTATTATTTTCAAAATAAATTTACATAATTTGGAAGCGTTGTTTTGGCATTAAACGATCCACAATGACTTGTCAAACCTTACTGAACTGTAATGTCAACACAGTTTGACATTCTCAGCTGTCAAACCATAAATATTAAGGTCGATAGTTTTCATGCACCTAAAAAAACAGCCTATACCAGGTGTACCCGTATAAAATGAGAGATTGAAATACTAATTTTGAATAAGTCATTGTTGGCTACACATTTTTCCCATCTTTCAGGCAATTTATGGATTCTACGCCAATAAAACTGTTCGCCTTTTGAAGCCAAGCCCAATTTTCGATTTATCTTAGGAATAAAAGTGCTGCTCAGCCAACGCGTGTTCTATTAATGAAAACAAGCAGTAGTCGAAAGGAGCCAAGTCTGGTGAATACGGAGGGAAAGGTAGCAGCTCTCCGCCTAATGCTTTGATTGTATGCTGAACCGGTTTGGCTTTGTGTGCAGATGCATTGTTATGTTACAAAAGTCCTTGGTGTGTCTTGTGACATATTGTGGTCGGTTTTCGATCAATACATGGTTCAAATTGATTATTTGTTTATATTCACCAGGTTTTAGAAACACACCTTTCTGGTCCCACCAGACACACAGCATTGCCTTCCTGTCGAATCGACATGGTTTTACAGCCCCGGTTTAATCCATAATTTTTTCCGTGTAGGTTTCTGAAAATAAATCCATTTTTCATCGCCAGTAACAATTCTATCGTACAAAAATTCTATGGTACAACTTTCGCTATCTTTAACACGATGAAAAAATATGATGTTGTTTGTTCACTGATTTGATGCCTACTGAATATGTTTGACAGATGTCATTGCAAAACAAAAAAAATTTATGGCTCCTTCACAATAACTGTTCTCTTTGGAGATATTTGTATATTGACGCTCACTTCATACCGATATACCTAATAGTTAACTCGTTGCAAGTCTCTCTTGAATTAAAAATTATTAAAAATGTGTTTGTAACCATAATTTTTTTCATCACTGTATGCTTTGTCTCTAAAATAACTGTTAAAAATAAAAAATGAAAAAAATTAAATTTTGCTCTTGAATAACCTAAAAACTTTTCGTTTTATAAATCAAATAAAAATTTAAAAAAAAAATATTTTTCTTTTGTCCCAAATGCTATAGACCCTTTTTTATAAACTATAAAATTAAAAGACTTCATGTGGTTAAATTAATGATTTTTTTCAGTATTTATGATGTCGTTAAAACAATTTCAACACACTGTAAAATATATTAAGAAATTCTGAAGTTTAAAAAAGTAAAACAAATAAAATAAATATTAAGCTCCTATTACATACAATAAATAAAAATAAAATAAAATTAGAAGGGGGTAACGTTAGCCATGCAAATTTGTTATTGATGGTTTTATATTTCCCCCTTTTAATATATTTAAACAAACAAAAAACAACAGTTTTTATATAAACTTGTTTATTTTGGGTGTAACTTAATAAATCTTTTAAAAAAATAAAACAAATTTTAACATGATCACAGTTTTTCTTAATATATTTCTATGTTTATTGTTCTATTATTCACGCACACACACATGTGTGTGCATGTAAAGCATGTAGTGTAAGGGCAACATTGAATACTGCTGCTCTGAGTGTTTGCCATTGTCTTTATTGAGTAGCATAACAAAAACCAAAAAAAACTGAATATTTCTCTGTAATTAATTTGCTCACGTACAATTTTGTGTTAAAACGTGACATTGTTGTTTCTTTTTTTTGGGAATTTTTTCTTTTTTAATTTAATTCTGATCTTTTCATATTTTCCAAAATATTAGCAAGAGCTCTATATCACATGTGTATGCCTGTCTGCCTGCCTGCCTACTCGTATAATAAGCGCAAACATTGAAAACAACAATAACTGTTATACACGAAAACAATTAATATAAGGGAAATTTAAGGAAATTTAAGTGTTAAGAAATAAAACACACATACAGACACACAAAACAAGAACAAAAGGTGTTATAAGAACACCCACCCGTATAAATCGAATACATATAAGCACAATAGCCTATAAGATTTCATTTATTCAAAGCTCTTTAAAAAGGGACTAAAATATTTATTAAAAATATCAAGAATAAAGATTTTAAAAACGTACATACTTATATATGTACGTGTACTTGATCTTTCTCGTATTTTAGTTAAAAAAAAAAAAAACTATGAACATACATACTCGTACATAAATGCAGCAAAGAAAAAACTGTTTTAGTTACCTTTACGTACTCCTAGCCTCTTATCAACCAACGCACCATACTAATTCACCTTCTGTACATGTATTATATATAAATATGTATAACACTTCAAACACAAACTTTCACATACACACTTAAGATGATGATTAAATGCGGTCACGCACGCACGCATGAGTCGGATGCAAAATAAGCAGAGATTAGTTGTATATTTAATGCCCCTGCCGCTCTTCTTTTTAAAAAACCGCAGAGTTCTTGCATTCAAACGAGTGTTCTTGGTGTTCTATAATTTATGACAATTTCTTTTTGTTTTTTTTTTTGGTTTGTTATCTAAATAGGAAACGCATTGAAAACTTCAAACAATTTATGATATGAAAACCATTAAAAATGTTCTTTTTGATATATTTGTTGTAGTTTTTGCCAAGTTATCATTTTGTTAGCAAATCTGTTTCAAAAAAAGAAGAAAAAAATCTTAAAATTTTAAAAAGTCGACCGTTTGCAATTATTACTCGTACAGTTTTTCTTAAACGCTTAGAAATTTAAAGGAAAATTCGTATTTACCCTTAGAAGGCCGTCTACGAATAAAGTTTTTGGTTTCATTTTATTACGATGAAAAAGGAATTTCATTTGATATTCAATTATTTTCAATTTTTTTTTATAATTTTATTTTATTCAATAGAAATTAACTAAATAGTTATTACTGCTCCTCTTAGATTTCTACAATAAACGTTTAATTATTTAAAGAAAAGGCCTTATTCACAAACATGATTCGATTCTTTTTCCTATTCCTTAATTAGTACCGTTAATTAAAGTAAACAAATACACTTGACGGCAATGACAAACAATATTTTAATTATTGTCTCATTAACACTCTCTTAATCTAATACACTCACACACCCACACACACACACACTCATTTTAAAAACTACTTGAGACACTCACTTAATGGTCAGCCATTTAAACGACATAATGAAGTAGTTAAGGGTTACCAGAGCTAGTTAAAGAGTAAAATAAACAAACAAATCACTTCAAACTTTGCTTACGAATGAAAACGAATGCTTTTTTTAATTTTACTTTTTATGCTTGTTTTTCTACATATTTTTCACGCTGTCATGGTCCCAAATCTGATTAAATAACAGCGGCTGTAACAGATAGTCATTGACATTAGAAAAAAAAACCTTAAAATTATGTGTGAGTTCTAAAGAAATTATTGAAAAAAATAAAAGATTTACTTGCTGCCTCATTTAATAGCCTTTAATTTGATACTTTTTTCTTCGTCTAATATTTACAAATATTTTCTTTTTATTTATTTACTTTTTCAATTTCTTAAAAGGGAGTGTGAACTTGTTTTTGGTTCACCAGCTTTGTAAATTATTTGGATAAACACAATGACGACGTTAGGCGTCTTTAATTACTCGTATAACTCTAAGAATTATGTGTTAATTTACTGGTCTAAATGGTTTGAAATGTTTTTCAAACAAATTAACCATGTTAATGTTAAACATAATGTCTTTTCTAATTATATTCTAATTATTTAAGAAAACATTACTTTCTTTATGTTAATCGTTGTAAAGAGGCTCAAAGTTGGGTGAGGTTACATATCTGGGTAACCTCGAAAAATATTTCAATTGTTATGGAAATAGATTTTTGTAGTAGAAGTGGAGCAATGTAATACTTTTCTTTCAGGAAAATAGAAAATTGTGTCAGCAAGATAAACAATTTCTTAACACAAATGAGCCAGAGCATGTTCTTTGTACAATTCAAATAGATTTTTTCGCATAAAATTTGTTCTATCAAAGGAAAAATCTCCAAATTTGATACATATCTTTTCGAGAGCGCACGAAAGGTGCATGTCAAGTTTCATCAAAATCGACCACACGTATCGGCCACCAACCAAGCAATTCAAATTGATTTTTCCGCAAAAAAGTTTTTTCGGAAAATATTGAAGTTTGTTCAGCGATGGTGAAAAATCGGTGAATTTATTTGCTTAAATTTAAAGAACAGACTTTGGCCCCTCATTTGATACCGGTATGAAGACGAAGATAGCCGGAGCTAACATCTTTTTCTTCCATGGAGAACTGAAAATGCTTAATTTTATAAGGCCATTTCACAACGCTCTTATTCACTTAACTATACATACGCAAACAACATTTTTTTTAATGAATAAAAAGGTTCTGTATTTCAATTGTAACAGCACTAACATGTTATCAGCGAAAATATCTTTCACACATAAGCGACTGAGTTGCATGAAAATTTTTATCAGTTTTCGCTAAAGAATATTTACGTGACTTCAATAGATTTCTTCTAAGACAAAATACTACGACAAATTATGAATTTTTTTGGCCAAACATTTCTCTGTAGAACAGCATCATTACAATTTTAAAAAGTAATTGTCAAAATATTACTTTTTTGTCATCAAAATACCACTTTATGTCATCTTAGGCCTGACCCAACCTACAAAATTGAATTGTAGATAATAACTAGAATTAACAACAACAATTATTGTTGCTTTTTTAAATATTTGTCAAAATTAAACCCAAACATTCAAGTTTAATAACCTTTTGTTATATAAAAAAGTAGTTTCAACAAAAACAACACCCTTTAAACAAATTTGCATACAACAAACCAATATGTATATGAAAACAGCAACAGTTTTTAACTTTTTGACAAATTGTTGTCAATTTAGGAGAAGACAAATGAAAAATGTGATAGAAGAACTCACATAACAAAATTATATCACCCACTCGCTCACACACTAACATGTTTTCAGGCATGAAAAACAAAAAATATCATTTTGAAGAACCTGACAAGCTAATTAACACATAATGCAGCAACAACATACACTTAAAAACGCATGTAAATATTTATACAACAACAACAAATACGAGTAGTAATGATACATTCTTTATTACAACTTCTTGGAAAAAAAACACAGAAAAATAAAAATAAAACACTCACTGTGTAACAGTTCTTTGTAAGCGGGAGAAAGAGAGAGAGAGAGAGTGCGAAAATAAATATAAAACAGGTGTGAGTGAGTCAAAGGTGAAGAGTAGTAAATATAAAGCTAAAGAGAGTATCTATGTATGTATGTATGTAAGCTTTTATTTACATTAAGAAATTCTTGAAGTGTTTTGACTTTTTTATTTTGAAAAATTCTTTAATTTTTCTTCTTTTTCTTTTGTTTTTTTTTTTTTTTTTGTAGTTGTACATTCTGCTTTTATTTTACTGCTATAGTTGCTGTTGCTGTTAAGGAACATGTCAACAGCATTGACAACAATAAAAGCAACAACAAGTATTACTTAATTTTACCGTCAATTTTTTTTTTTTTTTTTTGTTTTTTTCTTATTCGTTAAAACACAATGTATTTCATTAAATATGCAGAGTTGTAATTTTTGTGACATGCTTGCTCTCTTCTCTTTTTTATTAACCGTACATTTATCATGTGTATGTGTGTGGCTGCGTGTGTTTGATAACTAAAAAATGTGTAAATTGTTTTTTAAATACGAAAATATTGCCATTAACGTTGAAAAGTTCAAAAAAATTTGTGTAAATATTTTGCTTTTTCTTCGCAGTTTAGTTTTTGTATTCAAGTAGAGTTTAAGTTTTTTTCTTCAACGAAGCATTCGCTAGTTAAATAATTATTTAATTGTTTAAAGTGGAAAAAGAATCGTTCGTTTAAATATGTCGTTGATTAATTCAAACTTTTTTTTTTGTTAAATTTTTGTTGAATAATTTTATTTGAAAAATATTTTAAAAATTTTTTCATTGGTAAAGGGTTGCCATCCATTCAATAACAATAAAATTGAAAACAATTCTGTCATTGTCTTAAGGCACTGTTTCACGTTCAGTATTTATCACGTGATCCAGTTCACAAAATTATATTGAATTATACTGCTGTGTATGTAGATCGCTATCCATCAGTATAGCACGGTTAAACGTTCAATAAATATCGTAATACTGGTTCACGTGCAATAAGTGCAGAGTCATGTGAAAAATAATATTGTTATGTTTTAACCTTTTAAAACGTTTGAGTTCATTTAAATTGCGTTAAAGTAAAATAAACTCTACGTTTGTTGTTGTTTTACAATTTTCTTTTATTTACTGCGTTATAACTTTTATACACTTTGCCTTAATACAGCAAATTGATATTCGCTTATACAAGACTTTTAATTTGCGCTTAAACAGGCATTACTCTAAGACAGCCAAATGATAACTAAATAACTAGCCGCAATGCGTCATCTTTTATAGCATTTCATTATTAGTTCCGTATGTTCTAGTATAGATTCCAATCTTCGATTGAGATACGTTAATTCAAATAGTGTAAAACTATAATTCACCAACAAAAAGAAATCGAACTGGCAACACCATTAGACATGCAGATGGTAGCATTCTTAGTTAGTACAGGTAATTAAGGCAATGATGGCAAGCCCTGACACGAACCAATAAAGTTTATAGCTAAAATCTCACAATAAGTCCCTGATGTGGTGAATTTCCTCTTTAGCATTTTCATTTTCATAACAATATGGGAACATTGCGGTTTTCCTTAAAAGCTTAAGAGAAAAATGTACTAAAACTGAGAAACGGTACAAAAATTTTTTTTTCAAATAACGGTTCTTTACGTAGTCGAAATTCAAGCAGACAATTTATAAGATCTTTTTGACAAATGTTTGAGGAATTTTAACTCTTTTGATATAAGTGTCCCTAATATTTTTCACATGACTATATATTGTACATATAGCAGTGTCCTTAAGCTATGTTTTATTAACTTTGTCTGAAACATCACATTATTTAGAAGCATATAAGTAACTACCCAAGCTGTACCTTAAGTATTCGCTCCAATTTCTAAGTTGATTAACCTTTTTATTTCTCTAAAGTTTTCCTCTCATTAAATTTTAATTGTTTTTTATTTCTTTGAAATAATAGATAATTTAAATTCCATTTATGTTTACACTTGTCAACACTTTCGTATTTATATTCAAAATAACACTAATCTTGTTGAACATCTTTCTTAATAAAAAGAAGAAAAAAAACGTTACAATTTCTCATTTCAAATTCAATTATAGTTTTGCATACAAAAATTTTAATTTAACATTTCATGTGAAACAAATGCCTGTTCGTGTTTTCGTTAACTTTTTTTTTACTATTCTTAGCATTGCTTCTTTCAAGCTTTTGCTTGGCAAATAAAAGTGAAATTTTCAAGTTTGAAAAATATAGTTTGGGCACGTCTTAAAAAATTTTTAAATTTTTTTTCAGTCAGACCATTAACTGCAATATCTCAGCCGCAGAGTGGGCTGAAAGTCCTCTAAAGTTTCTATTTTCAGAGGTGTCTGAATTACACTTCTTTCATAGTGGTTGACGCCCATCTAAATCTATAATGAATCGTTTGCAAGTATCACAACTTCAACTTACAAGACTATGAACTGTGAACTGTCACATCTCAAAGTTCCATTTCTACTCAATGTTAGGTAGCCTCTGTCATCCCCGGTATCTAAAACCCAACGTATGGTATTATTTAAACACCTGCCCACTGAATCGTAGCACAGCGCTTTGCATTCAGATTCTGTATCCAATACGGTTAACAACGTCTTCGAAGTCTTTACCGTAAGATACAACCGAGTTACAATATAAGAGTACACAGTTTGAATGTAATACTCACGATTTAGATCGTAAACATAGCCATCATGTGTACTTTCTTATTAACATATTATTTAAATTTAAATTTAAGTCACATCGAAGGCGCTTTTTCTTCTCTTGCACTACCCTTATAATTCTAATACTCAAGGAGGTACTAAATTCAGTCCATCTTTGTGAATAGTCGCTTGTTAGCATAGTCGCTAAGCAAAAAAAAAAAAAAACTAGTTTTTTTACACGTTCGGCAATCGTAAACGAAATGTAAAAGCGTCCTGATTACAATAATTTTTTTGCTTATTTAAAATCCTTTTTACGTTAAGGAAGTCTTTTATTTATATAGGGTCCGCCATATACATTTTTTTTTAAACAGGGCGCAAAACATCGAGTGTAGCTCCGGCTGTGTGGCACGTAGCGCCGTCCTGTTGAAACCAAATGTTGCTAACATCCTCCTCTTCAATTTTTGTGAACAAAAATTCGTTCAACATGGCCCAAAACGATCGCCATTGACTGTAACGGCCACTCCTTGCTCATTTTCGAATTATGCCTCTGAAACAAAATCCGCACCAAACAGTGACTCGTCTTGGGTGTATCGGCTTTTCAATGTATGCGTGCGGGTTTTCTGTGCCACAAATGCGATAATTTTGCTTGTTTACATACCCGCCAAGATCAAAATGAGCTTCATCTGAAAAGATGATTTTTTTTGGCAAAATTGGCATCTTCTGTAAGTCGATCGCAGGCTTGCTTAGCGAAGCGAAAAAAGCGTATACACAACCATATTATTTCAGCGGAATGATGAAACTAATTATCTGTCAAATCAGACGTGAGCTAAGTGTTACCATTCACGAAATAAGCACTAGTTGAAAAAAAAACGTTAGATGGCGGATCCGTTATTTTTTTAGCGAACTTTCTCGCTTGAGCAGGAAATTCCATAATAAAATCATCTTCGAACGTTTGCAAACATTTCTTTGATAAAACATTCAAAAACGACTATTGGAAGCTAAACGAAAGGGAACTGATAGAGTTCACCAATCGCTCAGTTTGTGACAGCAAATCTTTCGTTCTCGAAGGTTTGCCTGTGATATTAACAGCAAGCTTTTAGCAAAAATGTAAAGCATCCTCAGTCTAAGAGCTGCTTTTCTCTTTTGCTTTCAAAAGTACATACTCACAAGTGGCCTGAGTAAGAGACTATCAAATTACTACCACAATTGTAAAATGCATTTGTATATTTTGCCTGACTCTTATCTAAAGCGAATAATATTAACGGCATCACGCAATAGTTTGAGAACGAAACCTTTGCTCTCTACTGTTTCTGACGTTACTTATGCTTTTGCATTTTTTAGCTCTCCATGCTGTTCAAAGGCACTAATGTAATTCTGTTAGTGAGAACATGGGAATTGCTCTCAGAGAGTTGAATAGCTAACACTAGTCTACAGCAAATACGTCTTCAAATAAAACCATATGGAATATAATGATTTTGATATGCTGATTTCAAAGCCGTTTTCATTTTTTTTTCCATCTGGCTCAAGTTTTTTTTATGGGCGTGGCAAATTTTTCGCTCAAAATATGGTAGTTATGTCAATATATTTCATCATAATTTGAAAACGACTTGACAGATTTTAATGAAAGTACCACCAAATGTTTAGGAACAAAATTTCTTATAAATCACGTTATTGACAATTTGTGCAAAATTAGAGCAATTTTTTTTTTTCAAAAGGTCATAAAAATTTTTTCGCAATGGAAATATTAGATCTTAAGCACTTCAATTAAAGCCTAAAATGTTGAGAATCAAATAAGCTATAAATCATGGAAATCGGTTTGCTATTGCTGATTTTATTCAACATTGAATGCAGGTACCTAACTTTGACCAAAATTAGCGAGAAAATGTTTTCTTGCAAAATTAGTGGAAATTTTTTTTCCTTTTATTTCCAAAAAATATAAATTTTACAATTTAAGCATTTCAATGAAAGCCAAATTTATCATTAATATTAAAATATAAATAAAAAATCACCATATACTCGCTATGCATATTCACTCGCCTCTTGTGAATTAAGCAGTGTTGCCAATCTAGCGCCTTTCGCGCTATATTCAGCGCGTTAAAACTTACGAAAAGTCGCATTTTAAATCCTTAGCGCTTTTCAATTTAAAATTATTTGTAAAGGGTAGTTTACACGATAATACTTTACGTACGTAAAGTCAAAGAGAAGATATCAAAAAATCTATCCGCATTCTAAAAATTAGTGTAAAAATCTTACGACAGATTTTTTTCCAAAGTGTGATGGCTTTTAAAAAATTGAAAAAAAAAAACATAGAAAATCGTACGACTGCCAAATTTGCATCCATATTTTGTTTGTCAATGTTTGATAGGCGCTGTCGAGTAGAATAAGGAACTGTTTTTGGAATTTTCACAACACCTCTAAAATCTCGATTTACTCGATTTACTCGATAACTAAGTCCATATTCACCGGATTTCTCAGTTTCTCTTCTTGTTAAATCCGAAAAGAAACTTAAAATCTGGTAATATTCAGCCGAGGTATTAGCTTAGTTAGTTAATTAGTTACGACGGCTAGCCAGATAACAGTCCAGCCCACCTGGATCCAATATTGATCCCACTGTGATACCCATCAGTAATCCAGAAGATGAATAACCTATATGTCCGCATACCGGTCCGATCCGAGCCAACCAGACGAGGGCATAAAAGAAGAGATCTTGCTGATATTCACATCAGCCAGATCCGACAAGGCATTCAGAAACGGAGTGCCAAGGAAAGAACTCCTAATGTCCGAAAGAAAAATCGGTTTTTCGGGCCTTCATGAATTTATAAGCTAATAACTTAGCTGGATATTATACGATTTTAAGTTTCTTTTCGGATTTAGAAAGAAGGGAAACAGATCTTTAAATGATATATATGTTGCTTAAGCAGCCTTGAAGAATCTGGGTGTATTTTTCAAGCAAACGCATTTTTTATCCAATTTTTTTCACATTTTTCAAGTTTAGATGCGTTTTTGCACACTATTTTATACAGGGAAAGTACTATTGATGAATTATATAAGGAATTATATTAAGTTATGAGACTTAAGATTTAGAAATCCGTTGGAAATTGAGGGAGTTATTAAGCTTTTTCGTAATGCAAATCATGTTTTGAAGTTGGTTATCCGCAAGTCCGCTCTGTATGCTTACGCCTTTGTAGAATACAGCTTTATTTGCATGTCTCAATGTCTGTGAGCCAGGAGATGTCGTTTGCGTTATCCAGGTCTTAGAACTTTGTGTTAAGTCCCCAGGTTATATTAACACCCAACCTTGGAGAAAGAATACAACCTTGTTGCTGTTTCTAAATCGTTTTTCATTTTGCTTTTTAAGCAATCGTTCAAATTATTAAACAATATTTGTAAAAAAATAAATTTAAAAAAAAGATTTTTTTACAGTTTCAGTATATTTTTTTGTTATTAAACATTATTAACGCTTTCTTACAGTGCGTTTTGCGTTTTGATTACAATTAGTTTGATGAAATATAATTAAGCGCTTTTTAGGTCTGTGCGTTTTAATCATAAAAAGTTGACAACACTAGAATTAAGGAGGGACAAAAGTCATATGAGATTAACAGCAATGTTCTATGCTCTGTTATGCGAACATTCGTCTTTTTTTAATTTACGATTGCTTAGCAAATATTCTTTTTTTTTCGCTGATTGCAAGTATCAGGTCTTGCTCTCAACGACTTATGTCAAATAATTAAAAAAAAAAAAACAAATAAAAAGTAAAATAATAAAAAAAAAAACAAATAAAAAGTAAAATAATAAATAAAAAAATAAAATAATAATAAAATTAAAATAAAAAAATAATAATAATAAAAACTTAAAAAAAAAACAAAACAAAATTATGTTAAAAAATATTTCTGATTTTAAAAAAAATAGAAAATAAATTTATTGAAAAACTTTTTTAATATCACAAATATTTTTTTAAAAGTAAACGATTTAAATGTGAAATTTAATCTAAAAAATCTTAAAATTGTGACAAAACTTTTCTAGAATATAAATTTAAGAAATATACTCGTATATATGAAATAGTGATAACATGTCATTTTGAAAGGCAACTCCCCAAACGTTTAAACATTTAAGGCGAAAAAAAACGCAACTGGAATTAAAAACAGAAAATAAAACCTGTGTCGTGTAATATAGAGAAAAATAGGCCTGAAGGCTGTAATAAATAATTGCAAAAAAAACAAAAACAACAGCAAGAAAACATTAAAAATTATAAATACAGTGATTTCAAAGCAGGAGGAGGAAAAAGAACAACGTTTAAGCCAAGTATTTAACATCAAATATAAATTAAAAAACAAAACAAAAAGAAGAAGAGAAAAATATACCTTAAGGCTAAACATCAAGTCTGTTACTTAAACATCTCCCCGTCCCCTCTTTCCCACAAAACGCCTTATGACACAATGCGTTTATTTAATTCCTCAAACACAGCAGCCTCCCCAACATGTTCAACGCCGTCTGTGCATGCAGAACATGCAAATGCCATTATAGCCAAGAATAGACAACTCGAAGAGGAGGATACTACAAACCACGCTAACATAGAAAACACACACATTTTTAGAGATCTACGCTCTAGAATAGGTGCAGGCGGAGTAGTTGCAGTGAAAATGCAACGTAACAACTCATCAGCATCGTCAACAAATAGTAAAGGCGGCAGCAGTGTAAGTAATAAAAAGCATAAAACCAATAATTTCGATGCCAACCACCATAGTGCTGGCATTACCAGACGCTGTAGAGAAAGACAGGTAGTCGAACAGCAAACGCGGCTAAGTGGTGACGACTATAAATCAAGGTCATTAGAACGTTATGCCAAACCGCCACACAGTCTGGCTGCCGCTGTAGCTGCAGCTGCAGTCACACATCATGATCTTAATGAAGACGATGGTGATGATGAAGAGGAAATCTATGCTGCAGCACGTAGAACTCTAACACCCTCCCTATCCACACAACGCAGACGTTTACTCTCGCCTTTTGTCTCTATGAAAAGACGCAGTCGCAGCAGTACCAGCAGCAGTGGTAGTCGTTCTCATTGTGATTCAAGAGAAGTAAATTTCAATGTTATGCTGCCACCACTCAAATTACCGGGTCCCATGCAACACCACATAATGGAGCATCAAAACACGAATGCCAATATAAGTTGTTTGAAAAGTAGCAAACAACACTTGGGCAATTCGGCGAGTTCTCAAAGCGGTGATAGTGGCACTGGTGGCACTGAACTTGAACAGGATTGTAGTCGTACCTCAGCTGCCGAAAGTAGCCAACTCAGCTTGAGTTATTCACAACTGAGTAGTGCCTCTTCTAGTACACCTTCACTCGCGAAACACTCAAAAATGAGTCACTCCCCACATCAGGCAACAACAGCAACACTCAACTCAAATAATTCCATTCACCTCGTTGATGATGAACACGATCATAATGAAGAACATCATCATAATCATCTGCATAATGATAACAATACAAGTGATAATGAGCAAGATGAAGAAGGCGATGACATTGAATTACAGCAACAACAACAACAAAAACAACATAATAATAATCAAGATAATTCTCTAAATAACGGCCTTAATATGGATCTTCATTACAGAGATTCAATATTTTCCAACGATGAATTTCTCTGTGGCAACATTACACTGGTAGACGATACATATTCAAATTATGATCCAGAAAATGATGCGGAAAGAATGTTTTTACAAGTGGTGGGCATATTAAGGGATGAAAAAGAGGTGGGTATTGAAAGAAATTTTAATTATATTACAAAAAAAATAAAAAATCAGCAACACTGGCAGAAAAAAGGAAAAACTTTATAAAATTTTCTTTCTTTCGTTCTCTTCTACCAAAAGTAGGAGAAGAGCGAAGAAATAACTTTACAGGCATTGAATGAGACTGGCACCAGCTTTTGTTTGAAATATTTTTAACGGAAATAAGTTTTTTTTCTTTCATTTCCTTTTTGTTGTCCTCCCTCATTATGGAGAACTTTTCTCTTTTTTTCCTTTTCTTTTATTTTAACTGTTCAACCAGGTAAAAGTTTTACAATTGCATACAAAAGTAGACGAACAGTGGGTGTAGGAGATGCCAACTGATTAATGCTTAAAATGCAAATGATTTGAATCAAAAATATGTAACTGAGGTATGCAAAGAAAACTGCAACATTTAAAGACTTTTAAATAACAACTACAACAACAACATTTTTAATTCTGTTGTAATTGTGTTGCTGTTAAAGAAAGGTATTATAAGAGAGAGAGAGAGAGAGGGAGGGAGAGGGAGGAAGGGAGGGCGATAGTAGTTAAGCGTGGAAAAAGTTTGTTTCTTTTTCATAAAAAAAAAATTAATTAAATCTGGCGATTAGTTTTCAAAGTTGTAAAAAAAAAATTTAAAAAAAGTTAAAAAACTATTGATTACAATAAAATATAAAGAAATAAAAAAATACGTTGAAATATAAATTCCAGAAGAAAACTTCAACAAATTGAGACATTTTATGCATTAATTCTCTTTACTTTTTAATAAAAGTTGACTTAATTTTATGCAAATTATTGCCACCTTTTTGATAATTCATACCTTTCATTACAAAACAATTATTCGCCGTCTAAGGTCGAAACGTTTCAAGGCAATTTTGTGATCGTAGAGACTTTTTGAAAAAAATAAAAACAAAAAATTAATTACCTTGTTCACACGACAACGTTTTTTCGTATTTCGCTCTTTCACTCATAATTCAACTCCGAATTTTTAAAAGCGAATCACTTCAATTGTAAGTGATTCAGTTTCAATTACCCTGTATATTACTAAAAACTAATGTAATCTCTAATCGGTTGTCTGTCCACACTAAATTTGTTTCTTTGATTTCCTATATCTGCTTTTCCATTTTTAAGACATAATTTATCAGCCGCAACAAAACAATAAAATTAAAACGAAAAAAATGAGCCGCTATGATATGGTAAGTAAGACACCCACCAACCAATCATAAGGTCCTGCGTTCAATCCCAGACCAGACCATCTGACAATTTTCAACAGCGGCCGTAGTAGAACCCACTTTACTTTACGGCGCTCATATTTGGTGGAGGGTGTGTAAGTATCATTGTAAACTGATAGACAGGGCACGCAGTTAGGCAGCTGTTCTGATCCCAACACCAGTGCATTCTGCTCCACTCCAACCTAAACCTTATTTGCTATACTTAACTGGCCCGTCACCAATCTTTTTGAAGCAGAGAGCTAAGCTGATGCCAGTAAGGCTAAGTGCAGTTAACTCCTGACCTAATCTTGACTATTGACTCTCTGCGATTTTTTCGACATTTCGAATCGATTACATGGTCCCTCATAATTTTTATCGATAATAGATTTGACTTCGATATACCCACGAGAGACTTTGACCTTGAGGCCTATACCGATGGCTCTAGGATGCTGGACAAAGTGGCTTGTGTATATTCATAAAGGATTCTGATACTAAACTGTCTTATTGGTTGGCTGACCATGGCAGTGTAATAGAAGCGGAGGTCCTGGCTATACTGAGGACTGTGCAATGCTTGTTAAGTGGCAAGATTTTCCCTTAGAATCTTGTGATTTATTAAGACGGTCAGGCTGCGATCAAGTCCCTTGCAAGCGTCACCTCGACTTCTATCCTCGTCCATGAATGCCGCAGGTTTTTCATGGAAATCTCAGCTTATTCGAATGCAACTTTTATATGGGTTCCGGAACACAAGGATATCTGAGCTGAATATTTTCGAGCGAGAGCGTATCATTGGTGTCCCGATTGTCTCGGTTAGGCTGGATATTCTCCGGTCAGTGTATGGCTAGGCTCAAATTCGTTGGCGGCATGAGGGCACGTGCGGTATCGCCAGGCTCTGCTGCATCGACCTGGATGAAAGGAGAACTAAATGTCTTCTCTCCCTGAGTCGCATGGCTATCCATCGCAGATTGCGGGTCATTGCCTGATTGGGAGGCATGCCGATAGACTCGGCATCCCCTCGAATGATTTTTGCAGGAATTGTGGTTCTGAAGAGGAGGAGTAGACTGTTTTTTACCTCTTGTGTCAGTATCCAGCCTTTGCTACCAGAAACGAAAGTTTTTGGCCTCCTATTTCTTGTCATCTTTGACTGATCTTTCCAGAATGAGGGTTACCGCAATTGCGAGATTTATTTTAGAATCAAAATGGTTTCCTATGTAGACTCTTTGATCTCCGGGTAGGCTTCCATGCTTGTGATACCAAAATGGGACATATCTCTGGAATAAGTGGGACTCATTCCCTCTAGCAACTGGTTATGAGTATCTGCCGTTCGGAGCCGGCTTTAAACTATACGTCCTTTTCAATGAGCCTAAAAATGGAATCAAGTACAGCTTATTAATTGGGAGAAGTGCCCCTTGTTCCACTTGAGATGTCGCAGGAATCATATATCTCATACATGATATATTTTTAAAATTTTAAGATGCAATTGGTGCATAAACTGGTGCCATGTGAACGGGGTAATTCAAACAACGAATAAAGTAATTCAAATATTCTTGTAAATAAAAGTCAATAAAACGTCAATAATTGAACAGAAGTTTGATTTTCAAAACAAAATTTAAAAAAAAAAAACGAAATTAATAATCAGCAGGCTTCAATTTATGCACCAGTTTCGTCTTATAAGATTACAAAATAAATCCTTATTTTAGGAAGAGGCAACGAAATGAATAATCGGTATAATAGGCTTCATCAGTTAATGCACCAGCTGCATCTTTTAATGTTAAAAAATCCTTATTTAAGAAGGAGGTTTTGGATAGACCCAATGTTAAAACGCGTCGAGGAGTTATCATCTATATATCTACGGATCTTCTTCAACTAGCGGCATGCGACTGCCGAGTCGAAAACTCATTGGTATTGGAACGTTATGTATCAGTCCAACCAACTCAAATTCATAGACCAATTTCTTTATAGTGAAGTACTCTAGAAGGTTTGACGGCAGCTATTCCATTTAAAGAGATTTTGCTTCAAATCTCAAGCAATATTTTCGTAGTTGGTTGTGTCAAATGAGTGAAGTAAACATTTTGTTTATGGATATATTGTGCTGGTAATGCCTCTTTGAAGTGAACTTTGACATCCTCTTCAAAATCAGATTGCAAAAGACCCGATTACGGATAGACTCGGCATCCGCTTGCATGATTTATTGCAGGATTTGTGGTTCTGGAAAGTATGAAGGAACTGTTTTTCATCTCATTTGCAACATAAGAAAAGTGTTTCAGGCAACTGATCAATAAAAAAGTATTTTTTTTTTTTAATTTCAATACAATTTAAAGTCAAAATTTTCCTTACGATCTCCACCATTTCTATAAAATCTATTATAATATTTTATTATCTTCTCATCTATAAACGCCTTATGACATTACGAGTATTTTTTTTTTTTTTTTTTTTTGTTGCTATTAATTAAAAACCACAATTGCCTATTATTTGCTTATAATAACTATTTCTTTAATTAGACTTTCGTTTTAAAATAATGACAAAAATATTGCCCCATACAAACGTATCATAGCCGTATGTTGTTACAGCCCTTGTTTTTAATTTTCTGCCTACCTAACCCCACGCCCGTAATATGCATACACCCCATAAAATAATTAAATTCATAAAATTTTATTTTATTTGTACTGTCTAGTAGAGTTTTCGTTTTTTTTTTTTTTTTTTTTTTTTTGTAGAAAACTACAACATTTAAAACAAAAACTTTATTGTTTAACTTGAGTGGCAAGAGAAAATCAGAATACAAAACAACTTACGAGTAACTGTCTAACTAAAATGCAAACACAAAAGATATAAAAAATGAAAATTAAGTGGGGGTATATAGAGAAGCAACAGCAACATAATAAAACTTATAAAACATTTCATTTACATTTTACCATTTTACTATTCTTCTTGAGATTGTTTTGTTACTTTTTTTCTCTTATCTGTTCATAAATTCAACGCATTTCCGTATTAAGAAAAAAACAAACATAATGGCAATCCTTTTGTTTGTTTGTTTTTTTTTTTTTTTTGCTTTCTCTCTCTCTCTCTCTGTGTGTATTACAGTATTTGTCTTGTTTTCATAACTTAAGGCTGCTGAATGAATTAAAACCGAGAACAACAATAACAACAAAAATAATTTCTATTACTATTACACTTACTATTATAAACAATTATACAACAAAAACAACAAGGCAATTACTATGCTTTAATAAATATGAAAGAATATGAGTTTGAGAGAGAGACACAAAAAAGTATCACCATCATTTAAAATGAGAGCGAATTTTATTGTGTTTGTGTTATAATGGGAATTTTTAAACGGCGAATTACACACACTTTAATAAATCTATGTACTACAAAGCCTACAAAGCAAGATGTATACGATTGCTTTAATAATATCAGGGATGGTATCAATGGTTCATTAATACTTTTCTTTGGAAAATTTTATTTTGTTGTAAAAAAATACTTTCAACTACAGTTTCTGAAAACTTGAAAAAATTTCAGTAAAAAAGGTTTGCAATTAACGTAATATTGTTCAAGTTGTCTTTGTTTCAGAGACTTTTTTAAAAGCCTTTTATTAGTTATTACAATTTACCTCTACGAAATTGTCTTTTTATCTTTGTTAGCAAAAGGAAAATTCCTTAATACATCTTTTCTTCTTATTTTTCTTTACGCAGAAACTAATTAGACATGCAAAGACATTCATTTTCCAACACAATTTTTACCTTTTCGTAAAAGAGTATTAAAAAATGATTTTTTCTTCTTTTTTATTAGTTCTATGCTATACTTTACTTGCAGCTTCTGGCAGGACATGTCTTTGTGTGTGTGTGTATATGCCCCGGTTGTACTCAACTGCTGTCTTTAGTTCATAAATATGTACAAAATAGTACGCAGTTAAAAGATATTTAACTGCTACTTGCTTGATTGCATTTTACATACAAAAGTTGTTCACAAAAATTTATGCAAAAAACAAAATTTTTTTTCTTTTTGTCAAGTTTTTAAATACTTGTAGAAAATGTTGAATTTTTTGCACAGTTTGGTTTTTCCATTTTAGATGTTCTTCTCTAATGAAAAACGTTGTTAGTCTTTACTCTGATGCTATAGTAGTAAGCAAAATGAAATCAAAATAAACGTTTTAGTTAGTCAGACATTAAAAATGCTAATTAGTAAAGAAAATAACAGAAGTTACTGTTTAAAACACAAACCAAACAAAAAGTTGTAGTAAATGTTACTGTAATGTTACATGTTGCATATATGAATTTTTAAGTGGCAAGAAAATTTATGTAAGCAAACCTAAAAAAAAAAAAATTCCTTTTTTCCTAAAGGAACACTTTTGCCAGGATTTAAGAGATTTTACTTATCTCTCTCCCTGTCTTTTTTCTATTTCCATTTCTCTCTCTGCATTAAAGAAAAATTTGCCAAAAATTCTTGTTTTTTTACCACCACTAGTTTTAAATACAGTTTTAATTATAATTTTTTAACTTACAGTTTATCTTTAATTTGGTTGCCTTTTTTACGTTTTTAGCTCTTACAACTCATATTCTTTTTCTTTCCTTTTTCTCTATACAACCTCTCTACTGCTAAAGTCATTTACTTTAAGCATTAATTGTTTCCTTGACTTTATTCTGGCATCACTATGATATCTGTCTTATGTTGCTTCAACATTTTATGTTCCTTAATAAATTTTATTTGTGGCATAAGAAAAGACGACTTCTTTCTGTGTGTATGAGAGGCAATAAAAAGACGGCAAGGCTTAATTAGCATATGAAATGCATATACAAATATTTGGGCATAAAACAAAAGAGAGTTGAAATATAAAGTAAATGAGTACAAGATAATATAGTGAGAAATGTAAAGTAGCACTTTTAAATTCATTTAAACTAAGCCTTGTAAAGAAAGTACGGTAGAGAAGAAAGTATTGACTATTCTGTTTATCACTAAGTTTGTTACTGCAAGGAGATGGAGAATTATAATAAATCAGATTTAAACTTAAGTTCGATAATTCTCTAAACCTGTCAAATTATCTAGCAGGCTTATTACTAATTTTTAAAAAGCCAACAACTTTTAAGAATTGAATTTATTTCACAAGATTTTAATGTTTAAAATATAGAATTCCTTTAAGAAAACTTTGCAGAATTGTTATACAAGACTTTAAATCAAGAACGGAACACATTTTAGCAATTTTGATTAATTTCCGAAAATTCGAACTTAACTTCGAAAATATTTTAAACATGTCAAAATGTCAATTGACACTTTCTTACTTTTAAATAGGGAAAATCTCTTAAGAATTTTCTTTTTCTAACAAGCTATAGATATTCGAATATTGAATTTCTTAAATATAAAGTGTTAAAATTGTTTACCATAACCTTATTTCATTAGCAGAATACGTTTTTAGTAATTTTAGCTAATGTTCGAAAATTCGAACTTTAGTTCGAAAAATTACTGAATATGCCAAAATGACTAATATGTCTGCCTTATTTGAAAAACCAGAAATTCTTTAAAAAACTACTTATATTTAAGTAATTCTAATGCTCAATTGTTGGCTTTAAGTGAAAAAAAAAATTGTTTTCAATTATCTTTTAAATGGCTTCATGAGGTTTTTTTTCACTTCTGAAGTAAAACTTGATATAAGTATTATTAAAAAATCTATATTAACTGTTATTACTTCTAACTTTATCTAAGTACATGCTTTAAATTCTTTTTTGTTGTCTTTTGTCTAAGACCACTACTTTTCTTTGCCTTGACTGCAGTTACGGTTTTAAGTTACAAGGATTTCTTTTGACTGCATCGTGGATGCGCCTGTTTATTTTCGTGTTTCATGTTTCATTTAATATTTTTGTTGACTCTTTGAGATATACGTGTACATACATACATACATATGTGTGTATATTGTAGTTCATATACAAGGAGTGTGTTTATAAAACATTATTTTCTAATAACAATATTTTTCAAGCCACTTTGCTGTGGCTGACTGTTTGCTAGAGCTTGGTGACTAAATGTTCTTAGACGTAGATAAACCTGGTAATGGTTTTACTTGCTCTTCTTTTTGAATTTAATAGGTTTTTTTAGGATTTGTTTTAGTTGTTGGTGTTTAAAAAAAAAAGCGGTTTATTTTTTAATAAGCTTTCTCTATATTATTAAGTCTGCTATTTAGAAGTTCTAAAACAGTACAAGTACATTTTTGTTTTGCCGCTGCATGAAGTAGAATAAAGTTTTACCCGCTGGCACTGGGTAAAGGGATACCATAAAACTATTTGTATTTTTACTTTGTGTAATTTGAGAAAGATGGATAAACTGTGTTTAGGTAGCAAAGCTAAGAAAGAAAGAGTGGGATAGAGACAATGAAAGATAGTAAAACTTACAATCAATATGAAATTTAGAGAAGTGTAATCACTTTGTAATATAAAGTTTTAAAAATCAATTTAAATTTATAAAAAAAAAGAATTAGAACTGCATTTACATAAGAAATTGAGGATTATTTAAAATAGACCTTTAGGTGAAGTAAAATAAACTATTTCTCTGCCCTAGAAATGCAGTTTTTCTAATAAATGTGAATGGCAACATATTCACTGGAAGTTTTTGTTTCAGTTTAGCGTTTGCTTCCTAAAAACTTCATAGCATGTTAACAAGAAACTTTCAATTACTTTGTTTGCTATCTGAAATACTTATATGTAATTACGCCATTCACCATGGCGCCATTGTAATTCGTTATGCTGATTTTTCTTTCTTTTCTTGTTAATTTACCGATAATGCTATGTTCGCACAACAATGTGTTTTCGTCATTCGATTTTTCATTTATAATACAACCCCCATAAATTTTCATACAAAATTTTAAGAGAGAATTACTCAAATTATTTTAAATACATTTTTTTTTAATTACCATGTGTATTACTCCAAAAGCAATATGATCTCTAATTTTTATAAAATTTACATTATATGAGACTGGCATACTTTTTAGCTCTTAATTGAAATGTTTTTTATTAAATTGACCTCCCTAAAGTATGCTCTCAGGCACAAAAATAACATAAACAAAATAGAGTAAAC
This sequence comes from Wohlfahrtia magnifica, assembly GCA_023159175.1. Lineage (NCBI taxonomy): Eukaryota > Metazoa > Arthropoda > Insecta > Diptera > Sarcophagidae > Wohlfahrtia > Wohlfahrtia magnifica. The sequence continues at coordinate 244,010 of JAKWBJ010000102.1, read as the reverse complement.
AAACAAAACAATGGCCGCTCGCTGCATTGATGCTACTTGCCAACTGCTATAAATATACCGTGCGAACATGATAATCCAAATAAGTAATACAAACAGAGAGCGAAGTAATCCGAATTTTCGTGCGAACATACATAGCATGAATTGTGTTTTAGGAATGGAGAAAAGGTTAAGAAACAGACATCCGATAAAAATTAGAGACGACATTGATGTTGTATTTAAAACTGAATTTCTTACAATTTTGGAGATTCGCTTTCAAAATGTTGTATGGGGAATTATGTAATTGGGGATTGAATTATAAATGATAGAGCGAATTAAGAAAAAACCTTGTGAACATGGCATAAAGTGAAACAATTCAGAAACAAGCCTTTAAAGTTTTTAATTTAATGATTTTAACTCAAGCCTATATTAGTCAGTACTGGCTTAAACCATAAATATTGATGTAATATGAGAAGTAATGATAACAACACTATAAACATTATTATTAACTTTTTCTTAACAATTTTTTAAAGACTTACTAAAAAGTGATTTCTAATTCTTAAAAGATCTTGTTATACTCGAAATCAAGAGAACTTTATTTGTGTATTGAAATTTTAAATTACATTTAAAATGTTATTGTTATTTAAGCTCTTAATGAATGAATAATAAATTTAATGCAAATTTGTAATTTTTGTTCTTTTTTTGTGTGCTCAATATTTTGTGCATATTATTTTACATTAATTTCATATTATACTCGTACATCCGTTGTTAATTTCATTCATTGTACTTACTTGCTGATGTAATTTTTGTGAAGAATTGAATTACAATGTTTATGTAGTTAAAGGCGATTAAAACCCTACATTCAGCATTAGATACTTAAAAAATGCTCAATGCAGAAGAAAAAACGTTTTTTAAAAAGATTTTGTAATACAAATATATAAATTGCAAAATTAAAAAAGCTGTCACAAGTTAGAGCTATAATATTAGAAAATAAGTGACATTGGAATATCAACTGGATTTAAGAGAAAATGATTCATAACCGAGAAGCTTTCAGAGCTTAGATATTATTAATAGTTCTTAAGCTTTTCACTAATATTTCACTAGTTAAAGTTTTTATGGATGAAGAAGCTCATATTTTAGAGTTGTGGGAAAGCTTTTTAAAAGAAGACTAAGTACTTTATTAAGCTTTTATTTCGCTTTATACCAAAAACCATATTTTACGTTAGTGTGCTTAAAGAAATACATACAAATTTTCCTATTGCTATAAATTATGAGCTTTATTGTAAAAGCTCTCATAAAGCTAGAACATAATATTAACTTTAGTTTCTACACTATATACTAACAAAGGAATATTGTAAAATATCTTTGATATTATTTCGATTACAAAAATATATTTTGTTATTTAAAAAGCATTCAAAGCTTTTAAGCTCTTTTAGAAGATTTTACTTGCTAAAAGTTTTATAGCAAAAGAAAATGTAATGTAACAACTGGAACTAGAAAAATATTTCAAAGATTCAAAGACTTCTAGAGCTGACATAATATTAAAAGCTTCAAAGCTATCCTTTAAAAATATGCTTAAAAAGCTTTAAACTTTTATAGAAATAAAAAAGTTGTTTCAAATTTATATGCATATATTCCTGTGGCTGATGCTAACAGAGCCAATGGCAAAATATTTACTTTTAAGAAAATTGTAATTAAAGTTTTTATTTTACATATAAGTTCATAGTATCATTGGCTAGCAAAATCCTTATAAAGCTTTTCTGGGCTGAATTAGACATTGGCTGTTTTAACAAAATTAAAGAAAATAAGAAAAGGAACCTAATACAACGACTAACTCAAAACAGCAAAATACTGATATGGCAATTTTAACACCAAGCCAGAGATATATACTATATCTAGCTTTTACACTGCTTTAAATCAACTGTTTTAGAGCTTTTACAAAAATGTTGTATAATTATATTGCAAACGGAGTTACATTTCAACAAATTCAAGCTGCGCTAACGTCTGAAATTTGGATATAAAAAAATACCGGTTATGAGAATATTTGAAAAGTTAGAATAAATTTTTAAGCTTTCAAGCTCTTCTATAAGATGTTACAAGTAGCTTTAGAAAAACTGATGCTTCATTACACTACAAAATCAAATTATAACATGAATTCACATTTAAGAATACTTACTAAAGTAAAACATTGCTTATTGCTTTAAAGCTTTTCCATTAGAGTTTACTTCTTAAAGTTAAATGGAAGCTCAATGGTTTTATTATAGATGAAAAAACTTATACTATAATAGTATATCGAAATAAATATAAACAAGCTTTTTTAGCTTCGATTAACAGGTATGTAGGCTGCTCATCGTTAAAATGTAGACAAGCACCAAAATGTGTGGCTTGCTAATTAAGACCTTTATGCTAAAGAGAATTGAAATAGCTTACAAAAATAACCACCTTTTTGTTATAAACAAACAATGGATTGGAATTCGGAATATTCAGCTTCGGGTAGTGCAACTTATAGTTTACTTAGAAATATATTAAAAGCTTTAAATATATTAAAAGCTTTTTTAAATTATTGTTATTAAACATCTTTCATGTTTATAATTTTAACCCTCTCCCTTTATTTTTTGTTAGTGCAGCTTGTTGTTTTGTTCGAAATGTATGAAAGCTTTAAAGCTTTTCTAAGCTTAAGTGACTACAACAGTAATAAATATTCTTTATACTTATTAATGCAACTTGTTGTTTACTTAGAAATATATGAAAAGCTATAAAAGCTTTTATAAGTCTTTAAGTTATTGGTATTAAACATCTTTCATGTTTATAATTTTAACCCTCTCCCTCTATTTTTTGTTAGTGCAGCTTGTTGTTTTCTTAGAAATGTATGAAAGCTTTAAAGCTTTTTTAAGTTTAAGTTAATACAACAGTATTAAATATTCTTTATACTTATTAATGCAACTTGTTGTTTACTTAGAAATATATGAAAAGCTTTAAAAGCTTTTATATGCCTTTAAGTGATTTAAGTGGCATTAAATATCCCTCATGCCTGTAGCTTAATCCCTCTCACTGTCTTTTTTGTTCAGTTGCTCGTTCATTAACTTGCTTTTTCATAGCATTCATCATTAACTGTTTTCGTATTTATTTTTATATAATTAACAATGTGATGCCATATAGCCATACAGCTATGCAATTTATCTTATTTGCTTTGTTGTAATAAGGCAATAACAACAACTATTACAAATAAAGGAGAGCGAGGCAGAAAGAGAGGGCACAAGAGAGTAATGCATTGTTGACATAAAGTGTTAAACAAGGGATTTTCATAATAAATTTTAAGTAGTTATGCGTGTAGTGAGTGCCTACAGTACATTGTTTGCAGTAAAACCCTTACCGAAAACTTAAAATAGGCCTTCTTCCATACAAAAATAAAGACTGGAGTCAAATTCCTCCTTTTCTTTTTGTTTATTTTTTATTATTATTGTTGCATTATTATTTAAATGAAAAGCGTATGTATAATAAATAAAACAAGAAAAATAATTTTTTTTATATTTTCTGTATACATTTTATAACAAAAGACAGTCAGCTTGGCTGTCTGTCTGTGTATGTTTGCCTTTTATTATCATTATTATTAAGTGACAGTTTTACTCGCACAATTGCAACAGTATGTGTTTATTATCCTTACAATTGTGTGTGTGTGTGTTTGTGCGTTTATGTATGTGGGCCTATTAAATGGACTACTTTTGCCAGAGACAATGGTTATGCGAAAAAAAACATTCATTCATTCATTCGCAATTATGATGAGGGTTTTTCGTTCTTTTTTATTGTTGGCATTTCGCTTAAAACGCATGTAAATGTAATAAATTATTGTCATTTACTTGGGCAATTTCAATAACTTTGTTGTAGGCATCAATTATAATCTAGGCAAAGTAGTTGGGGAGGGACAAACAACAAAGTTTTTATTGTAATTGTGTTCTTAATGGTTAATCAACTCAAGTTACATGTTTTATGTAAAAAAAATGGTAAATAACTGACAGTTTTTTGAAAAACTGTTTCTGAATAAAATAAATTAAAGAAAAAAAAACGTGCCCTAAAACCTGCATTTCTGTTTAAAAATCATGTTCATTTTAAAGCTTTATTTTAATAATTTTTTTCTTTCTCTCTTTCCTTACAGAAAATGCGTCAATTCCAAAAGATTTTAGAAGATTTAAGTTCTCGCTTAGCCTCAGCCGAGGCTACAAAAAATTCCTGGGTGGTACCACCTACTAGTTCCGAAGCCAGTGAACAGTTACAGCATTTACAGCGTTTACGTGATAAAATGACCACCGCCGGAGCTCTATTGGATGATTGTAATGAACAGCAATCGTTCTTTACTGCCAATCAGGTATTGGTGCCCGCCAATTGTCTCTCCAAATTAGAAGATTTGAATACCAGGTAAAAGCTTTTTCTATATAAGTATGTGTAAGACCCTATTGTGCTTATTATCTTTCCTTTATGAAGAATGAAACTCTTACAAATTGCCATGGATGAGAGACAAAAAGTTTTACTGAATGCAGGCGGTAATCAATCATTGGAAAATGGTGAAGATGGTCGTTGTACATCGAATAGTGGCACAATTGGACCCATGCCAAATTTGGGACAAAGTGTTAAACCACCCTGGGAAAGAGCTACCACAGCAGCCAATGTGCCTTATTATATAGAGTAAGTGTAAAGACAGCTTTTAAACTTCCAAAAAAAAACCTTCAGATTTTCAACAACAAAAAAGTGGGCGTGGCAAATCCGCCAAATAACCTATAAGAATTATGATTTATAACTACAACTTTAATAGATAATCTTTACTAAAAGCATTTAAATTAAAAAAGCAAATCAGATTGATATGCCACGCCCACTTAACAAAATTTAATTGGCTTTAAACTAACCGATTGTAAAAACTATTTAAAGATTTTATTTCTCTATAACAAAATAATAAATAATATTTTGTTTTTTTCCTAGCCACGAACGTGAAACCACCCATTGGGATCATCCAGATATGATTGAATTGATGAAATCTTTAGCGGATTTAAATGAAATACGCTTTTCTGCCTATCGTACAGCCATGAAGTTGCGTTCAGTTCAAACAGCCTTGGGTCTGGATCGTATACCCATGGCATTAGCCATAGAATCATTTGATAATCATGGCTTAAGGGCACAAAATGATAAACTGATCGATATACCCGATATGACCACCGTTTTACACTCGCTCTATGTGACTTTGGATAAAATCGATTTGACAAAATCTTTAGATCTGGCCATTAATTGGATATTGAATGTATATGATTCCCAGCGTACGGGGCAAATTAGAGTGTTAAGTTTTAAGGTACAACCATAACTTGTTTCTCTACTAATAAAACAAACAAAAACTAAAATCTTGAATTCATTTAAAGGTTGGCTTAGTTTTATTATGCCGCGGACATTTAGAGGAGAAATATCGTTATCTTTTCCGTTTAATAGCCGATCCTGAACGTAAAATCGATCAGAGAAGATTGGGTTTGTTACTACATGACTGTATACAGGTAAGTTTTTATAGAATTTTTGGGAAAAAAAATTTGTTTTCATTGTTTTTATTTAAAAGGTTCCCCGACAATTGGGTGAAGTGGCAGCTTTTGGTGGTTCAAATATTGAGCCATCAGTACGTTCCTGCTTAGAGAGAGCTGGTATTTCTCAAGAAGGTAGGTAAAATCAGGCTTAATACATAGAAAGTTTTTTTTTTATTATTTCCCAAATTAATGGCAAAGTGTTTTCTATTAAGGGTGGTACGATTTTGTTATTGTCTATTAAAATCAAGTTGCCTTGACAGCATATAAAATAGTGTTAAAGCTCGTCATTTTAATACACTTCCACTTAAAGCCTTTTGGGTTAAGATTTGACCTTTACTTCTGTCTAATTTGTTCAGATCTGTCAGTGACACACCTTCAAAATATTTTGGAATCTAGACTAGTCTATAATCCACGGGCAAAGAGCTGCTCTTCTTTTTTGTTTTCACACGTACATACTCATACGCAAATAAAGAGAAGTAAGAGAAAACAAGTGGAAAAAGTAGAGACTCTCAAATTACTACCACAATTGTAAAATGCTTTAATATTAGTTTGTCTGACGCTGGTCTAGATCATGAAAGAGACCTGTATGAAGATGTCTTAGATATTTTTCCTGTAAAGCGTGGCAAGTACAGAAAAGGTGTTGTACTTATTCTTCCTCAATTAAATAACTTTAATGATTAGCATAGAACGGCTATTTTATTCGCCAGAGTAGGCGAGAACGTTCTGGATATGCTGTAAGAGGAGTGTGAATATATCAAAGCGCAACGGTCGCTTTAAAGATGTCTAAATAGATGCGCACTCATCAGCAATTTCATACACTAGTTGACAAAATTCAACACGACGTCGCTGCTTAAAATCAACGATCTGGTTTTAACTACTGCCAAGGTAGCTTACGGTGAACATAATGAAGACAAAATCGTATTCAGTTATACGCTCAGAAGAGGCCGTTTTAATATAAACGGTACACCGATTGAAAACGCTGAAAAATTCGGCTATCTGAATAGCAAGATCACATCAGAAGGAAGCTCTATAGATGACGTGGGAAATCGCATAATTAAGGCCAGAGTTTCCGTCTAAAACGCATGCATTAAATCAATGTTACTCTAAGGTTCTGAAATATGGCCCGTTACTAACGAAATAAAAAAACTACAATCTTTTACAAACCAATGCCTGAGAAATATATTGAGGATCCAGTGGCCACAAACAATCTGCAATGAAACGAGAGTACCCTGGCTATACAAATACATTTAGAACTTCAAACTTTATTATGGAATTTATTCTATTGGTTTGTGTCAAGGCTACTACGATCACCCCGTCAATGCATAACATATTTGTCTTATTAACAGTGTTACCAAATATGTATTGAACGGTGTTACCAATTTAATTTTTGGGTAATAAAGTAGCTGAATAGAAATTTTAGACTTTACTAGAACACTCGAAACTAATGACAATTTTCTATAAAAAAAATAGTGCATTATGCTAAGTGAGTCAATTATAGTTTAGCAGTCATAAAATAAAGTCGTACTAAGAGTTAAGTCTTGAGTAAATTGGTGTATTACTTAATATTTTAGCGGATATTAAATAAGTTGGACACTGTATAGTAATAATTGTGCATTTAAAAGTACTGTATAAAGAAAAACAATAAATTCGTGTCATATATTTTATTTAAAGCAATTTTAAAAAGACTTACACATTTTTAAAAGGTTATAACGTAAAAATATAAACTATTTCACATGTTGAAAATTATCAGTGCTTTTGAAGCCAATTACAACCAACATATCTTCACAGCAGCGACTTTGAGAAAAGAAACTCTTAGTTATGTACTACCGAGGAAAGCTTTAGCGGACGTTTAAAATATATTTTCAAAATAAAGAGTCACACAGGCTATAAATTAAAATTTCGTACATCTCTTAAAAACGGCGTAATTTCTTTTGACCCACCCTTATAAGAAAACCCTTTATTTCTCTCTTATGTAAAATTTAATTTTCTACACTCGCATATTGCCACTATTTATTTAACACCATAATACTAAACGGATTTTATAGCCAAAATAATTATTTTCTTTCTTTGTTTCCTTTACACTTTTCTATGCGCTTTTCTTGCACACACAGCAATTGATTCTAATCAAGAACTTACGATTGAATTACATCACTTCCTGGCTTGGCTGCAGCATGAACCGCAAAGTTTAGTTTGGCTACCGGTATTACATCGTTTGGCAGCTGCTGAAACAGCTAAACATCAGGTAAGTAAAAGCCAAAAACGATAAAAAGAGAGCTCTGGCACATTGTGCGAATAGCAGTGTTAACTTGGCTCTTAATTAACACTTAAAAAGCATAAATGTATGTATGTGTGTGCCTAATAACAACCAACATCTTTTACTATTTACAGGCAAAATGTAACATTTGCAAGGAATATCCCATAGTTGGCTTCCGTTATCGCTGCCTTAAATGTTTCAATTTCGATATGTGCCAAAAGTGTTTCTTCTTTGGACGTAATGCCAAAAATCATAAACTTAGTCATCCCATGCATGAATATTGTACAACGGTATGTATATACTTTTGTTAGCAGATAACAAGAAAAAATAAAAATTTATTTAATTTTTTTTAGACCACTTCCACTGAAGATGTAAGAGACTTTACAAGAGCCTTGAAAAATAAATTCAAATCTCGTAAATATTTCAAAAAACACCCACGAGTCGGCTATTTGCCGGTACAAAGTGTTTTAGAAGGCGATGCCCTGGAATCCCCAGCACCTAGTCCCCAACATACCACCCATACTTTACAAAATGATATGCACTCAAGACTGGAAATGTATGCTACGCGTTTAGCTCAAGTTGAATATGGTGGCGGCACCGGTTCGAATTCAACACCGGATAGTGATGATGAACATCAATTAATAGCCCAATATTGTATGGCTCTGCCCACAAATAATGGTGCAGCACCCAAGTCTCCCGTACAGGTAATGGCCGCTATGGATGCTGAACAAAGAGAAGAACTGGAGGCTATTATACGTGACTTGGAGGAGGAAAATTCCAATTTACAAGCTGAATACCAACAATTACTGACGAAACAGAGTACAACACCCGAAGAGAATAGCGGCATGCAACATTCCAATTCCTCGGTGGGTGGTTTGGCACAGGGCGGTGGCAATGCTTCAGGAGAACATGGCCAGGTTAGTTTACTATGGTTTGTAGTTTAAAACTAAATTTTGAAAATGTTTTTTTGCACTAAAAGGACATGATGGCCGAAGCTAAACTGTTAAGACAACACAAGGGTCGCCTTGAATCACGCATGCAAATCTTAGAGGATCACAATCGTCAATTGGAGGCTCAATTACAACGTTTACGCCAATTGTTAAATGATCCCAATAATGGTGCTACAACCGGTTCAGCCTTAAATTCTAAACCAAACACTTTACAAACCCGTTCAGTGACAGCTTCACAATTAAATACCGATTCACCAGCTAAAATGAATCAACAAAATGGTCATTATGATCAAAATTCCAGTGAGTATATGATCCTTGAAAAAAAAAGTATTTTTAAGTTTTTTTTTTTTTTAAATGGGGCAACAACAAGTACTTTTTTACTTTTTCTTCTATGGAATTTCTCTCTCTCTTTATATCTTCCCAAAAACACACATTTTCTCTCAAATGCAGTCATCATTGAATTGGAATTTTGTAAAATTTTTCGTAACATTAACAAATTGATGAATCCCTAAAAAGGTTCATAACGTGTATGTGTATATGTGTGTGTATATGTTCATGTGATGAATCCTTTAATGATTTTTTCAAATACATACATGAGACTCGCGTGTCATCATACATCAATGTTAACATTTCCATACTTCCATTTAACGTATGTATGTATGAATGTTTTTAATTTAAAAAAAATGAAAAATTCTAAAAAAGCTTGATTTGGAGTTTTATATCCTTCCGCTTTATAAAACGGTTTTCATAAGAAGCCTCTCAAAAAAATGCTATAAAGCTTGTTATATGCTCGAGCTTTATTTTTTGTAGTTTTATTGTTTACCTTGATTAGCTTAAAAAAAATTATCTATTTCAAGAAACTAAAAAAAAAAATTAAACATCAACAAAACAATGTCCTTTTGTCTTTTTTTATTGTTTTTTTCTTCCACTTCTACAAATCATTTTACTTTAATTGCTCCCATATATACTCTCGTGTCCTATTCATCTGCATCCAACCAACCAACCACCAACCACATCATTAAAAATAATACCGAAACAAAAAACAAAACATCATTCATGATGCATTACGTATGAAATGAATTGAAAACAAAAAATATTTCGTGTTTGCCTGCCGCCTTCGTTCCAAAAAAAATAACAAAGTGGGTCTTATGCTACCCGGTATGAATGAGCATCATGTTAATGCAGCAGCAGCAGCAGCCGCAGCTGCTAGCGGCAATGTTATAGGAAAACATCATTTAATGGGTAATGCCGGTAATCCTGCTGCTAATTTACATAGCCTGCAACAACAGCAGCAACACCAACAACATCAACGTAATATATTAAGTGGTAATGGAGGAGGAGGCATGGATATGCAAACGGTAATCGGAAATCCTGCTGGTGGTATAATGAGTTCATATTTAACGGATGATGGTAGGCCACCACCACCGCCGCACAACAATTGCAGCATGTTGCAACAACAACAGCAGCATATACAAAGTGGTAGGGAATCTTGTTAAAGTGCAAAGCTAAACAATGTTGCATCATAACTACTTTTTTACGCTGTTCAGTTTTTGCTGTGTTTTTCGTTTTTTTTTTTTGTTTTTTTTTTTAATTTTGTGTTCAAAACAAATGTTTTTTTTAATATTTTTTTCATAATTTGTTGTAATTTTTTTTTAATTTACAAAATGTATTCGAATTTTTTACAAATATTTTCAAAATTTCTAGGGTTTGTGTATATGTATGTATGTATGTATGTCTTAAAGGGATTTTAGAAAATCTTTAAAAAGAATATCAATATTAATTCGATAATATTGTAACCGAACTTAATCGGTAAAACAGTCTTAAAACCACTATAAGTAAAGGAAATAAATTAATTCGTAAGCTGATTAATAGGCTAACGTAAGTGAAGTCTATAAACGTTAATTCAAAACGTCTTCATATAAGCATACATACATATGTATGTATGTATGTATATATTATATACGTTCCTATGGTTCCATACTGAAACCAGAGGGCCACAACAAAGTTCCTTCGATACAAAATCATCATCTGTCGTCGATAGTTATTATTATCAGCGTTTTTCACGATCACTGGGGAGTTGATTAAATCGAGATAGAATTACGATTGTTTTCAGATATAATTTTCAAAATATTGTTTAAGAATTTTGAAGTTGAAATAGCCCAAATGGTCAGACATTGTGATAAATTTTTTGTTTTTAACAATTGTTTATTAAATATGATTAATATGCTAACGTAAGTGACGTCTATAAACGTCAATTCAATACGCTTGCAGATGCACATAACGTCTTTATATAAGTATACATACATATGTATGTATGTATGTATATATTATATTGGTTTCTATGATTCCATACTGAAACCACAACAAAGTTCCTGCATTTTAATCTGTCATGCGCCACAAGCTTTACTTCAGCCCAGGCTTTTCCAATAGAGTTCTCTTTTTTATCAATCTGCCTTTTCAAGATATTGTCGGGTCTACGTCTTCTACTGCTTTGGGATTTCACTCAGTTTCCGTCTTAGCTATATTCTATTCGTTTGCTCTTCTCAGAACGTGGCTAGTCCAACTTCATTTGCTTCTGGCTATTTCAATATGGAATGACAATTCCCCCGCACGTGGTCATAGGACACTGTTCGAGTTAACGTTTGGCTAGGAAATTCTTAATATCCTCTTTAAAAATCTGTTGATAAATATTGCAGAGAACGTATGTCCTACCGCACATTAGAGGAAAAAAGGCGAAGTTTTGTTCTCTAATGAATTTGTGGGGATTTTTTTTTTTTTTTTTTTTGTAGTGCTCCGAAGGCATCATTATTAGTCCTATATTCTAAGTATTATAAAAAAATTAAAACCAAGTGCGGTTTTTGGATCAGAGTTATCCATATTGAGGTCAGCACTACCGTCTTAAATGTTATTTTTACTGAACAAAGGTTCAATAGTACAAAAGTGGTTTACTAAGTTCATGACATTTGGAGGAGTTCGGTATATTAGAAATAGCCGATAAAACTTATAAAATTATATCGAATAATCGAAAAACGAAAATGCATGTGTTATCTGTGGCTTAGGCATCTCAACCGAGCCATTTTTGCATTAATTGTTCACACTCGACCTTAAGCACAACCGTATGACAAGGTTAAAGGCGTATTTGATATTTTGTATGAAACATGGATTCTCCACATCAAAGACTACAGAATAATTAAAACAGTATATATGTATCTTTAGGAGAACCTGACCCTAAATGGCAAGCCTCGTCCGTCAAGTTTTCTGTACTAAATCGCGTTTGATAAGCCTCGCCATTCATCATAAGAATGCAATGTTAACTTTACTAGAAAACAAAGTAATGGCCACAGTTTTTTGAAATGCACGCTGTTTCATACCCATTGATGGCCTTAAACAAGTTGTTACACCTTTTTTTACCGTCGAATATTATTCAGAAGTTTTGAACATATTCAAGATCGATTTTATCTCGCTAAGAAAAAAGTGTCGTTCCATCAAGACAATACACGGATACTCAAGTGCGTAGACCTATGCAAAAAATCTAAGCATTGAAATATGTTGCTGCTCACCTAGCAAACTCTTAAAATTTAAACGCTACTTTCTGTTTTCATATTATAATGGCTGAATGGTTAGAGATTTAAGAAATCTTCTGGTTTGAGAGCACAAAAAGAACTAAAAAAAGACTAGACTTAGTATTTAGAGCTTAAAACAAATCCATTATGACATAAAAATATCAGTTTGGAGTGAGAAATAGCTATCAACACTCTGACATCGGCATATACCATATGTAGACATACTTTGCGTATACATATATCCTTAGTATTGTTACATTTTAACCATTTTAAAACCTTTGAATTCTTTTAAATTGCGTTTAATAAACTAAACAAAGCAAATTTGTATTTATACAGTCTCTATTTATCTTTATATAGTGTAAAACTTATTTAACTTCCACTTAATGCACAAATTTACTCAACGCTTTTACTAACGCCTTAGCACGACTACTTATACTCTTTGACTGTTAAATTATGACTGACTAACTAAGCAGAATGTGGCACCCTTTTCTAGTACATTAACATAAGTTTCGAATGTTCTAGTAAATTCCACAACCTACTATTCAACCACATTAATTCAAATGTAAAGTTTACAAACCCAAACTTGAATTGATAGCACTGTTTATATAAATACAGCCTTGGCAGGGTGATCATAGCCTTGAAACAAAGCAATAGAATGACTTCTATAATAAAGTTTATAGCTTTGAATGCTGGTACATCTTTTTAGGCGTATTAATATTTTCGTAGAAACAAACAATTTAAAATAGAAGTCGATTTTTGTGGGCACGTGTTAAATCCATAAAAGTTTTATTTAAGGAAATCCGCATCAGGATTACAATTTTAAAACTATATCAGACTCGGTTAGATTAGACTGATAGGAGAATCCAGTCGCCCTGTCTCAAGCCAAGCTGGCTTACACCTAACCTACGATAGGCATTTTGTGTATTCTCATACCGTGAATAATCCAAAAATAACCCATATTTAACGGATAAAAGGTGTCCCGCCATCAATCCTTATTCAGTAACACTAAACTTTTCCCCACTTTTTTCTACATGTGCAATCTTTTTTTGAAATCTTTTAATCGATTTGCACACGCTCTAAAAAACTCAAGAAACTATGGCACTAAACAGCACCGTAAAAAGATTGTCAAACGAGCTGTGTCAGTAGACTGAGAAAGTTAAAAAAAAATCCTATTTAATATTTTCCCAAAAAAAAATATGAAATTTAGTTTGAATTGGATAGAAAAAATTTTGAAAAATTTTTGTTTGTATATCCTTTTGGCGTTGAAATGTTAGAGACATATTCCAGCACATGTTTCCGTATTAGAGACATTGTCATCTAAGTGTCATAAATGAATAAGTTCATAAAGGAATAACTCATAAACAATTTAAAGTGATTGTGTCTGCGTTAATGACACATGACTGTTAGGACGCCTGCGATACAAAATCATCATCTGTCATCGATAATTAATTATTATCAGCGTTATTCACGATCACTGGGGAGTTGATTAAATCGAGCTAGAATTACGATTGTTTTTAGATATAATTTTCAAAATACTGTTTAGGAATTTTGAAGTTAAAATAGCCCAAATGATCAGACATTGTGATACAATTTTTGTTTTTAACAATTGTTTATTAAATATACCTTCGAATAGTTTATTAAAAATTTTGTTTTCCTTTAATACATAGTTTTTTATTTAATTTTAATTTTTTTATTTTTTTACCCACAATAAGACTGATATTGGTGGTAGTGAAGTTTTTGTTTTTGAATGTTTTGAAAAGCTTACATTTTCTTTTTTTCAATTTTAAATTTCTGTTCTTAATTCATAATATTAATCAAAATATTTTTCTCTTTTTTATTTATTAAACTACTATGGCTTACTTGGAATAAAAAAACAAAATTTTTGTTTCAAAATATCAGAACATAATTAAAGTTGTGCATTGTGCAACTTTGCCACAAAACGAGGGAAAATTTTATATAAAATTCATTATTAAGGGTAACTTGTTTTTATAAATTAATTTTTTAACAAAAAAAAAAATAATAAATTAAAAATTGGTGTTGTAATTTCCTTTTTATGTTGTAACAATAAATTTTTTATGAAAAAAACAAATTAAATTATTTTTAAGCATGTGTTTGTGCGTTTTATTTCAATTATTGATGTTTTTATATAAATTCTGCGAATAATTAGTATTAAAAACTGTTTTTTTATTGTATTTTTCCACCCTTAGCAGCCATAGGCAAAGCAGTAGAGGAATTGGTCACAGTTATAACGGAGCAGGAAATCGAGCAAACTTTGGAAAACGATCTGGATGAAGATCCCAACGAAGGAGAAGAGGAACATAACGTAACCGTAACTGCTACAAACACTAATAATGGTACGAAAACACCCAATGCAACATCGACACCATTTGGTTATAAAAATTAAATTTAAAAAATAAAACAAGAAAATGTTCCCATTCAAACACCGAAATTATTCACTTAAATAGTTAAATAGAGAAAACAAACGAACGAAATTTTTATTAAATCATTAAAACATAAAAATTAAATTAAAAAGCAAATACTAGTATTTGTATTTTATAATAAAAAAGGAAAACATAATCAATATTTGTTGTAAAAAAAATTAAAATAAAACACTTAAAATTATGTCATAAACCCACTTAAAATATTACAAACAAACAAAAAATTAATGAAGGAATGAGGAAAAAAACAAAACTGCAATATTTATAAAATAAGCAATTTTGATTTTAAAAAAAATATATAAAATTTATTAAAAAAAAGAAAACAAATATTACCACTTCACTTTTATATATAGAATTATGTTTAACGAAAAAAAAAAAAGAATTAAATTCTATTTTTTAATTTATAAGCATTATTCTCTTACTATAAAGTTATAATTTTATTTAAACTCTACCACCTTTATATTATATCGCTTTCAGTTTAAATTTAATTTTATTT
Organism: Wohlfahrtia magnifica; assembly: GCA_023159175.1. Lineage (NCBI taxonomy): Eukaryota > Metazoa > Arthropoda > Insecta > Diptera > Sarcophagidae > Wohlfahrtia > Wohlfahrtia magnifica. Next base: position 228,778 of record JAKWBJ010000102.1, on the reverse strand, counting down.
TTGAAATATTTTTTGTTTTTTAAAATATTTTTTGTAAATTGTTTAAATTTAAAACAGAAAAACCACAAAAGTTGAATGTATTTTTTCTTAAAAATATTTCATTTTTTTGTATTTTAAGTTTTAAATAAAGTTTTAAATATAATTTGAAAAAATTATTTCTTGATTATGATTTTTTATAAAGCTGCCTGTTTACACATTTAAAGTAAAATTTTTAATTTTATTGATTTTGCTGTAATTTACAATCCTGAGCCTATACAAGCTTTAAAAACACTTGAAAATTTTGAAAACTTTAAAAACTTGAAAATTTCTGTGATGATACGGAAATTTTGAAATTGACTTAAAAAATGTGACGCATGTACCATCTTGTAAAAGTTTTATGCTAAAAAGAAAGAATTTTAATGGAAAAAAAATATATAAAAACAAAAATTTACAAAAATTATTATTGTCAGATCTTACATAAGTGACAGATGTTATAATATACTGGTAATGGACTGACAACAGAAAATTGCCATAACAAATTTTTCAAATTCTTCAGAAAAGCTTATGGTGTTATTGTCCCACATATTGGCAATGTTGTCAGACAAAAAATTGTCAGTTTATATGGTTGACAGACTATTGTGCAACAAAAATTAACAGAGCTGCTGACAGATATAGTAGAGCTGCAAAACAATCGAAAGTACTATCGATAGTATAGAGAGTTTTGTTTTTGGCTGACCATCTATAGTTTTTTTTTTCACTATCGTCGAATTCTAAGAGTAAATACGGAGGCCACTAATGTAGTCAAAGTTACATTTGCAAACATTTGTTGAACGCAGGTTGTTAGCCGTCTGTAAACTTTTATAGTTATGTGGCGTGAATGGCGAAATGATTGACAAGCAAAAAGCTTATGGAAAAATCTAGATGCAAGTTTTTTACATATTTACATACAAGCGTCACTTGATAAAAAGAAATTTGCGCACTCACTTTTTATATCATCAGAAAACTTCTTTGTGGCACGTTGTACATAAACTCATTTCATTTTTATAAATTCGTTTTATTAGAAAGATGAACTTATAACTTATTTCTATTGTAAAGAAACTCAACTATATAACTTGTAAATTAAATAAAAATAAAAAAAGTAATTTTTAAAATAAAAATAAAAAACTTAAACGCCCACGGTTACATAGGGACACAGCCTAACAGTTTCATAAATTTTTATTTATTAAACTTAAATAAGGTATGAATTGCATCTGATCCAAAAAATAAATATTCATTTTGTCAGACCATAGCATGTTGTCCTAATTATTACGGTGCAGGTGTTGCTTCCATTTGCTGAGAAATGATACATTTCGACGACTCTTACTCATAAGTCTAGCTTCCACAAGTTTTTGTTTTTTTTTTTTCTTATTGTGCGACTTGAAACAGGACATAGTCTCTGCTGTTTTCCTTCACTGGATCTTATTAACTACTTTAGTGTTGCAGTACTTCATGGTCTGAATAATTATCGCTATATATTTATAAGGATGACTCTTCCATCAAAAAATTTCCAAACATCAAATTTTATGTCATACTGGAAAAAACATAGTGTCCCCATTATTTATTTTACTGAAGTTCTAATATTGTAGTCACAAGTAGCACTTAAAAGAATCAGATAGTATCGATAGTATCGCTAGTTTTTTTTGCAAACTATCGAAACTATCGATTGGGCCGACTATCAATAGTTTTGCAGCTCTAAGATATAGTCAAACTTAAGACATTTGACAGTAGAATTATATTTCACAACAAAACTGATACGATGCGACAAAGAAACAAAACCTGTAGCCCGAATCAGTAACTTTTTTTTGCAATAATCGTATTATTTTAACAGTAAACGACAAATTGTCGATTTTGCTATTCATTAGCTTTTATTTACGATTTTCGATATAGATTTGTCACAAGCTAAGGACAAAAATTTTGCTGTTGTGTATTTAATCGAATAATCGTAAAATTTGTCGTAAAGTTGATTTTGTTTTGTAATAAAAGACATTACTAAGTAAACATTTTATTCAACATATCTTGTGCACAATTGTTGAAACATGCTTCTATACCTCAAAATTATTATTTTTTTCAATTCTTCTTTGCCTTTTGCGCTTTCTTGACAGAGTTGCCAGTCCAAAAAAAAAGAGTTCTCGACTATCGCTAAAGTGTACATAGTACATCACATAATCGTTACTGCAAACGATAAATATCGTATCGTTTAAAATTTACTGAATTGCACTACTGAAGAGTAATACCATTTTTCTGAAAACCGCTATCGATTACAACAAGATTTCGTTTTCAAAATATTTGAAACCCCTCCAAAATCTTAAGTTACGTGTAAAAAGCCGGGTTTACGTATATTCACGCACTTATAAGCTGCTAACTTAGCTATATACTAACGGATTTTAAGTTTTAGAGCGGAAAATATAAGAAACAGGCTTTTTTAATGATATATGTACGAGTATATATAATTTAAGTAACATTGAGAAATATGTGTATATTTCTCAAGCAAACACATTTTTCAACCATTTTTTTACAATATTTTTCAAGTTTAGATGCGTTTTTGCGCACTAACTTATATAAAAACCATACTATTTATGAACAAATTAAGAAACTATGTTTAGTTGTAAATATAATGAATCTTACGTTTAAGAAATCGATTGAAAATTGACGGAGTTATTTTTTCGGGCAAAAATTGCTATTTGACACATTTTTAAGACATATTTTCACATTTTTCTGACAATATTGTAAGAACAATGTTTTAATATTGAAAAGTTCTTTCACTTTAGGACGTCAGATGACAACAAAAAATAAAACAACTTACAAAATCTGACAATGATCAAACAATGGCAGCAAATACTTTTTACACGATTGTTATGCATATTTTACGGACAATATTGTAGGATCTGACAATCGTCTGAACGTCAGTTTTTTTAACAAGAATTTATCATAGATGATCATAGACAAATTCCACTAATTTACAAGGTTTTTGTTCATAGTTTAAAACATGCACGGGGCTATTCATTTAGGTTGTCTAATTTTCGAAAAAATAGTGAACAAAATCTAGGCCAACAAATTTTTGAGATATTTATAAAGAATGAAAAAAGTAGGAATAGCATTAGTTTTCGAAGAAAATTCTGAAAATTACAAATTTTATTTCCTTTTTATATAAATTTCAATATATTTCCCTTATGTTACTCCAATAATAGTCAATTAGCATGTGCGGGTCCCAAAAACCCGCTAAGAGAATTTTATATCTTAGTGAAACCGTTCGCTATGATCGTCATTCATTTTTCCGAGGTTTCTGAACAAAGTTCAAATGGAAATGCAAAAAATTAATTTTGAGGAACATATTTACACCCATTCTTTCGAAATTCTTCAGCAAATCGGCATAATATTTTTTCAATTTCTAGTTTTTGAATTTCTTAAAAATTCTCGAACAACAAGTATTAAATAAATTCGGGCAGCCGGTTTATTGACAGCTAAGAGACTCTCAAGTTTAAAATCATTCAAAAATTTCCTATTTTGAGGCTGTACAAAAATTCCTTGTTTTAATTTAGACTCGGAAAGATTCGAAAATAGTCTTCAAGGTATCGAAGCGGCGCTTAGTGTCCTATTTTTAAATTTAGGAGGCCAAAATTAATTACTCAACAAAAATTGTAAAAAAATCACTTTCGATAAAATAATTTCTTACACATTTAAGAAGAGTTGTGCAAAAAATTAATGAAATCCGAGCACAGGCACGCCCATTTGTCCTTCCTCAATTATGCAGAAAAGCGCAATATATTACAAATTTTAAAATATCAGTTTCAGTCATCACAATTTTAAAAAAATTATCAGTGGACACATTAAATAGTTGTGGTTTACTATTGTCATTTTTGGAGTTTTGGCCTCCCAAATATAAAAATATAATACTGTGCGTCGGTTTGGTCTTCTCCAAAGTCTTCACAAAAAACCGGTTTCTTAAATAAACTGTGACTAACAAACAAGGCTAGTTAACCACTGTAGGTAGTCCTTTTAAATAATATACATATAAGAGGTGTTTTTTATAGAGATATAGAACTTTAAGTTGCAATAAAACAACAACGGATTATTCGATTGACATGAATTTTATTTATCCGAAAGATAATCTTGTGGCATTACATTTTAAATATGATTTCTGGCGTATGACCGTCACGGCTGGCGTGGATGTAGTCCAATCTGGACGTCCAATTTACGATGACTTTTTCCAACATTTGTGGCCGTTCATCGGCAATAACACGGCGAATGTTGTCTTCCAAATGGTCAAGCGTTTGTGGCTTTATCGCATAGACCAATGACTTTACATAGCCCCACAGAAAGTAGTCTAGCGATGTTAAATCACAAGATCTTGGAGGCCAATTCACAGGTCCAAAACGTGAAATTAGGCGGTCACCAAACGTGTCTTTCAATAAATCTATTCTGTCACGAGCTGTGTGATATGTTGCGCCGTCTTGTTGAAACCACATCTCCTGGACATCATGGTTATTCAATTCAGGAATGAAAAAGTTAGTAATCATTGACTGTAACGTTCTGGCCACCATCGTTTTTGAAAAAGTACGGACCAATGATTCCACCAGCCCATAAAGCGCACCAAACAGCCAGTTTTTCTGGATGTAACGGTGTTTACACATACACTTGAGGATTACCTTCACTCCAAATGCGGAAGATAATCTTGTGGCATTACATTTTAAATATGATTTTTGGCATATGGCCGCCACGGCTGGCGCGGATGTAGTTCAATTTGGACGTCCAATTTTCAATGACTTTTTCCAGCATTTGTGGCCGTATATCGGCAATAGCACGGCTAATGTTGTCTTCCAAATGGTCAAGCGTTTGTGGCTTTACCGCATAGACTAATGACTTTACATAGCCCCACAGAAAGTAGTCTAACGGTGTTAAATCACAAGATCTTGGAGGCAAATTCACAGGTCCAAAACGTGAAATTAGGCGGTCACTAAACGTGTCTTTCAATAAATCTATTGTCGCACGAGCTGTGTAACGTGTTGCGCCGTCTTGTTGAAACCACATCTCCTGGACATCATGGTTATTCAATTCAGGAATAAAAAGTTAGTAATCATGGCTCTATACCGATCACCGTTGACTGTAACATTCTGGCCACCATCGTTTTTGAAAAAGTACGGAGCAATGATTCCACCAGCCCATAAAGCGTACCAAACAGTCAGTTTTTCTGGAGTAACGGTGTTTCCACATACACTTGAGGATTACCTTCACTCCAAAGCCATTCAACCAGAAGTGCGCTTCATAGCTAAACAAAATTCGATTATGAAAATCAGGAACAACGGTAATCTCGTTTTGGGCCCATTCGACGAATCTACGCCGGGCGTGAGTCTATTCATGATGAATTGCCAAACCAAACTGAGAATAAATCACTTGACAGCTGTTAAATCGGTCGCCATCTTGAAAATTAATGCCAACTTAAAGTTCTATGCCTCTATAAAAAACACGCTTTACATGTTTCATTCGGTGAACAAGATAAATGTTTATTTTTGTAAACTTGTGTTCTGTGAACTTTTTAAGCACCTCTCAGAATGTACCCTAAGTCTACATACTATATGTAGATCGTATTTATAGGAAGTGTAAGCTTACATGAGAAATACACAGAGATCATGAACACAACCTGTAAATTTCATTATTTAGACGCAAGAAAAAAGAATATACATACAGTATACAAAGCCAATCCATCAATGTGTAGATCTATTACGATGTTACGTTGTTCATCTGAAAGCTCACTTTATGTTCTGTCTTTGTTGAATTTTCCTAACTTTTTGTAATAACTCAACTGACTATGGTATTGTATTTTCATTCAGACTGCAACAATAAAACCGGGGAACCACACAAATAAAATAGAGTTTAAAACTCGCGTTAACAACAAGAAAAATATGGCATTGCCATCTATATGAATACGGTTTTTGTTATGCAATATGTAAATATTCCGCCATCTAGTGGTCATAAAAATAATAAAAAAACACGAAATTTTCAAAAATTTGTTTATGCGTTGAATATTTTGTAAATTTTCTTATTTTTATTGGGTGTACGAATATGGGTTTTGCATACACATATATATTTAAATCAAAGTATAATTCTCACTACTTCTTACCCAGATTCTGGATCGATTCGTATATTGAAAGGTACCGGAATACAACTTAATATAGGGCATAAAAATCCCTTTTACGTAATTTTAAAACTTATCCCATTTTATACTTATTTTATTTTACAAAAATAACAAAAGCTTCTTAAAAAAATTGGCTCTTATTTAACATCTTTTCAATTTTTTTATGGATTTGTTCGGAAAATTACTTTATTTTCTTTTCATTTTTTAAACAAAAAACTCCATATTTTTTTCTTTAACTCTTCTAAATATACTCCTAATCTTATAAAAGAGAAATCCTATTTATTAAAAATAAAATAAAAACCAAAAATATTTATGAAAAATGTATGAAAACTATAACTCAAATCAATACGCTGACGAAAACGATCATTAAATGGACCACCTTTTTCTACTTACAAAACAAAATAAAAAATATTATCTATTATCTTATCTACATACATACATACATATATACCTACATATATGTAATAGTAAAACTAATTTAATAACAATTTTCTTAGATGAAAAACAAAAACAATTTAAAAACAAATATTAAAAATAAAAAATGAAACATTTTTCGATTTTTAACATTTCTAACTCTAATAATAGCCGCCATAACAATTTAATCCAGAATAAAAACAAAAATCAATAGATAAATTTATTATATTAAAAATAAAAAGAAAATAAACTCAATTTGCTCACTTAAAAAGTAGTTATAAAATTAAAGATACGATATTTAAAATTCAAACCTACCAACCACCCCAAACAAAAAAGAAAATTTAAAATGAAAAGAATTACAATTAAAATTTTTATTGCTGTCTATTTAGATAAAAAAAACACAGAATTTCGCGTAAAATATGAGGAAATATTTATCAAAAAATAGAAAAATAAAATAAAGATCAATAGGTTTCAATTATAGCAAGTCCAAGAAAGTTACGTTAAAGTTAGAAAGTTGAGTTAATTTTTTGAAACCCTTAATTTCAGTAAGTACACCTGAGCAGTTGAAAGAAACACAATTTTTTAAAAAGCACTATACAATTCCTGTCGTAGCCGCAATATAAGAGTAAAGATTAGATTTCAGGATATAAGTACTTGCTAACTTATTGAGGGCAAAATGCTATAAACACTGCTCGAACAATGGCCAAAATATCTTAACTTAAAGCTGAGTATTTTAATCTAGATTTCCTAGTAAAATACAATACAAGACAAGCGTGTTTAAATAAAGACTATGGGTTCTAAAATCAGGCAGGGTTGGCAACCCACTGGAATACGCAATACCCCACTCTTAGTTCGTATGTAGAATTTAGGTATTGGGATTACAAATTAATACTGCCCTTTGTTTAGCTCAAAATAGATAATAAATTGACAAATTTCTCAAAATAAAAATATATCAAATCACTGTTTACATCTTTTACCCACCTCTGAGAAAATTTCCGAATCCTGTTTCAGAAAAACTTCACGTCATTTGAGACGATTCAACTTTGAAACCGATTTTATATTTCTTGAAAGGAAGTGATTCGGTGGCATAGTAAAAGATACTGCATCCGTCGAAACAGCTAATAGTCAAGGCAGGAGTGGCATTTGTTCGTTTTTGATAATCGTTTAACAACTTTTACGACGTGAAGTCGAATGTTATCATGTAAAAGAATAACTTAATCATGTCTGTCTTTATATTACGGCCGTTTTTGTTATAGTGCAAGGTTCCAAAGAAGTAATTGCACAATGCCAGCTTTATTCCACCAAGAGTGTAAATTGCATTATAAATACTGAAACAACTTAATTTTACGAACTTGTCTAATTGAACGAAATTAGGAAGCAGTTATAAAACCTTAAATAACACATCAGAAAACCTAATAAAACCTCTTGGGGCCATAGGGCTTTCACAAAGTATTTTCATCTTACACAGCTTGCTGCCATTGTCTTTGCCTCTTTCCATGTAAGATTGTTTTGCCTTAATTCTTGGATAATTGCGCGTCGACAGGTGTTTCTTGGTCGACCGCTGTTCCTTGATCCTTGAGGATTCTACTCAAGTGCCATCCCTGTTTTTCCTTAAGGTATGGCAGATCAATCTCCATTTTCTTTAACTTATCTGCTTCAGTATGGGCTCTTCATTTGCCAAATATTGCTTGTGGTGTTAGGCCAGAATCTTGTATATGACTCTAATGCACTTGTTGGTGAATACCTGTAGCTTTTGAGTGATGGTGTGAGAATTGACTTGACACATAAATTGAATATTCTGTGCTTCTCCCTACTGATTGCAATCGTCCGAATGACGATTAGAGCGTAGGCATATAACACAAGCGGCCCAGTTTGGAACCCCCGCAGAGGACACGACGAAAAGAAACTTCAAGCTCCCTCCAAACAAGCCCTTCTGACCATCCAGCTTACTTCTGGCGATTATTACAAACATCAGACGATTAATGTCACCAACTAAAAAAAATTACAATGCTAAGTAAGGATCACTACCACCACTTAGCAAGGATCATCACCACTACACATTATCATATGGAGGCGAGCTACAGATTGATTAATTATCTACTTAGTTGGAAAATCAATTTGATTAGTGAAACTGAAACAAAGCAATTAATGCTTTGTGGAAAGCCAATATGGTCTCTAAAGGAGTGACGAAAAAAATCCACATATAGTATTCAATTGGTTGGCACTGCAGCATACTGTGCTATTGCTGTTAATTCTCATGACTTTGGCTTTCTTGATATTTATCTCAAGTCCAACATTGCGAGCATCTTTCTTTTCTAATTTTGACTACATGTTGGAGAACTCGTGTGAGAGTAGACAAATATCATCTATCTGCTTAATCCAGGTCCTCGAATTGTCGTGAGTGACACCTCTTCTTTATGAACAGACTTCGCTGATGATCTCATCCAATGCGGTGGTGAAAGTGGTCTTCCTTCTTTACTGATACTTCCGTTTTGTGGGTTTCTCCTTTTGTTCTTAATGCTTTCCGCATCCGTGTGATGGTATCATAGGCTTTCTTGAAGTCTAGGAACAGTAGGTATAGGTGGTACGCCCTTCTAGAGACTGTTTCATTATGATGCGTAGAGTGTTGGACAAGTCAACGCCGCTTTTATTTGGCCGAAGTCCCGCCTGTTAGTTTCCCAAAATGTTCTCTATTCTGCTCTGAAATCTTCCCTGTATTACAAATTTAATTCATAAGTATTTTACCCTGGATTCTAAGCCCTATCTCCTAGGTAGAGAAGAGACAATTGCAGTAACTCCTTGTAGTCTTCTCTTGGATACTATAGCATCAAACAAAGGGATGATCTAAGAGGCATATGCCAGAATTGTAATGAAATTCAGGAGTGTTCGATAAATGCAACGTGCCGTAGCAAAGTCCAAACATTTCCATTTTTCAAAAGTTCCAAAGCTTGTAGAATTTACTAGAGAAGACCGTTTATACTACAAAGCTAGATGAATAAAATCCCAATGTAATGTAAATCGAAAAACAAAGTGTGCATATATTCTGAATGTCCTAGGGAATGAAATCATTCAAGAGAAGACTGCAAGGAGTTATTGCGACCATCTCTCCTTTAGAGGTGAACACCTTTAGTTTCAGGACTCCAGGAGCTCTGCATCATGAAAAGTGGATGCCAAAAGTAATACATACAATTAACCCTAAGATACTAATGGGCTTAAATTTTACACACAAGCTACACAAGCGGGCAACAACTAAACGGTACCAAACCTATAATATTTCAACATATACTTATAGACACGAAAAACAAAAATTTTTCGTCGTTAACCTATTTTAGGAGGAGTTAGATTAAGATTAAAATAACGTTAGTATTCCAGGGTTAAGATTATACTCTTTAGTAAACACTTTAATATTTCTCAACAAGAACTATAGCGATTGGAACCTTTTGCACATTTTGTCAGTCTTATATATGTTCGTTTTTGGCAGGAGGCAAATGTAAGTAGATTGGCTCTTAGAATGATTTTAATATCTGCCCAGAGACAAAGATCGGTTTAGCTTTTTTTTGAACATGATTCTCAATCTGAGAAAGAAAATATAATTTAAAATTTGGAAACATTACAACGAAATAAAAAGAAACAAAACGCTTAGTGGGTCGAAACGCAGATTTTAAAGAAAAACGCCATTTTTGTCTGAAATTAATGAAATCATATACTACAATAAATAGGTACCATCTATTAAACTGCCTGCAGCAAATTCTCACTTATGTCATATATTAATTTATTTTGTACTACAATTACAAATTATATTCACGAGCAGAGCGTCTAATGCCATATACTCGGTATAGTGTAGAAGGCCAACCTTAAAATCTCTTTGTAACAGTCTTAGGATATAGAATGGGCTCACATAACAAGACTATTGTGGCTAAAGTATTAGTCCTCGTAGCAATTTAAGTTTCTTAAAAATTTTTCATTTTTTTTGTAGAAAAAATTAAGAGTCTTTTGAAGGACCAACTAAAACATGTTAAATGTAGACCAAAATAAACCTATTGATCTCAAAACCGACTCTCAAACATATTTAGATTAAAACAAAACAAAATTAAGAAAAAGTAGATGTCTTATTAAAAAAAAAATAAAAATTAAATAAAAATAAATGCCTGTCCCTTAAAGCCAAACGTGAATATTCGAATATTAATTTGTATTTTTTATACAAATTTTTATTTGAACGGATTACACTGGCACAGATTCTAAATTAAAGCTACTTTTCAGAACAAAAAACAAAAAAAAAACTAAAAAATTGTGACAATATATTAATTAAAATTTTTTTAGATAAATTAAAGACAAAACAAAAAGAAAACATTAAAAATATTAAATAAAATTAGATAAAAACTAAAACGAATTTAAACATTAACAAAAATGGTAAAAAAAATATGCATATAAAAAATAAAATAAGAAATGTTTCAAAATTATCCACAACATACATATACATATAGAATAAACATGTCTTTATACTAAAAAAAAAAAAACATTTTTTTCAACAACAATAAATAAAATATTATTTTTTAGAAACAAAAAAATAATTTGGTTGCATTTAAAAAATATTAAAAATAATAAATTCCTTATTTAACTGCCAACAAAAAAGATATGCGAGGAAAAATGCACACGACAAACAATTGCCATAATTATGAAACGTCAAACATATCCCTTTAATTTAAAGAAAAAACAAACAAAAACAGAATAGTCTTCTTACAACGATTTTTTCTTTTTTAAGCGAAAAATAAGTATTAAATTTAAAAAATTTAAAAATTAATTTAAAAATTAGCATTAACTTAAAATATAAAAAGTATTTAATAGAATATTAAAAATTGCATACCTTTATTGTTAAATGTAGCTAAACAAACTAAAAAAAGTATTAAACACACAATGGCAACACTTTTTTACATAACAAATCTGTAAACAAACAAATATGTCTGTTCTACTAGAATTTTTTACTTTCTTTTTAATTCTTTTTAACACTTCGAACTTTTATGTTTTTTTATTTCATTAAAATAATTAGTAAATATACTTCTCAATGTTTACAGGTTTACTAAGCTTAGTTATTAACACTCCACTTCTTCTATTCATTCTATTGTTCCTCTCATCAGAAGGCAACAACACCTACAAATGTCAAGTTTACATGTTGCTACACTATACACTAAAATCAACACCGAAATTTGTTTTTTTTTTTTTTTGTAACAAGCAAATTACCAGGAATTTTGTCAGAAAACTTTAGTTTTTATATATATTTTTTTTTTAACAGTTAAAACTTTCGTGGTTTTTAATTAATTTTAAAACACTTTTAAGCATTTAACAAATTATTTAATCTAGAAAGTCACTTGCAATGTTTAAACTTTACTACGGTTCATTTTCACACTCTTCCTTTAGTTTAAACTGTTCTACTTTTATAACTCTTTCATCACAAAACGAAAACAGTATTACTTAGTAATACGCATACATACATATGTGTAGTATTTACACTTTTTGTATAGCATGCTAGAAATAAATAAAAATAAATAGCAATGGTGTTATATGTTTATATTTCTACGATTTTCTTCTCACTCTTCTCAAAACACGCTGATAATGTTTTTTTATGTAGCATGCTATAAATAAGTAAAAAGACAAGAAATAGCCCTGCTGTATACATGTCATATCTCACAAAACGTGATTTTTTAGTTAAGTATTCTAGAATATGCAAAACATTGTGATCTACACAGTGTGCAAGATTCTTATGAGCACAGGAAGAAAGTGTTTACTCCTTTATCAATGCTAAATAATAGGAAATTGAAAATTAAAACAGCTCTCCTGTAAAATGTTGTTTTTCGATAAGTACTTACATATAAATATTACAGTTATAGCATTTGTGTAGCATGCTATAAATATGTAAGTAAACAATAACACGGTGTTATTCTATTTGACGTTGAAAGAACAGAACAATGATGGGAACGTTGATACGATCGTACTTTTTTTTATACTAAATAACTTAAAAAAAATACCGTAGTATAGTAGAATCTCTCAAATTAAAACCGTTTTGTGCACCGGCCAGTTCGAATTTCTGGACAATTTTTTTTACAGAAAATGAAAAAATTATAATAAAACTAGTTATTTAAGCTTTATTTCAACACAAAACAGTTTTTATGTTTATATCGTTACGGACGTCCAAAAGGTTAGACATGTGTTTACTGGCAAAAATATCACTGGTTTTTTTAACATTTTTTAACATTATTGATGCCTTCAAGGACTTTTAAATGAGGAATAGCTGGCGTTATGTTGACAATATCGACATCGCTATTCTCTGCATCTGATTCGTCAGTAAACACATCTTGTTTATTGTTTGGCATAATTTCATTCAAAAGATCACGATTTAGTTGAAGAGCTTCATTGCAATCCCGATTTCATTGGTTAGTGGCAAATCATCATCACTGTCGTAATCGCCTGAATCCCAATTTAATAATTTGGATCAAGAATTTTTTAATACTGTCGGTTGTACCTCATCCCATAATTGTTTCAACAATATTATTGCATCTCGGATTGAATGCCATTTCAAAAGCTTATCAATCACCACTTTCACCAATTAACTTACTTCTGTAAATAAGTTTTGTCATTTCATTGGGACTTTGATCAATTGGCTAAACTGCTGCTGTTACATTTGGAGTCGATAAATATGCACTTTGAAGTTTATCAATTGGTGCATGAGCGGAACAGTTATCTACAAGCAGAAGAGCTTTTGGGGCCAAATTATTGTCTTCAGAAAAACGAATGATCTGTAGAACAAAAAAATTAAACAATTTTGGTCTTAAAATATGCATGGGTTAAACATACTTCTTTGATAAGTATCTTGTGAAACCAATATCCGGGAAGTCATGCACACATTTTTCGAAAAGTCATAATGAAGTGGGTTATCAAATCCTCTGGAGCTTCTTGGGTTTTTCAGCTTTTCCAATAACCAATGTGAGCCATCAGAATTTGCGCCTAATAAAATCGAATTGCGTTCTTTTTGAATTTTTAATCCTTGTGCCCTTTTTTCACAAAAAGCGACAAATGTTCTATCTGGTAGACAGCGGAAAAATAGGCCGCTTTCATCAGCATTATATATTTGCATTTTCAATGACCCCAATTTCTGCGACTTTTGCACGAAATTCAGGAATTGACTGACCTCACCGACATCACTCGAAAGTGTTTCTCCACCAATTTTTAAAAACCGTATTCCATGACGGGTTTTAAATTTGAAAAACCATCCATCACTTGCAGTAAATGCGTTCTCATCTTTATCAGGTTACACTTCACTAAAAATTAACTTAGTTTTTGCTTTTAATATAGGTCCTGCCAAAGTGTTCTTCTTTTCACGTTGATTTAAAAACCACTTCAAATTCCGCCCTATGCAAAGATTTTTTGTTTGTTTTCTAATAGGTGCTGGTAACTGCATCCATTATTTCTTGTTATTTTGACTTAATGTAGCTGATGGAAGATTTTGTCACATTAAAATCTCGAGCTAAACGATTTCCACTCACGCCTTCATTAAGTCTTTTTAATATTTTTAGCTTGGTATCCAAAGTTAAAGTATTTTTTTTTACGTCTTAAATTTCACACGTATGAACACTTTACTTTGATCTTCTATCCTCAACTGAAACAAATTGAACGTATGATGAAATTGTACACAAAAAGAATAACTTGGTGATTCCCCGTTTTATTTATTTTTAATGAGCGACAAAGAATAATTTGTAGTTTAAATAAAATAATAATAATAAAATCCTGCATGACCGCCAGATACAAACACTGGTCAAGTATTTCAACACAAAAGCGGAAACATCACCCCTCTACAATACTATAGTAAAAGCAGACTATAATTTGACTCCATTAAATCTCAAGAACAATAGACCAACCACTCTTATAACATCCCCAGAACTAATTCAAGCCTGAAAGGCTAAGCCATTGCACGGCAGATATCCAAACCTTATAGACTAGGAGCATATAGACCTAGAAAATACCATCAGCTGCTTAAAATACTGAAATATATACTCAGAAGCAGAAGGATTTGTAATGGCAATACAAGATGGAGTAGTAAGGACAGGAAATTACAGAAAATATATTTTGCACGATAGCACAATCGCAAACGATAGATGTCGTAGATGTGGAGGAGCCTCTGAGACAATACCATACCTACTAAACAGCTGCATAACCCTTACTCATGGCCACTACACAAATAGAGACAATAACATAGGCAAGATACTGCACATAAATATGATTAAGCTATTGGGGATTAACGAGGAAACAACATACTACTACAAATATCACCCAAAACCGATCATAGAATATGACGAGTATATCATATACTGGGATAGATCTATAATCGTAAACAACCCTCCCGATACCACCATACCCAACAGGCCGGACATGGTAATAATAGATAAAATGACTGGAACGGTGAAAATAATAGATTTTGCTGTACCATACGAAACAATACATACTATTAGAAACAATACATACAAACAAAATAAAGTATCAGTCACTCGCAGCGTATATAGAGAATACACAGAACATGCAAAAAGTTGAGATTATTCCAATAGTAATAAGCTCTTTGGGAACAGTCCCGAAGGAGACAACAAAAAACAATAATAACTGAAATGCCCAAATCTCTAATAATAAAGGCAGCATCAATCGTAAGGGAAACAATAGGCTAAGGACATCGAACATAAGTTATGTCCCAACAGAGCGCAACCTTTGGTCATAGACCCGGTGCGTGAATTCCAGCAAAAGCTGCGAATGTAGAAATAATAATAAAACTTCCTGAAATTAGAACCTCCTGTCCAATACGTATATACATACATGGCCGGTTCTAATTTCTGGACAGCTCGAATTTGTGAGATTCTACTGTAATCCCCTAACCGAATTGCTGCTCTAATAAATATTTCCCTATTTCTTAATTTTTTTATATTCATCTGTTTTAGAATTTTCCGGTTTTTATTTATGTTTAGTATTCATACCAACTCGATTGTACTATGGGACAAAAATGAATGAAATTGAAATATGTGACTGGGATACTATTTTTCTGATTTTTTATTTTTTTTATATATAAAACACCTCAAAATTATAACACATAACTCATTAATTAAATGTTAAAAAAAAATCTGAAATGATATAGTGTGTATAACATGTAAGGAGTTGTTCTTGAAGCCCGGGTATCTTTGGATGACATAGCGAGATATTCGACTGTTATCCCTACTTATGGGTAATGGACATGAAGACATTGAAGGTAATTGTATGGTAGATGTACTTAAGCAAGCACATACCACTTTCGATCCAAATGCATCGATTAGGAAAATCGGTACTACTCTTAGGCAGAATAGACGGCTGGTGTCATTCAAATGAACTCTCCTGCTATGAAACTAGAAGGATTTGGCCACATTTCGATTTCCGAAGAATGGGACAGCTGTTGAGCACTTGCGAGTACATTCTCTTTAGGTTATTATTGACCGCACATACCACTTTCGATCCAAATGCATCGATTAGGAAAATCGGTACTACTCTTAGGCAGAATAGACGGCTGGTGTCATTCAAATGAACTCTCCTGCTATGAAACTAGAAGGATTTGGCCACATTTCGATTTCCGAAGAATGGGACAGTTGTTGAGCACTTGCGAGTACATCCTCTTTAGGTTATTATTGACCGCAGTAGGCTGTTGCCAGGCTTACGCAAAGTCTCTGAATTCTATATACTTAATTTACTTGGCAGAAGTTGCAATAATGAAGAGGAGGAAGAGTCTATAGAACATTTTCTTTACCACTGCCAAGAACTCGACGATTTAAGGTTTTCAGTGCTTGTTAGAAGGAGATTCGACAATAAGGTCTATCCACAATGTACCATCTGGCGTGGTAATGGACATATGGAAATGTAACGGGTCCTACAATTTGGATTCTAGTAAGCCGATGATAGCCGCTAGATTAACTAAATCTAACTTATGCTTGCACTGTTGGAAATTGACCGAATTGTGGTCAAAAACTACTTTTAGATACGTTTTTTGATGCCGAACGAAAATCTCATTTCCCATCAATGAAACACAAAAGCCTTTATGAGTTTTACTATTTTGTATTTGCGTTTTGTTGTTTTCTTTTTGCATAAATAAAAACAAACAACCAAGTAAAGCTTTTAAGCTTTAGTATTAAAAACAGGAGAAAATTCAAAGCTTAAGCAAATTTAGCATTAAAGAGAGAAATAAACACACACACACACCAACTAACTCGACTATTTTTATAAAGAATTTCATTTCGAATTAATTATTTAAAAATAATTTTAAAAAAAACTTTAATTAAATAACAAATAAAGTAAAAATTTTAAATGTGTTGTTTTCATTTTATTAAATTATTTATTTTTCTTGTTTTTGATAGAATTTTATTTCGAATTAATTATTTAAAAATAATAAAAAAAAACATTAATTAAAAAACAAACAAAAAATTTTAAATGTGTTGTTTGAATCTTATTAAATTATTTATTTTTCTTGTTTTTGATAGAATTTTATTTCGAATTAATTATTTAAAAATAATAAAAAAAAACATTAATTAAAAAACAAACAAAAAATTTTAAATGTGTTGTTTGAATCTTATTAAATTATTTATTATTCTTGTTTTTAATACTTTTTTAATACTTTTTTACTCATTTTCCCTTTTATGAAAAACTTTTCCTTTCTCCACAGCCTACTTTTCTAATGTAAAATCTTTTGATACCACTGATTAACTATCAATAATGAATTAATTAAATTAAATTAAATTAATCAAAACTATTTATAATTATATATATTTATATATAAAATTAAATTTATACATACAATTAGTTAAACAAAAAACATCAATCAACTCTAAATACTCGTATGTTTTCAAAATGATAAAAAAATTAGTCAAAAATTAATATTAAAATAACGAAATTCATACATATTTATATACATTTAAATAAAAAATAGTAATACAAAAATAATGCATATTATATTAACCATATCGTCTAAAATAATTATAAAAAATAAATAAAATTCTAAAATAATTATATAAAAAACATATTAAAAAAGAATAATCGCTCATACATATTATACATACATATATTAAATATTAAATTAATATACATACTTAATTTACTATATAAAAACTATATCAAAATAATATATAAAAAAATATATTAAAATAAAAAAAGTTTATACAATAAAATTAAATAAAAAGAAATCGTTAAATATTAAAAATAAAAGAAAAAATTAGTTTCAATAAAGTTACGCTCTACACTGTAATAAAGTTTCTGGCATAAGCCGTTTGCTTGAAAATAGAGGCAATTATGGACTGGTGATATTTGCCACTGCGATTTTACAACTATTCGAAACTACTATTATAATACGATTTCTTTTTCTCATCAAAATAAGCTTCATCGTGAGGGATTATTTCATTATTGGACTCAAATTTCTTTCCAGCAAGAATTCTCTTGAGATCTGAAAACAGGAAAAAGTCGCGAGGGGCTAAATCTGGAGAATTTTGCCATCGTTTTCACCGATTTGCGAGCTCACGCAGTACACACTTTGAACAGAGCTTTCGCTTTCGTATAAAATAGTAAATTCACTACCATCTGATATCTTTACAACGTCATCTAGCTCATGCTCCTACAATTTGTGCTCCTACAAAGTGACAAAATCTAAGATGTATTCTGACACATTTTCGCGCTGTGGTAAAACTGTGCTATAAACTTTTTTTCTATTCAATATCTGAAGTAGACCCATTGTTCATCAATGCTTATTCTAAGTATGATCCAGCGATTAATACAAGCGGTGACCACTTATGCACCAATAACTTGGTGGAGAAAGGCTAAGGAAGCTACCACCAGGAATAAATTGGGTAGGGTACAGAGACTCGCCCGTATCGGTATAGCTGGGGCAATGAGAACATATCCAACAGCGGCCTTGATCGGTTTGACACCACTACACATTTATGTGATGAGAATGGCGGCATGTTCGGCAGTAAAGTTTCTCGCCAAGTGGCACCGAAATGAGTCGTGAGATTTGTCCATTCTACGCAGGGTGGTTGGAAAACCGTCTTCGGTTCTGGATGCTATGCCTTTGGATCTGTGTTTTGTCAGGAGATTCAAAATGAATGATTGCGTCGGTGCTGGGGTACTTGTCGATTCCACTGGGAAGATCGCTGAGTGTCTTCCAGGCTGAGATCATAGACAATGGAAACTTTCCTGGCCAATACATCCGCTATTTCATTACCATCTATCCCACAGAGTCCAGGTACCCAAAACAACTGGAACTGATTTCCAAGCGAAAGCTTCGGCACCGACCGGTTTAGATTTAATACAATTGAAGCCCAGTGCCTTTAAGGCAGCTTGGCTGTCAGAGATCTTACCGGCGTTAAACTGTAGGCCCCTTGCAATGAGTCTAAAAATAGAATCGGGTGCAGCTCATTGAATGTTTCTTCATGGAATGTTATGGGAACTAATCTTACCCTTGAACCCACTGCCCAGGTTGTGCGTATGTACGAGTATGTGCGGAAATCAATCTTGGCAGTGGACTCAAGGGTAAGACCATTAATAAATTCACCGACAGCCAAACTGCTTTAAGGGAACTTGGCTCGATTTCTATGACATCTAAACTATTCAAATATTGCTATGATACGTTTCAGAAGCTTTCGCTTGGAAATAGGGTACAGTTAGTGTAAATACCTGGACTCTTTGGGAGAGATGGTAATGAAATAGCAGATATACTGGCCAGAAAAGGTTCTATGACAACCTATATCGGTCCGGAACCTTGCTATGCAGCACCATTTACTATTATCCTCAATCTAATCAAGGATTGGAAAATTGCCACATACTTAGAACACTGGTATGTTCAAAATTGATTTCGACACTCTAGGGCGGCCGTTGGTCTACAGTTTGGGCGTAGCTCTGAGGTTCTTAAGTATGGCAGGCCGGACTTGAAACGCCTAACGGTGTTTCTTACGAGCCACTGTAGACTAAGAGCACATCTGATGTTTGTAGACTGTACTAACAGGCATCAAAGACAGCGTATCACATATTGTGTGAATGCAAGGTTCTTGATAGGTTTAGATGTAGGTGCTTAGCAGACATAGAGTCTCGTTGGGAGACATGCCCACCCCCACCATTAAGGTTTCAGAACTGCTGGTGTTCATTAGAAAGGCAGCAAATCTACTAAACAAACTGTAGACCGGAACTGGCATAATAGGTCCTATAGTTCACAGTGTCCTGCAAGAGTGCCTGTTAAGAATAATAGTAATAGACTTGTGCAGTTCGGAAAAGGTAATTTTTACATAAGTCCCCCAAGCTCGAAAATAATTAACTGGAGGTATTACGCCATAAAGGTTGCTATTAAGCTCAAGAAGAACTTACAAGATCATTGGAAGTATTATGAAAACATTTGGAAGCAGCAGAGTATACCAAAAACAAGAAAATTGCAGAACACACTTACTGTATCCTAGAGACATTGAAATGCGATTTTGATGGCCGAAATTTAGCTTGAAACAAGGCAATTTTACATCGAACTATTGCTGCCCAGATAAAATGGATCGATAACTGCAGCCTGAAGGAAAGTCCAACCGAAACCAACGTCAAAGCCGAATATGTATGCTCAAAGGTAATTCCCTGTATTTGGTGCGTCCAGGAAGGTCCCATCTGCTATGAGCTGCTCGCTTTGAACAAGACCTTGTGATCGTCTCCCTGCACCGAGTTATTAACAAAATATTACATCATGGCAACGCTCGTCCATTAAATCAGTCGAAAAATATTTTGAAAATAGTGGAAGAGAAATTTTTACTTATTGTTTTACAGTGCAGAAATTGTTCCGTAAATCCATATAGGAGGCTCTTACTCTAAACATTTTATTTTATTGCTGCTATTGCTTAGCAATCATTTTTTATTAACCATAGAATGGAATTAAGTTGATATCGATACATACTTGAATGAAGCCTCCCATAGATCGAAAAATAAACTATAAAAACTTCACTTACGTATGTACACACATATGTATATACTTCCGGAAAATTGGCATTTATTATAACCGGTAATTTAAGACCCATAGAATCGACAGAAAAAACAATTTCTCCTTGGCGCATAAGCTATTTTATTTTTTAATTTTATTTCATAAATAAAACAACATGTTCTCTATAATTTTAATTGAAAACAACAACACACACATTTGTTTTTTATTAAATTAAATATTTTTTTACAAAAAGAAAAAGTTTTAAATTAAAAATTAAAGAAAATAAATTGATTTTTTTCTAAAAGCTACAGATTACATGTAAAATAAGAGGAAACAATAAAAAGAAAAGCCAGTGAGTTTTTTTAAAAACACAAGCACAACTGAGCACACTGTACTGAATGAGCCACACAAAGTACAAAAGGTGAACAAAATGGAATAGAACAAAAGCTAAAATAAAGCAAAGTTTCAATAATAACGGAATTACAGTAAAAAAAAAGCAATTACAGAGGTAGTGGTAGTAAAAAAAAAGTGAACTAGCTTTTATAAAGAATAAATTTAAAAACAAAAAGGGAGCTTATAATAAGAGATAAATATAACAGTTATAACAGTTTCACAGAATGAGTACAGAACTACACTTTCCAAGAGAGTGATGAAGAAAAAATATCGCCGTATGCTGTTCTAAAGTCGTCGAAATAGAAAATATATTCACTTGTGATAGTAATGACCCAAATGTGGAGCTGGTCCAGGACCATAAGGGCCATAATGTAAGGCTGGATAAGCAGCATAATGTGGTGCAGGACCAGGTGCTGGTGCAGGGGCTGGAGCAGGTGCTGGTCCTGCATGATGTAATGGTACAGCTATTGCTACTGGTGCTGGTGCCTTAGGTACGGGTGGCAATGGTGGAGCTGGAGCAGGAGCATGTACTACAGTCAACGGAGCAGGTGCCTTATAGGCTAAAGGCTCTTTACGTACCACAGCATTGAAACCATTATGAGGATCGGCCGTATAATCAACAGTACGTTTAGTACCATCCGGATCCACTACCGAATAACTACCCTTAACAACATCGCCATGACGTGTCTCGTGTTGACTCTTGGAATCACCAGTATAGCCATCTTGTACATCGTAACCAAAACTATATTTTGGAGCAGGATCATAGGGTTCTGGTACTACAGGCTTGGGAGCTGAAAAGGAATTTTTTTTTTATTATTTTTTTAATTGTAATAAAAACAAAAATAATTTGAACCTACCGGGGGCATAGGCTACAGGAGTGTAAGGTGCATGTGGTCCATAATGTAATGGACCCTGTGGGGCATAATGGGGTCCATAGGGACCAATAACACCGCAATTAGCCAAAGCTATAAACAATGCACAAAAGAGTATCTGAAATATAGTATGAAAATAAAAGAAATTTAATTTTTGTTTTAGAAAATATTTTTGATAACCCTTGACCTTCCTTAATTCCCAGATCTATCCATTGAACTAAATATTAACAATCTTAAGAGACATTTTTAGGGTTACCATTGATTAAAATACATATATTTGTATACATTTTTTGGGCATCAAAAAGCTAACCGCTAAAATACATATTATGTAATCTTTGACCTTCAATAACCAAAATGAAGTATTGAAAATTTAAAAATAACTATTTATGAAATAGATATGAAAATTAAATGTTTTACAGCACCCTTAATATGACCTTTAACCTCATTTATTTCAATATTATCTATAATAAGTAAAATGTATGCCCTGTGGAAATCATCAGAGACTATAAATTTGGCTTTAGTGCGGAACGATCAACAAACAACCAATACGTTAAACTGTGTCATATATTCTACAAATACCACGAGTATAAGATTATGCTATACCGTCTATTTACCGATTTTAAGCAAGTGTTTGACAAGCTCAACAGGAAACATATTGAAGCCATATCTGAAAATTAGTTACCATAGTTTCAACAGGTAGCCCGACACTGCTCCAGATCACTTGGTTTCAATACTGATCCAACTGTGATGTCCATAGAAGGTAACATCCAAGAGGACCTATATGTCCGCGCTCCTGCAGTAAATGAACCAACCAGACGCATACACAAAGGAAAAAGCCCTGCTGACATTTACATCAGCTATGTCCAACGTAGCATAGAGAAACGGACTGCCAAGGAAAACAGTCCTAATAAGCGAAAGTTTTAGACGCTGACATAGGAAATGTTCGACAGTATCCTCCTCTTCCTCGTCTTGACAACTCCTACAGCAATCGTCTCCTAGCATACGCACCAGCAACCCAGTGTACAGTGATAACAGCAACCAGCATTCGCAGCCAATGTTGACTCCGAATGAGCCTGTTCGTATAGGGGCCAGATTTGTCTTGATATCGACCGTACCTGTGCCCTGTTCAACAAACTGAACCAGAAGTCTGCAAGAGGAAAGTGGCAGCCCAACTAGATGGTCAATCTCCTCGTTGGCAAGGAGAGAGCCTTCCCTAGCTAGTTCGTTCGCCACACAATTACCAGAGTGTTAGAGTGATCCCTCGGTATTTCTAGGTCTGAATAACTCGCCAACTCGTTTAGAGAGGCCCGGCATTCACATACCAGTCGCGATATCGATCAGACACGGAAAGTGCCCTGATCGCATCCTGTCTGAATAGATCCGAATATTAACATAAAACCCTACAGTATATCAATCAGTTCGCTGACCGCCTTATCTTCGAGGTCTCCGCCTATAAGTAACTGCAGTGGCTCGGAAGTTTAATAATTCTCTACCCCCATATGCAGGAATGACGATACCACCCCAGACCACTTCCGACGATTTCGATCCGTCCGTGTACCCCTCCACAGAACCGGATGCAATTACCGATTCTGGTGAAATGCTCACAGAGAATATTTCATCAAGAAAAGGTTTGGGTGTACAGTAATCCACACTACCAGATCTCGTATCCAAGTACCGCAAGATGGGCACATACGCATGGCCGTTGTCAGACTATGCTCTCGCATACGTCTAATACGTCTAGTGCGTCTAATTAACATTACGCTGGGGTCAAACTGATCTCGGGTGTAAATCAGGAAGATACGCTCTGTTATAACCAATATAGACCCAAGGATTGGAATTTTGTAGAATTCGATACAAATATACATTGTAATCATAGCCAGAAGCAAATAAGCTCTTCAGAAAGCATTTTAGCGCCTAGAGTCATCTTCTAAGACAGTGAACCTTGTCATTACAAGGATAAAACGAAATCTATGGATGGCAAATCACGAAACGCAATACATAATATCCAAACCGGCAACTATAACTTTGATAAAGTTCAGG
Source organism: Wohlfahrtia magnifica (assembly GCA_023159175.1). NCBI lineage: Eukaryota > Metazoa > Arthropoda > Insecta > Diptera > Sarcophagidae > Wohlfahrtia > Wohlfahrtia magnifica. The sequence continues at coordinate 204,918 of JAKWBJ010000102.1, read as the reverse complement.
AATTTAAGTAATGAGAGAGGTGTTGAGCATGCAAAAGGCTGACCATACAGTACAGAATAACTTTCTCACGACAATCAAATCTACGCTCCGGAATGACATGCCTTTCCAAAGTTATATAAAAATATCAGAAACAGTTTTTTACAGATTACCCTTTCTGAGTGAGGGTGTGGCATGGCATATAACATAAGCGGCCCAAGTTTAAACCGCAGCAGAGAACATAACGAAAAAAAAAATTTATTCGAATTTAAAGAAGCCCGTATGACCATTCAACTTAGCTCTGGCGATGATGACAAACATCAGATGAATGATGAGGAGAAAACGCCATCTATTGGAAAAAGTTACAATGCTAAGTAAAATCGAAAACATATCCTGGCTTACTTTAACTGTGAGCCATTGTATTTACTGAACCAAATGATTCGAAATCTAAGATTAGTATATTTTTAATTTTTCTCTGTACAGTTTGTGCCAGACACTTGAAATATGAGATAAAAGAAAAAAAATTTGAACCAAATAATAAAAATCTAACAGGTTATGTTAACCAATAATTTTCCGTGGAGGCAAACGACAAATTAATATTAACTTAGCTTTTGCTGTAGTGCCGGACTGTGTGACCTTTATATAAATTGAAAAAAATTCCTTAAAAAATTAATACTACAGCAGTAAATTCAGATTTAAATAATTTTATTAGTAATTTAAGATTAAATTTTCGGAATTTAGCTTTATTTTTTCTTGACAAAACAATTCACCACCACCACTTAGCAAGATCTTCACCACTACACACAATCATATGAAAGCGAGCTACAGTGGATTAATCATCCACTAAACTTGAAAATAGACTTGATTACTAAAACTGAAACAAAACAATGAATGCTTTGTGGGAAGCCATCCCTAGAGGGAGTATATTGAAAAAAAATCCTTTCTGAGTGAAACTTTTTCGTTTTGAAAGAATACGGTTTCAATGTAAAATACACAAAAATCAACTTATTTTGTTAGAAAAAAAACCCTATAAAATTCTCAAGCTTTTCTTTTTCGCACAACCTTCTTTCCTGGTACCAGCGCAATGCACTGCATGAATAGGTGTCATACGCTGAGTGATGGGTTTAAGTCAAAAGGAAGAGAAAAGATGCTGTTACAGCAATAGTACAATGGATTTTTCAAATGGAAAGAAAGGGCTCGTTTTCAGTAAGAAGTTTTTTTATAAAATATTTGGTGGACATCCTCGAAATGATTGGAGTTATTGCTGAAACCTTTTTCAAAATTCTTTACTCACGATTTTTTCGAATTCTGTGTATATACGTAACATGACACAAAAAAAAAACAAATTACTCACTTCGGGGTATCAAACTGAACTATTAGCGTCCTTACACTCATGTTATTGAACAATTTTTTTTTTTCAATTATTCTGAAAAATTTTACTGAGACAATAATTTTGAATTCTTTTTTTTTTATAAAACCCTTATACCTGGCAGTAGTTTGTCATGTCCTTTAAGGAATTAAAAAAATGCCTAAATTCTCTCAAACATAAGCATTTTTCAAACGATTTTATATTTTCTTAAACGGACTTCATTATATTTTTAATTCTGCTGCGAGGCCTAAAAGCTTGCTAAGTAATGAGAGATCATCATACTCGTAGGTACAGACATTTTTTTTTTTTTTTTTTATTAAAAACCTTTTCTTAAATATCCTTTTTTTGTTAAAACACACCTTTAACATTAACATATCCTTTCAATAAATGTAAGCACACACACGCACTCTCTCTCTCTCTCTCTCTCGCCTTCTTTCCGTTCTGGCTTTTTTAAATTCCTTACGGCTTTATTCCTTTATTCCGTGTCAAGTACACACAACACACACATACAAAAACTCCAAGAATGCAAATTTGTCGCTTTTCAAATGCGACTGCCTTTTTTATAGAGTTTTTCGCACTACAGATACTAAGACCGTTTTAATGATTTACGGCAAAACAACAACAAACGATACTTGCGAAGCGTTAGCAATTACTGAGACAGATGCCCAAATTATTCTTAACTTTTATAGTCTTGTCAACCAACAAAAACAAAAACAATATATGTTTACCTTAATAAATAGTTAATAATATACATACAAACATTGTTGTTATTGGTCTAAACAAAGCATAGGAATAGAAATAGAAATAGAAGAAGAAAATTTTTATATCTGATGCCTGGCTGTTGCACTACTAACTGACTGACTGGTGCACCCAAGTAACTAAGAGGAAACTAGAGACGTTAGAGCGGTGGGTTAATTGAAAAACAAAAAACAAAAACAAAAAAAGAGTTTAAATCATACAAAACGCTTTAAATGTCGCCAGCTTCACATGCAACCCGCACGACCAATAACTGATTGACTCTAAAAGAAGCATAAAGCTAGGAGCTGGGGAGCTTTAACAACTGCTGCAGTAATAATAACAACAAATAAACATCAGCAACAATTGGTCACATTTTAAACGTTGAAAAAAAACACACAGAACTTGAGCATTATAAAGTTTGAATTTTTCTTGTTTTAAGTTTATGTCGTTATTTCTATTGTTGTTGGTAGTGTTGTTGTCATTGTTGTGTTGAACAAATGATTATGGTTTTATTTTGTTTTTCAATTTAGTTTTTGGAATTTTAAATTGTTTGAAGAAAAAAAATTTTTGCAAAAAATAATGCGCTAATTTAAGTAACAAATCTTTAAAATACCAACATACTCACACACACACTTATTAACACATATCAAACATATGGACCAAGCAAACACAGGGTGTGACATTAAGAGTGTTATTTAGCATTATATATGGTATCATAGGACCATAATAAAAACCTTGTTTTTATCCGACACTAAGTTGTCCACTGCGAAGCAGCTTCATTCTCCTCTTCTGTACTGCAAGTATAGGCTGAATTCCTTTTTATGGCTATTTTTGTCATCGACATTGGATTTTCGCAATTGTACTAGAACCTGTTAACTCACAGCCATACAAAAGTATAGACTTCCAAACGAATTAGCCACATGGGTTCAGTCGGCCAAAAGATTTACTATATAAGTTCATTCTGTGTTGGAGGTCAGTATTGAATCCGTCGAACGCCATAAGGATACTCCCAAGCAAACGGAGGTAAGCTTAAGTTAGAATGTAGATGTAATCTATAAACAAAATGATGGTAAAATGGACCATATCAATAATATCATAATATCATTGCAGGAGTGCTGCCTACGTTTATGGTCCGTTCCTAAACCATTGAATCCCCATTATAGTAAATCATATCTCTATCCGGAGATCTCAGTTGGTTCATTGTAAAGCCGTTCTAATATCGGGTGATTTTTTAGCAAGTTTCTTTTGTGTTTGGTTGGGTCTATAATTTAACCATGAATCGACTTACAAGCAAACAACGCTTGCAGATTATCGAATTTTATTATAAAAATTCATGCTCGGTTAAGCATTGTATTCAGCGACAAAGCTCATTTCTGGTCGAATGGATACGTGAACAAGCAAACTTTCCGTATTCAGTGGTTAGAGGGGTCAGAAACATTGCAAGAACTGCCAATGCATCCCGAAAAGTGCATAGTGTGAAGTGTATTATAGGCCGGTGGCCTCATGGATCCGTAATTTTTCAAAGACGACGAAGGCAGGTACGTTACTCTGAATGGCAAGCGCTATCGTTCGATAATTACAAATTTTTTTTGCCCAAAATGTAAGAGCTGGACTTGGCTGACATTGGTTCCAAAAAGACGGTGCCACATACCACACAGTTCGCGAAACACAATGGCCCAATCGAGAGGAGAGTTCGGTGAATAGTTTTATTCACGTTTTGGGCCGATCAATTAGCCGCCTAGATCGTGCATCTATAGGAACAAGTCCCTAAAAGTTGACGCACTGAAAGCCTATATTGAAGAACTTATTCGCGGGATACTGGTCCATATGTTGAAGAGAGTTTGCCAAAAATAGACCACCCAGCGAATGAACCATTCGAGGAGTAGCCGCGGTCAACATTTACATGAAATCATCTTTAAGTATTGAATTATAGAGATCGCTCTATCGACACAAATAAAGATTTCATACATTTCTCTAAATTTTATGTGTTTTTTAAGCCAAATACGAAAGCTCTTGAGAAATCACCCGATATTTTTCAAGACTAGTTCTAATGTTATTACAAGAATGTTTACTTCGCCTATAGTTCAAATATCTCCATCATAAACCCAATCATGTTAGCATAGTCACTAAGTCTATCGTGAAGTTGTCTACATTATCATCTAGATCGTAAGTGCTATAGTCAAGGACAATGGAAGACAATAAATTTGTCTTTTTCTAGTCCAATCTCTTCCCCATAAATCGGTCAGAAATCCGGTGTGCCACTGTCTCATAGAAAGGTTTTCGATCATAAAAGACAATGTCCTGTTATGATCGCTATAACAATCCTAATTGTTTTTCTACACAATTCTAGGTTTAATTGAGTTCCTGATTTGTCTAGTTTGGGCCAAATTTGACTCGATACAGAGCTCTGTCCAATAAGTATGGCAGAACCAGAAATCTGCAAGAAGAAAGTGGCATCCCAACCAGGTGGTCAATCTCCTCGTTGCCAAGGAGAGAAACTTCGCTAGCTAGTCCGTTCGCTACATGATTTCTCCGGGAATCAGAGACCTCCCCCGATAAGACAGTATTAATAACGTTGGTATATTTTTGCGATGATTATTTGCAAACAAACCCAGCCAGAATTCTGCTTGCTTTGCTTTTTGCTGTGTCTAGGAGACAGATTCGGTCAGTATATTCAAAGCCTTTCAGCCTTATGTTAAGTCACCAGGTTGTATCTTTAGGCGTGGATAAGACACACATTCGGGGACAATATTGAACAGCAGTATGGAGAGGGCAAACCCATGTCTAACACCAGTCTCAATAGGAATTGGCAGACCTACACATACCATCATGTAGAATAGGACAACCCGCATTTTAATTATATCGATAACTTTTCTAAGAGTCGCTCTGCAAGTCTATTGTAGAAAAAAATCTTCACTTAGATTAGAATACTTATATGGATAAAATTGAAAGAAAAACGCATAATAGTTGGGATCCAGAAACTACTCTGGCAGTTGTCCAAGTGAATACGTTCTTGTTCTGACCAGGCCAAGAATGTAACCAAACAATTATTTTTCAATTATTTCAGTTGCGTGCTAGTAATCGTAATTCATAACACGATATTCCGGTTTCCTTGAGAATAGTGCAGCACTATGTTGTTAGTTGTTCTTCACTATGCCCAGGGAGGCTCATCGTAAGGTTTTTCGCAAAGTGCGCTTAATCCACTCTTTTTTCTCTTTCTTATTTGCGCCTTAATGTTCTGCTGAATGTAAACTCTCCATATTTGGAGAATATTTCGAAGGTTTATTCATTTAAATCCATATTGTCCCCTTCAAAGTAATCCCCATCGACTGCACCACACTAATGCCAGCGCTTGATCAAATTTTCGAAACATTTTCTATAATCGGTTTTCGGTATGTCCATCAGTGCTTCCTGCGATTTTTCCATTATTTCCTCTCGGCTGCTGAAATGCGTTCCCCGTAATGGTTTTTTACTCGATTGAACAAAAAGAAGTCATAGGGAGCCAAATCAGGTGAATTCAGTGCTGTTGAATGGTATTTGTTGTAGGTTTCGTCAAAAGGCTTGGAATAAAGATGGCACTGTCCGACGGTGCGTTATCATGATGCAAAATCCACGAGTTTTCTGCCCACAATTCTGGTCTCTTTCGGCAAATTGCTTCATGCAAACGTCTCATAATGCCCAAATAATACTCTTTTTTTACTTTCTGTAAACCGTGAGTATTGCCCTCTTTTTTCACTGAAAACGATTTTTTTTTTTAGGTCTCGGCTCATTTGGTGAACGCCATTAACTCACGTCTCGTCTCCAGTAAAAATTCTTTTACGGTCGCTTTTTTGCATGAAACTGAGGTCTTTTGGCACCAACTTTGCTGCTATACGGCGGAAACCAAATCATTAACCAAAATGTCTTGGACGAATCCTTAGGCAGTGTTCAAGTCCCCCGCTATCTCTCTGATGGCTAATTTGCGGTTATTGACCAACATTTCTTTTACTTTATCAATGTTTTCTTAGGTTTTCGATGTCGATGGTCTGCCACTGCATTCATCATCTTCGACTGACGACTCACGACCACTTTTGAACCGCTCGTGCCACTGGTAAACGATCGTTTTCTTTAGAGAATCGTTATTTCCAACTTTCGTGCACCATTAAATCCGTTTTTTACGCAAAATTTAATACAAGTTTTGCAAATGTCAAGCTATGACGCTAAGATTTAACGGGAATATCAACCACAGATGTACCAACTTAACCAGAAAAAACCAAACGGGGTTATTTCGGGAACTTTTTCATCAAGCTGGTAAAGCTTTGAAATTTACTTGCATTAAGCATTGAAGCACTGACTTCATGTAGGCATTAAAATTCCAACATTTAGTAGCAGTGCTTATGCTTACGCCATACATTACGCAGCTCGACGTACAACGAATAGAGACCTTCTGTATACGACGATTGCGTTAAGGTGTATTTCGAAGACCGTTTGCAATGAAACTTATTGTAAATAAAATTTGTTATTCGTTAAAACAGTTCACCCTATCAAATCAGTAAATTGAAATAATCACCAATTTATGTGCAACTTCAGTCTATTCGCTTAAAAGTTGAATAAAATTTTACTGAAATTTTATGGGTGTCTGTGGGCTAAAAGAAAATTTTGAAAAAAAATAAAATTTTTTCCAAATCTTTAGGGATTTAAAGACCATTTGGTAAACGAACATTTGCTATACAAAAGCTATACAAAGCTATACAAATACAAAAGGTTAGTTTAAGGCAACAACAAAAAAATAAAAATTAAAGAAAATGTAGGTAAAAGGGTTATTTTCATTGAATAGTTTTAACTGATCGTTTTTGTGGTGTTACCACATAAATAAAATACTCGTACATACATAAAAATTATATAATTTGTTGCCAAAATACTATGAATAACAAAAAATTGTAAAAAGAATTAAGCAATAAAGCACATTACTAAAGGCTACTTGTTAGGTCCATAATGTATTAAAAATTAAATACAAATCTAGAGAGAAAAAAAAACATTATTAAACATTAAACAACAACAATTTTAAGCTTTCAATTGTCTGGTTGGTAATTGTCATTGATTTACATCTTTTAACCTTAAAACATAAAAACAAACAAAAAATATTTTAAAATTGATATCTGGTATGTCACACTGTTAGTGTATGTCTTCATTGTTAATACCCACCACCAACTCAGCGATAGATGCAACGCGAAACATTTAAAGCGGATTAAAACCCATTTCGCGTATTTTTTTATCGAGAAACTGATGTTAGACATGTCAACATTTCGATTTGATTTTTTTTTTCTTATTGATTTGATGGCAAATAAATTAAATTATAAAATTATATGAAGAAAAAGTTGTATTTTTGCATAATAACGTTTCATATTTGTCCGTCTGTTTGTCTATATTTAGCCATTAAACGGATGAATGAAAGAATTGAATTAAATTTAATGGAATTGAATAAAATGCATGTGATCATGATGCTAAACTTAGACAAACTTCATTTTGTCGTTTAGTCTTTTAGAGAGACACGACATAATATATGAAATTTATTTAAGAAAAAACTCTGGTTTTGTTGACCTTTTCTCACATTTTAAAAAAATAGTTTTAAATAAAATATATGTATAAACACAGTTTAAGCGTTAAGCGATATAACCACCAAAATAAATTTAATAAAAGTTTATCAAAATATTTCTTTTAAGAATGGAATTTAGAAATATTTTTTTAATTTCAACCCAAATTTTACAAATTTTGATAATCGTAAGACTGCACGAAGTACAGAGTTTTTTTTTGTTGTCATGAACAGGAGGTGGTAATCTGCAAAAAAAAAAATTATGTTCCACGGCATAAGCATGCAAAATCGCCATCGCTGGCGCCTACTAAGACAAAGGGCGTCCTGATAAGCAGCAGGGAAATGGTTGAGAAAATGAGAGTGGTCGTTGGAAACACTAGAATAGATTCGAAGAGAGCCATTAAATATTTAGGCGTGTTGATCGACGACAGGTTCAAGAATTCTTCATAAAATTCATCAGTGAGAAGGCATCTGCGACTTAAGGAGCACTGGCAAGAATGATGTTAAATATGGGAGGACAAAAACCACTAAAGAGGAGTATAATATCATCGGTCGTGACATCGGTAATGTTGTATGCTCGCCCAATATGATTCGAGGCACTCTCCGAAGGAATGACAAGGAGTAAACTATCCTCAGTATATCGTCTAAGCGCAATAAGACTTATAAGCGGCTTAGAACAATATCGGATGACGCTAATACCAGTGATTGGTCATATCATCATATATTTTCAGGCAGCACATCCCTTCACATCCCTTTGTAGTTGACTGTCCAATGTATTGTACAACACATTATCGAGAGAACTCGTTCTTTAGCCGCACCGTTCGTTTGTGGAACGATCTACCCGATAAAGCTTTTCCTGTCACTTACGATATGGATAAGTTCAAATCAAACGTACATAAACACTACTCCCTCTATCCTCTTTCTCACAACCTATTTTCCTAATATCAGCACAATGCACTGCAGGAGTAGGGGTCATCCCCTGAGTGCTGGCCTTAAGTTAAAAAAAGGACAAACCCTATAGACATACTGGCGGATGAAATAAGGCGGATCTACTACCGCCGTTGTGAGTCTTCAAACAACAGGCTGTGGCTATAAAATGAGAGAAACGGTGGGTTTCCATGTACAAATGGCAAACACGGTGGAACTGCAGTTTGAAGGGAGATGGTTATTCTGTCTTATATCTGCCATAATCCCTATGATGAAGGCGGAACATTGTCAGTCAAATTTTTATATGACCCAGTTGTTGGTATGGTCATGGCTGCTTTAGGAATTATTTGCACAAATTCTGACGATGGATCTCCTACATACCCAAACTGAGGATGTGGAGCATTAATATTCAGGTGTCCGAAATTTCGTAGGATGTCAGTCTACGCCAGCTGCTCGGTGGTATGACGGCTTCCGAAATACGAGGGAATGATGGCAATGGGCATATGTCTGTTGAAATTGAAGAGTCAAAGTAACGGCTCAAGCAAATGACTTTGATGTAGAGCAGCTAACCAGCCCATTGCGAAGTAATACCTAGCAGCAGTCCCGCGCAGGGAGAGTGTTTGAAAGACATATGGCGTGGCCTTTAGTACGTAGACGAAGTACGGAGTGTATGTGTGTGTGTATATGGAAATTAGTTGATGTAGAGGCTTGTCAGAAAACTAATAACTCATGATTTTTTTAAATGTAAAGGGTCTTATTAACAGCTTCGTGTGCTTTTGACCCGGGCATTGTGCCTAAAATGACGAGCAGAATTCATGTTCTCACTGATCAATTTTTTTTCTAGTCGTAAGCCACAGTAAGGTTCTCCTTCTGGTAGCCGAGCCCTGCCTTGCCATATCAGAGCATTAAATTTTTTGTACCCTAGAAAGGAAATTACTATTAAAAGAGGATGACAATGGTATACATTAGTAACGAAAAAGAAGCTTAATATTTTTCATGGCCTGATATCAAACTTTTAAGTACTTTTTTTATAGTTTTTGCAGCACTCAATGGATAACCCCTACTCAGGCAGTGCATTGTGCTGATACTGGTTTGTGCTTATGGACCGATCGATTTATGTTTACTCATGTAGTAAGCGGCTGGAAGACTTTCGCTAGAAGATTGTTTCACAAACGAACAGTGCGACTAACGTACGAATTCTCCCTATAATGCGGTGTGCGATTCAGTATACAATAACCAATAAAAGGAGTATTACGTATGAATATATGATTACTTGGAATAAGTTCCTTAATTTCATTAGATATACCGTTGTAGTACCGATTGTACAATAAAATACACGCCACGTTGCGTCAATTCTCCAATGAATCGATAGAGTGTGCTATCCTACTCTCCTGTACGCGGTCGAGAAGCTCCAAAATAGACTTTGAAGCACCGCCTCATACATAAGAGTTGTATTTCAATTTGGGTCGGATATAGGTCTTGTAAATATTAAGGAGATTGGATGAAGTGAAGTATTTAGTGTACCGTCTTAAAAAACCGAGACACGTGAATGCTTTTGTCGACACTCGATATATATATATGATCGTTCCAATGAACATTGCAGTGAATTATTATACCAAGAACTTCAAGAGCATCTGATTCCTAAATGTCTACATTACCTGTAAACACAGATGACACCGCACCACCACGTCTGTGTGTGAAAAAACAGCATTAGGTCTTGCGTGCATTAAAATCGACCCTGTTCGCACGACTTAACTCGGAGTTTTTCAGTAGGTCGCTTGTGAGTGTGTCGTTTATATTCATTCTTTCTCGGTCTACAATCAAAAGAATATGAATGACAAATGTTGGTGTCATCTACGTAAGAGTGGCAGGATTGGAAGTAAGAAGAAGAATGGATTGGGAGAAAGAATAGAGCCTTGCAATACCCCTAAGTTTACCCTGAACTCGTCAGATAAAAACCCATCTATAACCACTCTTATAGAACGATATCTGAGAAAACTTACTTGAGGCTCCGGCTGCCTATTTGATCCAACGCGTGGTCTACATAGAAATTTGGTCTTTGTTCTAACACGACGTAATTGAACGACAGACTTTCTAAAAAAATTACTAATGTAGCAAGCATCTAGAAGAGAATAAGACTGAAACAGATGAGCTTTACATTTTTATATTAACTTTATAACAATTGTAATACCAAGAAATATTCTAAGAAGTATATCTAAGGCTTTAGAATTACTTCATTGTGAATTATTCGAAGTCTTGAGATCTAAAACATTGAGGACTGCTGCTAATTGACAGTCTAAGAAAAGTTTCTGGGATAGGAATTTGTCTAAATGGTTTTCATCTGAATGATTTTGATCCGACTAATTTTCATTATACAATGATTAATTATCAGCTTGGCAAACAGAGCTTTCACTTTAACGCGGAGTTACTTTTCATTTGTCGTTGTGTCGTCTACCGCTAATATTTTGTTTTCTAAGAGGCATGTGCATGTTCCTGTTTATCTTTCGATTAATATACATATGCTTTGAGAAAAAAACTTATTTCTATTAAACATTTATTGACAAGTATTCGTACTAGTGCACACGTATTGAATTCAAAATCACCGATACTTACTGCTACTTCTGTTCTTTTCTCTCTATTTAAACTGGAGTTTTACGAAAATACGCGTTTCGAAAATATGGTCTGTCTGTTTTTATATTTTTTCTAAAAACTTTAAATAGATTGTACGCTTTTAATAAAGTAGAGGTATCCTTTCCTTTTTTTATTATTGCATTTTAGTTCTTTTAAATAAAAATGACAAAATATTTTTTATCTTTTTTTTGTAAACGCTTGTCAATATTTCCATGACTATTCGATTTTTGCTGTTAACGGTTGTTTAACATTTTTTTTCTTTATTTATAATACTTTTACATTATTTAGCCACAGGTGCAATTACCTTTTGTTCACAGTTAAGCAACCATATGTACATTTTTTTAAGTTTAATTTTATTCCATTCTGTTGCCAACAATTCTGTTTACCGTTATAAATTTATATATAATTCTAGACAAAAATACATAAAATGAATTATTCTTACACAGATTATTACTCGAAAAACTATCCCAAGTTGCTCGGATCAAGAGGGTTAAAATAATTTAAAAAAACCTTACACGGAACCAAAGTCATGCCATTTACGTATTGGTGACCCATCGTGATCATAAGGTGACATTAACTGGAGCATTTGATTGTGACATTTTTTTACTTAAAACAGAAATGAATTGAATTCAATTCAAACCTAAAGCACGAATATTGCAAAACTCAGAAACAAAGGTTTAAATCGATTACAATTGATTTTTTAACATCCTATGTTACAATTAACTTTTCTAAATCATAATCCACCATATTTGGTGAGTTTATAATCTTGCCAAAACCGAGACATTTCTATTCTACTGGACTGTTGGCGAAATGCTAACTAAAGCGGAAACCTAACGATAAAGAGTTACACACAGTATTACCACAACTAAATTACAGTTCTAAGCACACTGTGATAGAAATTGTGTAAAAATGTATACGCCAGGTAGAGTTAATTGTGGACCGTAAGTTTAAGTAATTCGGTAACAATTTGCCTACTCACTAATTTGCTGATTTATTCGATTATGGGTTCAGTTTTAGTTTAAAACATGGACGGATTTTTCTCAAATACAAAAAAGTACCAAATGTTTTTTTTTTTAATTTTCTTTACTTTTTTTGACATGTATTTACATCCAAAAGTGTACTTTATTTGTTTAATAAATTCCAAGAGAACCCTTAATAATATCTTACAAAAGCAGGGATATAAAAAGTACCAATCAAATACATATATATTTCTTTATATGCTTCTATATTATTATATATAATATCTTATAAATATTTTATTAAGACCTCTTTTCTCTTTAAAATAAAAATGTACCCATTTTAAAAAAAGTACCAAGACCTTAAAAAAATGTGGAATTAGTATACTTATAAAATAAATTTGAAGGGAAATAATTCATATAACAATTGTGAAACTATAAGTTTAAGTTTAAGAAAAGTACTTAAGAAAAAAGTACCTTATAAATAATAAGTTAAATAATGAATTAACTAAAAATATTTTATTTAAGTTTAACAAAAAAAAAAAAAAAAAAAACAAAGAATATAAACTTTAATTGAAAAAATAAATCAGTTTTTTATACAATAAGTACCAAGACAAAAGTACTTTTTTTATATACAGTACCAAGATACTTAACACAAAAGTAATTCGAGATAAGTTTCAGTTACAATAATTTTACGATTTTAAAAGACAAAAAATTAGTTAAAACTCCTTGTTTTTAATACTTTTTAATGGTACTTCAGAAAAAAAAGTACAAAAAAAGTTCCAAAATTGTCAATAAGAATTATATTTTGGTTCTTACTAAAGAAAATCACTTGTCTTTAATTTTTTTCCTTTGAAGAAAAAATAAAAAAGTATTTAATTTATACGGAAAGTACCATAAGAATTTAAAAACATTAATAGTTAATAATTTAATAAGTAATAGCAGTTACAAAAATGTAATGACTTTAAAAAATTCAAAAAATTAAAACGTTAACAAAAAGTACTTTAAAAAAGGACCAATAATTACTTAAAACTATTTATAAAAAATTTTGTAATATAAACTTGATTTGTGCTGTAAAAGTTATACATTTAATTTTTAACTCTTTCGTTGAAACAAAAAAAGTACTAAATAAGTGATAAATTATAATGGAATAAAATTTTTGGTTTTCTTTGGAATTAAGGGTATTAAAACAAATTATTGAAATACTGTTAAAGTACTATAAGCAAAAAGTACTTTTTGAACAAAAAATACCACAAAAATATGTTCAAAACATATTTTCATATCTATTTGTTATTTTAGAAGAACAAAACACATTTCCTAATTTCCAAAAAAAAGTACCTTTTACATATGCAAAGCATTATCTGGATTTTGACTAGTTGACATGGACGTGTCTAATGCATCCACCGACTGGGTACGACGTTCCATAAAACTAAACATAAACCAGCGTTCATTTTTGCCAAAGTTCTCGCCATCCTCCAAAGAAGTCGGCAGGGTTCTATTAAAAAACAGATAAAGAAACTCAATTTTTAATTGAATATAAATCGGAAATAATTTCTTACCGATTTAAGGTCTCCGGCAATAGAAGACATAAGCCACCGCCCAAAAGTGATATGAAGCCCAATATAATTTCCGGCAAAGGGGAAAAATACTGTCTGGTATGGAGTATAAAAGAACTAAAGAAAGTAAAAGCATAACCCATGACATGAACTGCAGCCACGCCTTGGCCACGAACACAGGTGGGTATCAATTCGGTGGCATATTGGGCACCAGAATTATAGGCAACTGTAACACCAAAACGTCCTATAACCGAAAGGGCCACTACCACGGCTACATCTGTAGGAGCTCAAAATATTCGTACGTTCAATGGAATTAAAACCAAACGCATTGAGGCAACTTACTTTGTTCCGTTGAACTTTCCTGATTTTTAAAAAGTATTACCCCAGTGCATGATATGAATATGCCACTCAGTAGTAGAGAAATTGATGCCATGGCTTTGCGACCAATACGATCTTGGAGTACAATTAGCAGTAGACAAGCAGGTAAAATGCTAGTGGCACTTAGTGTAAACATGACAAATGGTGAAATGCCAAGACCTTGTACGTTACGTGAAACAGCATCGTAGCATAAAGTGATTACCATTCTAAGTTGCAACAAGCCACCAGCCACAAGCAACAACAACAACGGCAACAATATGAAAATGCCATAAAACATTTAATATTAAACTCATTAGTGTCTTGCTACATGCCACAATGCAACAACTATATTCGCATACTTACGATTTAAAAAATAAAATCAAGGTATTGCGCCTTAGACGTGGTGTGGCAAAGAGACCCCATAAATTGGGTGCAACCTTTGTATGAATTTGGTTACGTTTACACTCCTCTACAAAGTCACTATAATTGATTTCATCCACATGCTTGCCATTAATTTTGGCCACACGTTTCAAACAAGTCACTGCTTGATCATATTTCTGCTTCGATATCAACCATTGTGCACTTTCAGGCACCACAAAATGAAAGAAGGGCACTATTATTAAAGGTGAAGCTGTAGCCAATAAGAAACCACGCCAGCTTTGCATTAAAACTGCTATCCAAGGAGCTGCCATAGAGCCAACACAATAGAAAACACCAATACATATGCTAAGGCCAATGGTACGCAGAGAAGGACGCAGGTATTCCATAACTGTAATACATTTTGATTTCAATTAAAGCTTTTAATAAACTAAACCTTAAGTCCAAAACTTACCCAATATATACATCATAACGAAATTACTATCCGTAGCCAGGCCGGATATAAAACGGAATAGAGAAAAGGTTATTAGCTCAGTGCCAAATATGGTCAAAATATTGCCCATCATGGCTATGACATTGGCCAGTATCAGTATGGGTACACGACCTAAAATTTAAAATTCATATTAAAGCTTTAAAATGAAATGAAGTGAAATCGAACGGAATGGAGGCTAAATACTCGAAATTTTGAAGTAACCGAATTAGATCATGTTTTAAGCTCACCCACTATATCTGCCAGTATTCCAAATACCAAAGAACCCACTACTGATCCAACGAAAAACATACTTTGACCCAAAGTTAATTTCCAGGCATTATCACAGATCCAATCCAGTTCACTGGTAAAACTTTCATAACCCATATACAGTTCATATTCATATTTGGTGCAGGTAGAGGTAGAGGCATTTTCAATCGGTAAACACGATGACACCTGTGGTACTTTTACCGGTTGACTATCATTAGCTGAGGAATCCACAGCGCACCTATAAGAGAAAAATGAAAACGTTTACACAAACTTAGAAAAAGATGAGTTGATTGTATGAGTAAAGAGATTGGGAAAGAAAGAAACGCATTCTTGGAAAAAAACGGAATACTTCGTCACAGATTTGACTTTATAGACTTTCAATGTGCTATTCACATCTTTCCGAACTAGGAAAATTCCAGGAATTTATTGAGAAAATTAAATATGTAAGCTGCTGAAACGCGTTCTCCGTAATGGTATTGTTTTTATTCGATTGAACAGAAAGAAGTCACAGGGAGCCAGAAAGAAGTCACAGAAAGCATCTTTCGTCAAAAAATTTCGAATAACGATGGCACTGTGCGACGGTGCAAAATCTACGAGTTTTCTGCCCATAATTCTGGTCTCTTTATTAATACTCTTTGTTTACTGTCTGGCTTTTCGGCAAAAATTCATGATACACTATTCCGTTTTAATCCATGAAAACCGTGAGCATTGACTTCTTTTTTGACTGAAAACGGCGTGGTTTTTTAGTCTCGCCTCATTTGGTGAACGCTAATCTGAATTGCGTGTCCTACTCATAAACCCACGTCTCGTCTATAGTAATGATACTTTGGATGAATGTGGGATGGGATTCAGCCTCGCAAATCATGTCTTTTTCGACCTCAACACGGTCTCTGTTTTGCATGAAATTGAGATCTTTTGGCACCAATTTTGCTGCTATACGGCGAAAACCCAAATATTTAGCCAAAATTTCTTGGACGAATCCATAGGCAATGTTCAAGTCCTCTGATGGCTAATTTGCGGTTATTGGCCAACATTTCTTTTACTTTATCAATGTTTTCTTAGGTTTTCGATGTCGATGGTCTGCCACTGCATTCATCATCTGCGATTGACGACTCACGACCACTTTTGAACCGCTCGTGCCACTGGTAAATGATCGTTTTCTTTAGAGAATCGTTGCCGAAACACTTCTCCAACATTTCCAACGTTCGCGCACCATTAAATCCGTTTATTACGCAAAATTTAATACAAGTTTTGCAAATATCACGCTATGACGCTAAGATTTAGCGGGAATATCAACAACAGATGTATCAACTTAAAAAAAAAATACTCAAATCGGGGGTTATTCCGGTAACTTTTTGATCAAGGTGGCATGTAAAGTTCTTCGCCTTAAATTTGATTTTGCTTTGACTCCACGTCAAATATCGTTAAAGCAATTGTCAGCTTAATTCTAAGTGAATTTTTACCTTTTTAAAGTTATTTTGTAGATTATTTGCTAGATAAGCTTGCTTCGAAAACATTGCGCGCTAGCCTTAGATTTATTTCAGACATACTGTGTACCTTAAGTTAATCCTATAGAGACTTCAAGCGCTAAGTTCGACTCTGCTAAAAGTGAATTGGAAATCATTTTGCAAATATGCTTATTTCAAAGGTATTGTGTGCGAAGACCTTAAATTCAAATCGTATTTCATGAAATAATAAATCAGGATCTAATCGCCGCTAACCTGATCGAGGAAGTTAACGTTTAGAACGTGCAGTTTTAAATAACGAATGTCATAATCTTAAACTAAAAAAAACTCGAGCAAATCAGCTCGTTATTGAAAACGACGACTAGACCCCTCATCTACAACCAATGAAAGAGTTATTTCTGCATGTACATACATAAATAATTCTATTCCTAATAGGTCAGATTGTCTAATGGATCAAATAGCTTCGCTTCAATTTCAAAGCATAGGCATCTAAGGATAGAATATCGTGAATGTACGGTACGATCCCTACAGTTCGCTTCCAAAACATTTACATGAAATTGTAAGAATTAAAGCCACATAATCATCGAAGTGAAGACGACAAACAGCTTAATCTAAAGTTCAACGCAAAGTCATCATTAGCTTATAACTGATCTCCTATAAGTTCTGTCATTATTTTTCATATTTTGTTTGGTTTGTGTATGGTTTCTCATTAACTCATGATTATGACCGACTATAATACTATTACTTATGATTTACTCGTTACATCTATTATTCATTCCAAAAGTATTATCATAACATTTACCAATACTTCGGTGTAAAACTGATTATCGTCTGTGAGTAATAATGCATCGCCGAGAGTAAATTGATTAAACAAAACAACAACAGCATAAGGGCTTGCAATCGATGACAATCGCCACATTTTTCTAAAATCTTATCGATTTCTAACATATTGTTACGGTAGCGATGTTGATGATGATTTATTTTTGTTGTTGTTGTTTTTACTAAATGCTACTGCCGCTGCTGCTGCTAGTGGTGTACTTGTTGTTCGTATTTGGCGGCTTGTTATTTTTTCTTTTTGTGTGCCCTGTTGTTGTTGCAGTTATAGTTAATACATGAGCTTCGTAGTTGTATTAGTTGTTTTTGTTGCTGCTGCAGCTATTATTGAATTTGTTGTTATTAAGTTGTTGTCGACTTCGTCACATCCATCCACTTAGCACGTCACTGAAAATAATAACAAAAACAAATATACTATTAATGAATGTTTGAAAACATCTGTTGATTTATTTTGATTTTGATTTTCTTATTCTTGTTGTTATCGTTTTGTTTAATTGCAAGTTACTTTGCTTTTGCTTTTGTTTTGATTTCATTTTAGTACAACAGAGTAGTTCTTTGTAATTTTTTGTTTTTTATTTTTTTGTTATATGTGATTATAATTATTTTAATGATATTTTGTTGCATTTATTAAATAAATTAAGAAAATTAAAATATAAAATTATTGTAGGCGTATGCTACTGAAACAATTAATACAAGAGACACTTAGACGCTTAGTTTAAATTCGTTGAATGTCCCCAAAAAAAAAAAAACCTTTGTTTTCAAAATATAGGATTGCTGTAGACATTGTGTGCATTTGTAAGCACACGCAATTGACGTCTATAAACGTCATTTACGTACGTCAACGTGTTAAAACAGTAAGTATAATAAAAAAGTGATAAAAATATTTGTATCGTATTTGTGCTGATACCTACATATTTGTGAAACGAACTTATATCATATCAATTGACACAGATTCACTTTTTAAGTCAAATAGAAGATCCGTGCGCCCGTCTGTCTGGCAGAAGTCACAATTTTAAAGAGATAATTCGATAAAATATGACAAACTGCCATCATTTAGGGCAAGGAAAATTCCAATTTTAAGTAAATCCTACAAGTATGTTTATAAATGCTACACAGTAAGTATGTTATTATGTATATGATGCTTGCAGTCAAAAAAATATTCTTTTGTACAAATCTTTTACTCAAAAAGATCCAAAACAAAATCAGTTATTTTATATGTAGGTTGGTAGTTGAATTAAGTACAATTAAGACACAATGCAGTCAATAAAAATTAATACTTAATCATATTCCAATCTAGTGATGCAACGCCAACTTCATTCTCTTACGGGAAGCATTCATCAAAGCTTGAGCCAATATACAATACATCAGAACCTCAATAATAATCATATTTTAAGTTCAGTTCATTCAAAAACAAAGTAATCTAATTACTAAATATAACAATTACGAATCATTACTTAACAGCTATACATTATAACAGATATGAAGTTTTAACCATGTGTGACTGACGTAGATTATTTGTCATTATTCTGCTGACGTGGTAGAATACCAGACACCTTTTCAACGCACGATTTTTTATTAGACTGTTTTAACTTACTTGACAAACGGAGCGATGTCGTCTGCTAGATTACCACGTCAGATGCAGAAATTGTTGACATTTATAAAAAAAAAAATCTCTTCAGTTAAAAATACTGGTGTTCGAAAATTTTCGGTTACAAATTGTCGGTAAATGACCTATAAAATGTAATGTATTCGATAGATCCGAATGATAACGGGCGATGAAAATTCGATCACATAAGACAATAATGTGCGAAAAAGATCATAGACGAAATATGGTGAAGCATCGCAGACGGTGGCAGAGCCAGGATTGAAACCGAGACAGGTAATGCTATGTGTCTGGTCATATTGAAAGGGAATTGTTCATTAAGAGCTTTTACATCCTGGTCATATCATTGATTTTAATCTTTACTGTCAACAATTAAAGAGATTAATTGATTGTCATTAAAATTGATCAACAGAAGAGATGTTGCGTTTCACCATAACAACGCCACCCCACACACATCTTTGATAAACTGGCAGAAGCCGTTAAAACTTGGCTGGGAAATTTTGATGCATTAACCATATAGCCCGTCCCTTTATTTGCTTCGACCTTTGCAGAACTCTATTAATGGTGTACGAGGGCGGATTGACATTGAAGCTACCTAGCGCTAGATGGCAGCACAAGCACAAAAACTTTTTCTTTCTTAGAAAACGATCTGTCAAATGTCAGCTGTTAAAATTTTAGCCAAATTCATCGATTAGTTTATTTGTTGTAGTCGTTTGAAATAAGCAACTTTTGTGTTTCTTGGAAAATTAAAAAAAGTGAATTTCGTGTAGTGATTAAACACTATTATTTGAAAGGTAAAACGGCGAAAGAGACAAAAGAAAAGCTTGATAAGCATTACGACGAATCTGCTTCGTCAGATTATATAGTAAAATATTGGATTGCTGAATTTAAACGGCGCCGAACAAGCACTGCAACAATACCATCAACAGGAAGGCCAAAAGAGGTGGTTACTGAAGAAAATATCAAGAAAATCCTCGATATCATTATGAATGATCGCCGGGTCAAAATACGTGAGATTGCTGAAATGGTAAACATATCATATGAACGTGTGTTCATCATTTTGCATGAGCATTTGCATATGAAAAAGCTATCGGCAAGATGGGTGCCGCGTTTGCTCAGTGTTGAATAAAAACGAGTTCGACAGATTACTTTCCAGCGGTGTTTGGACATGATAAAGCATAATCCTGCTGATTTTTGGCGTAGATTAATAAATGTTGCTGAAACGTGGGTCCACCACTACACACCTGAAACCAAAAATCAATCGATGCAATGGGTGGAAGCTGGTGGAAGTGCTCCGAAGAAGGTGAAGACAGCGAAATCGGCTGGCAAGGTTATGGTAACTGTATTTTGGGATGCACACGGAATATTGCTGATCGATTATCTTGAAAAAGAGATCCACAATCACAGGAGAGTATTATCGTGCATTATTGGATCAATTGGTTGATGCAATCAAGGAAAAACGACCACACTTAAACAAGCAAAAAGTGCTCTTTCTTCAAGACAACGCACCGGTTCACACAGCATTAGATACGATGCTAAAACTACGAGAAATCCACTTCGAATTGGTTGATCATCCACCTTATAGTCCAGATTTAGCCCCTAGTGACTTTTTCCTGTTTCCAAACTTGAAAGAGTGGCTCGCAGGAAAAAGATTAATCTCAAACGAAGAAGTGATTACCGAAACTAATGCGTATTTTGAGGAGTTTCCAAAATCGTATTATTCAGATGGTATAAAAAAGTTGGAAAATCGTCTTACTAAGTGTATTGAGCTAAAAGGAGACTATGTTGAGAAATTAATAGTTTTTGAAAAAAAAAAAAAATTTCCTACTTAGGTAGCTTCAATATCAATTCGCCCTCGTAAATTTAAATTCCGTAGATCTGCAAAACACAATTGGATCAGTTTTTTGATCAGAAGTTCTACACTGATGAAAAATTACTTCACCACAAAATGACGAAAAATTAGCGAACAAAAAGGCACATATTTGGTTTAATAAAACCTCTTTCGAATACAAGAAAAAGGTGTTTCATTTTTGGCCAAAGCTGTTATAAAAATTTCATTATACATTTCTAAAATTAAACCAGGGACCAAATACAATTAAAACACTTTACATTTTTAATTCACTTAAATATTTAATAGCTTTCTACAAAGCTTTGTATAAGGAAAACTGTAAAAAAATATTAATCTTGGCAAACCATACTTTTCCTTGCTTCTTGACAATTTAGTGTCTTTGATCGTTAATTTGTATCGAATTTTACGAGTTTTGTTTAAGAAACAAAGTAATTTGTTAATTTTTCTTTCATAAAGTACTTCTTTACTCATTAATCTCTTATCTTTTGTTCTAAAGTATTACGTGGTAGTAACACTTGGTAGATGAGACATAATTGTGATATTGTTTTAGATCAAAAATCAATTAAACACAAGACATATTAAGTGAACAGTTGCTTTATTGTGGTGCAAAAGTCATGAATTTGATTTTAACTAATTTTAAAAATTTTTGTTTTTGTTTTACTTTCCGTAAAACATTAGCCCATGACTGTTCCTTCTCTCTTCTTGCCTCGATAATAATTTCGCAATAATTTCTCTAATTGAAAAGTCAAGATTCTCATTAAATTATTTTTTCACTTCACTTGTTGTTGCCGAAAAAAGATTATGCATCCAACTGCAACAATTGGAGAGAAATAAGGATTTTATGCGCCGTTCTGCGAATTTTCTTGTCGATATTTTTCTGTTTTGAGTTAGTTGTTGCGTTAGGTTCCTTTTCATACATTCCTCTGTTTTGTTACAATAGCCAGCCTATGTCTAATTCAACCCATAACAGCTTTGTAAGGGTTTTGCTAGCTAATGTTACTAAGAACTCGTATATAAAATAAAAACTTTAATTACAATTTTCTCAAAAGTAATGATATTGACATTAAACAGACAATTGAAATGCGAGTCGCCCTTTATATCCTTTTTGTGAATTATGAAAAAGCGTTCGAAACCTTGAAGTTCGGAAGTATTCGGAATTGCACTAGGAAGGAACGTCTAAGTGGTATACAACAAGGATGTCTTTTATCACTATTGCTGTCCCTCGTAGTTACTGCTGCGGTATCAATGAGATTCACTAAAGACCTTGGGCCTACGTCTTAAATTGCTGGACTTTAAGGATATCAAATACGAACTCTCACACAGATTATGCGATACGCCCGAGAAATTGGATGATCTGGCAGAAGAATCGAGAAAAGTTGGCCTTAAAATAAATATATCGAAGGCAACAAATATATCTGAAAATTTAGGTATAGCGTGTTGAAAACTTTTAATACTTGGAAAGTACCGTCACTAAAGCAGATAGATCTCTCAGAGACGAGTTCAAAATAAAGTTATAAAATCGATAGAAGCATTTACACGGTTAAATAAAATCTAAAATTCAAATACATATGGTACAGCCTGCAAATTAAAATACACATTTTTTAAGTATGTGTCCTACCCGGACTGCTATATGGATGCGAAACTTAATAAGTGACTGAAGTAGTTCGGAACCGGTGCTTAAGACGAATCTTTAAAATTTTTTACCCCAAAACTATTACCAATGAAAAACTATGAGCGAAAGCTGAAGTAGACGATGTGAAGATCGAAAACCGAAGACGTAAATTTGGATAGATTAGACAGACACACATTGAGCAAACCGCCGCAGGAAATATGACACTATGCCTGCAGGGTAGCAGAAAACGCGGAAGACCAAACAACACCTGCCATAGATCAACGCTACAAGAGAAGTTAATATAGGGTAGCCAGACAAAAGGAGTACATTGAGGAAAAATGAGCAGCACAATTAATAAAATAAAAGTACTTTTTTTTAAATGAAAGCGCCTTAAAAATGCCTTAAATATCTTAGATAATATTTAGTTCAACAAAGCTTAGTTCAAAAATTCGATTATTCTGCAATATTAATTCTATCGAATGCTTAGCCAGGATGTTAGCGTATGGTCACAACGAGGCAAATATTGGATGAAAACTACATAACCACTACTTTATATAAACATTTTCCTTTTATGTCCATATTAGTAAAAATATAAAAATATTTTAATCAATTTATTTGAAAAAATAATTTTAGAAAAAAAAAGACAAACATTTCTATAAAATAGTGATTACGCTTTTTCCGTCAAATATTTTCCTCAAGTGACCGTACCTTTGGTTAAAATTGTAGACAATTTGACTTTACTACATAAAAAATGTTAAGTTACATTGCTCTATCAATCTTAGATTAATAAGAGTCTAAAAGGAAGATGTAATATGGGCTCTAAAACTGCATCGTAAATGTGTAGCTTATCAGGATGTTTTCAACTACTTTTCTAGACTAAAAAACCTGCATTTTTATTAAAAATGTACAACACACCAAAAAAGTACCGAGAGAAGTAGCAAAAGCTAAAAAAAGGACTTTAGCGTACTTTGACCAAAAAAAGTAGGCGCACTGCCGAAAAGAGTATGTCTGGCTATCTAAGTTAATACCATGTTGAATCTTAGACTTGCGTTTAAAAATATGGGTGAGCTTAGAGACCACAAGTCGATAGAAATGTAGACAAATTATAGAAGGCCTGGGCATAGGTAGAGGCAACAAAATAATAACAAAAAATTGGAGCTGTAAACTTAAGTTCGATAGGAGTATAATACCATTAGAAGATTAAAAAAGGAGAATGTACTGCAGGTAACATGTAAAAGTCTAATATTACACAGTATATTTAATGAACTGACCTCGTAAAAATGATCCATTTTAATAATTTCATAAAATTATCTTTAAAGTTGCGATCTACACTTTGAATCAGTAATGCCGATTTCTGTGTAATTACACAATAATAAGGCCATAATTTTTTTCTCGGACTATTTTTGAACCATAATATTTTTTGTGTAATTTTGTTTTAACAATATTTCAATGTAGGAAATTTACAATTAAGAGTTCTAATTTAAAATTCCAAAAATCCCAAATACGTAATGAAATATTGTATATACAGTGGTGGAAGAAATAATAGGGACACATCAATATTTTTTTATATTAAAATTTTCTTCAATTTTAATTAATTATTACAAAAAATATATATAGAATGCATTGTAATAGAAAGAAGTTCATACGTACGATTTTCCATCTGACTTAAATGAATTAATCTTCGTTTTTTCAGACCATTTCACGTTGTTCTATTTCGTTATTTATCATAAATGAAAGTGTCCCTATTATTTCTTGCACCACTTTATATACATATGTAGCTTTATTAGCTTAATAATCTATTTCATCTTGTTCTCAAGATAATTACCAATGAACATCAGTTTAAGAAACTTTCGTTTTGAAGTGGTTGGTCAAATCAGAAAAAGGTTAAATTTTGATGTTGAATTGCAAACAGTTTTACAAATTGTTCCGCAAAAGTACGCACAATTTGTTTAAGTTAAATCATCAATGCATTAGAAAAGGTTTCCTATCATAAAAATTGATGATTAAACACTGGCACCAACATGCCTTTTTAGATTTTCAAGAGCAATATGACCATTTGAGAGTTATAATTTGAAAACTGTAATAAGTAGTGGAAATAATTTTTAGCGAATTAAAAATAACAAAAACTTATAAAAATCGTTACAAACGTATTTTGTGTAACTTATAAAATTTTGGATAATTTTGGACAATACTGCTTTGAATGTTAAGTTTGAATACATTTTTATAGCGATGCTGCGTTAATTGTTGTAACTAAAGGTGGGTCTAGGATTATTTTGCGTGACTTCGAGAATCAATTTTAGACAAAAAATTAAGACGCTTCTTTAAAGAAAACAGAAGATATAATATTATTATATAACTTTAACCGATGAATACCACAGCTAGGCTTCTAATATTTTCCATTATAACGTATAAACACTGACTGTTATGTAGGTACATACGAGGGTGGATTGACATAAACTTTTTCTTTCTTAGAAATTACGATCTGTCAAACGTCAGCTGTTAAAATCTTAGCCAAATTTATCGATTAGTTTATTTGTTGTAGTCGTTTGAATTAAGCAACTTTTGTGTTTCTTGGAAAATGTAAAAAAGTGATTTTCGTGTAGTGATTAAACACTATTATTTGAAAGGCAAAATGGCGAAAGAGGCAAAAGAAAAGCTTGATAAACATTACGGCGAATCTGCTCCATCAGATTATATGGTAAAATATTGGATTTCTGAATTTAAACGGGGCCCAACAAGCACTGCAACAATACCATCCACAGGAAGGCCAAAAAAGGTGGTTACTGAAGAAAATATCAAGAAAATCCTCGATATCGTTATGAGTGATCGCCGGGTCAAAATACGTGAGATTGCTGAAATGGTCAACATATCATATGAACGTGTGTTCAACATTTTGCATGAACCACACGTTCATATGAAAAAGCTATCGGCAAGATGGGTGCCGCGTTTGCTCAGTGTTGAACAAAAACGAGTTCGACAGATCACTTCACAGCGGTGTTTGGACATGATAAAGCATAATCCTGCTGATTTTTGGCGTAGATTAATAACTGCTGATGAAACCTGAAACCAAAAATTAATTGAAGCAATGGGTGGAAGCTGGTGGAAATGCCACAGTATTTTGGGATGCACACGGAATATTGCTCATCGATTATCTTGAAAAGGAATCCACAATCACAGGAGAGTATTATCGTGCATTATTGTATCAATTGGTTGATACAATCAAGGAAAAACAACCCCATTTAAACAAGAAAAAAGTGCTCTTTCTTCAAGACAACACACCAGTTCACACAACATCAGATACGATGCTAAAACTACGAGAAATTCACTTCGAATTGGTTGATCGTCAACCTTATAGTCCAGGTTTAGCTCCTAATGACTTTTTTCTGTTTCCAAACTTGAAAAAATGGCTCGTAGGAAAAAGATTCATCTCAAACGAAGAAGTGATTACCGAAATTAATGCGTATTTTGAGGAGTTCCCAAAATCGTATTATTCAGATGGAAAATCGTCTTACTAAGTGTATTGAGCCAAAAGGAGACTATGTTGAGAAATGAATGGTTTAAAAAAAAAATGGTTTTCTCCTACTTAGGTAGCTTCAGTATTAATCCGCCCTCGTATGTATGTCCATATAATATTTTTAATTTTATCAAACAAATCTTTTATGATGTGAAGACAAATAAGATTACTTACTTAACGTCCGCAGGCCGTTCTAAATTTATTTTCATTTTTTTTTTTTTTTTTTTTTTTTGTAATTATCTCTTCTATTATCGCATTTTAATAAATAAATGAACAAATCATTTAAATAGTAAAGAATATCCCTCTCTTTCATGATGCTCACGAAACCCCCATTCATAAAAATTTGTAGACGACAGAGTTATAAAAAAATTTTTAGTGATTTTTTTTTTTTGCAGATCAGAGATTATAGATGGAGCGAGCATATGCCAACATATTTTTTTATATATTTTTTTTTAATTTAATTTCCTTTTTATAATATTTAGTTCATTTACGTGTCTATGTCATTTACTCATTTCTTAACATGTCACTTACCTGAGATAATAAATTAAAATAAAAAAATAAAAATTTGTTTTTAGAAAATAATTAATATTAAGGTTACTCGGATATTTAAATTAATAAAAAAAAATGATGTGGGATATTTTTAGAATCCAAAAAGAAATTAGAACGGAAGCGATAAGATTTTTAAAATCTAACTTTGGGGAAAAAGTACAAAACTACACATTTCTTTTATTTTTTATTTTAATTATTTTCTTAATATTTTTTTCTCAAGTTCAATGTCTGCTTTTATTCAATTTTTTTTTTGCTTTTACACATGCCGTAGGCGTTTTAAAATATATTTTCTATGCATTTACTAGAGATACGAATTTTATGCGAATATTTATTTTCTTTATTTTTCTTAAGACAACGACCGTCCGCTTAAAATTATATTCTGTTACTTATTTGCAGTTAAAAATTATGGGTTTTTGGGATGAATGGCTCTTCAGACAAATACAACAAATAAAATATAAAGCAAATAATAGAAGAAATGTACTTATTTATTGTAAAAAAAAAGTACGAGAGAAAATTAATAGAAGAATTTGCAATAAAAAATTTATTTTGCAAAACAAAACACATTTTTTTCATTTTACGTATTCTTTCATTTTTTCTTCTTCTCTCGAAAATACTGGTGACAAGAACAAGTGTTTCTGATTTTATTTCTTTTTTATTTGTTTAGTGCCTGGCATGTCAACAACAAGTGGTTGGTTGGTTCGTTGTTTGCTTTGAAGGGTTGTGAGTTAATTTTTTTTTCAATTTTCTTTTTATATATACCCTACACAACCCACCATAGATGGTGGGAATGATTTAAAAGACACAGTATACACTATTCAAAAATCAATATTTAACATCATAGATCGCTCGATTAGCTCTAGCCCATTAGACCGCTAATGCCATGACAACAAATCTGGAAAATGTGGTGGAGGATAAAAAGCACAACGTCAGTTCTTATCGCACGACAAATCAGAGACGAGAGCCGAGGAACATTTTTTATATCCAACAAAAAAAAGTAATTTCTAAGTCAAATGACACAATTTTCACCTATTCGTTAATTCACATGCGAGGTAAAGCAGATTTTGGATTTCGTCAAATACCTTTTGTTTTAATCTTACGTTGTCACCCTAATGGCGAACATAGAGAGAGTCTTGTGCAAAAGTATAGGAACACATTGCGGTTTTTCCTTAAAGGCGTAAAGGAAAAATGAGCTAAAACTTCAGACTAAAACTAATCCCAGCAGACAATTTATAAGATCTTTTTGATAAATGTTTGAAAATTAAAATAGAGTTGGGTTTTTAACTATTTTGATGGAAGTGTCCCCAGTATTTTTCATTGTGTGTTCAAAGATTCATCAATAGATGTGCAGCATTCTTTGTTACAGATGCCATCTTGCTGGAAGGTTACTAATGTAACGCCAATTCCTTAAAAGGACGAGGCAGTTTGTTCTGTATGAATAATTACGACCTTGTAAGCTATTTGGAGTCCAACGATCTACTAAGTGATTGTCAGTACGGCTTCCGCAAGAGCCCTTCGACTGACAATCTGCTGGCGTTGCTCTCGGAGAAGTGGAACATTCATGGTTTTGGCAAGATTGTATCTCTGGATTTCTCTAAGGCGTTTGATAGAGTCTGGCATGACGCTCTCATCTCGACACTTATTGCTTTTGGTGCCGGTAGTCATTTCTCTCAATTTAATCGAGCTGCCTCGAGATCGTCTCATCCGACAAATTTAGAGAAAACTCAGGGGTACCGCAAGGCTCTGCTACTCTTTCGCGGAGGAGAGCAACATTTATCATTCATATTCTTTTGACCGTATGTCCAGCCTCTTGAAGATTGAAGCGAAAAGGCGAAGTATGAACGACACAATTACAATCGACCTGGCGAAAATCTCCGAGCTGGGTCGTACGAACAGAGTCGTCTGTAATGCGCGCAAAACCCAGACGTGCTGTTGTATTGTCATCTGTTTCTATGGATAATATAGATATTGAGGAATCAGATGCTCTTGAAGTTCTAGGCATGCGAATTTATTGTAATGTTCGTCGGAACGATCACATATTTGAAATGTCGAAAGAAGCATTCAACTACTTCACTCTATCTGATCTCTTTAATATTTATAAGAAATATATTCGACTTAAGATTAAGTACAACTCTAATGTATGAGTTGGTGCTTCAAAGTTTATTTTGAGGCTTTTCGACCGCGTACAGGAGAGGGCAAAGGTGCTTATTATGACGGTAGGGTGGCAAGCTCTATCGATTCATTAGAGCATTGTCGCAATGTGGCGTGTGTTTCATTGTTTTATCGGTACTATAACGGAATGCGTCTTGACTAAATTAAGGAACTAATTCCTAATAATCGTGGAATAGTCTTCATGACATTAGTAAATTCAAATCAAACGTCCATAAGCACTACTCTATTCCCCTTCCCACAACCTATATGCGCAAGGCACTGCATTATGCGGGGTCATGCCCTGAGTGCTGGACGCAAAAGAAAAAAAAACGTGTACAAGCACTACTCCCTCTATTCTCCTTTCCACAATCTATTATTTAGTAGATGTGATGCCCTGAGTACTAGATTCAAACGAAAAAAAGGGTGTATATCACTTAACAAAATACTTGAAAGTGGTTAACAAAATCTGAACGCACTTTACAACTTATAACCCGTAACAGAAAGGATATGTAGAGGTTGCCAGCAGTAATATCTGGACATTGGATGCTGGGTACTCTTCTTTAACGACTATTGTCGCAATTACAATGACAGTAAAAGGGAGGAAACGATTTTCTACACTCTCTGCGATAGACCGGCTCTAGCTGTCGAAAGGAACAGATTCCTTGGGTCTAGACTTAATTGACTTTCTAATATATCTCCCTATATTGGTTTGGAACCTTACTGTGTAGCCACACTTACTACCATCATCATCAAGCAATGTACAAAGTGGACTTTGTCACTCTAGGTCGGCGATCAGTTCGCAGTATGGGCGTCGTTCTGAGGTTCTCAAGTATGGCACGCCGGACTTCAAATTTCTAACGAAGTTTTTTACCGACCACTGTGGAATAAGAGAGCATCTGAAGAAGAAGGCGGTCACAGATGTGGATAATTGTAGAGTAGGCATCAAAGACGGCGGAACACATATTGTGTG
This sequence comes from Wohlfahrtia magnifica, assembly GCA_023159175.1. NCBI lineage: Eukaryota > Metazoa > Arthropoda > Insecta > Diptera > Sarcophagidae > Wohlfahrtia > Wohlfahrtia magnifica. The sequence continues at coordinate 175,174 of JAKWBJ010000102.1, read as the reverse complement.
AAGATGTAGATGTAGCTGCTTAGGGAGGCATGCTCAACGTTAAGGTTTCAGATCTTTTGAGGTCCATTAGGAAACCAGCAAATCTGCTGAACCGACTATAGATCTGAAGGGGCACAATAGATCCCTTGAGTCGCAGTTTTCTGAAATAGTGCTGGTCAGAATAATAATAATACTGACATATCTATCTCACGACTACAGGTTGAATCGAATACCACATTGATAGTACTTTACCTTTTGATTTGATTATTAGACTGTTTGCAGGCAGTGAACTATCACGTTGACCAACCCCAACCATGATATAAAAATTATTAAAACCTGAAGAAAAGGGATCTGCATAAAAGCGTTGCTGACGAAGTAGCCATTTTGTTTAGAAAATGCCATTTCAAGGTTTTCGTAATGAAGAGTTCAATTTGGTCCTGATAGTAGAAACATTGGCGGTATACTTCTTTACTTTTATACTTTCGCTTTTTCCTGTATTTTCTCTTATTAATTTTTCTAAATTATTTTTCGACATGTTCAGTTTTGTTTAAACAATTTTAAAACAGTTGTTTAATTTTAAATAAATGTTTTTTTGTTTTTTTTTTAAATTTATTTAAATTTTTATTTACTTATGCTTTTTACAACTGCAACACTTGTTTTCTCTCTCTCTCTCTCTCTCTCTCTCTCTCTCTCTATCTTTCTCAATCTTTTTCAAATTGCCGTTTTATTGTTGCAACCGTTAAAGCGGAAATTTGTCACGACTTTGAAGTCGAGCCTAAAACTAAGTTAGTTTTTGTTGTAAAATATTTTGTTCAAAACACAAATTTGCAATATTTTAAATTATTAGTTGATAAGAAAATTTTAGTTTTTCTTTATACTCAAATAATAAACAAACAAAAAAAGGCAATAAAATTTTGCACGCGATTTTAAACAAAAGTTATCGATTCTATTATTTTCATTGTTATGAAAACTTGTTAATATATGGTCTCTGTCTGTCTATTGGGTACCAACCAAATAAATATTATTTGCAATTGAAAAAAATTACATGTTTTTATAGAGGTATAGAACTTTAAGTTGCAATAAAACAACGATGGACATGAATGTTATTTATCCGAAAGATAATCTTGTGGCATTACATTCTAAATATGATTTCTGGCATATGACCGTCACGGCTGACGTGGATGTAGTCCAATCTGGACGTCCAATTTACGATGACTTTTTCCAACATTTGTGGCCGTATATTGGCAATAACACGGCGAATGTTGTCTTCCAAATGGTCACAGTGGTTCCCACAGAAAGTAGTCTAGCGGTGTTAATTCACAAGATCTTGGAGGCCAAATCACAGATACAAAACGTGAAATTAGGCGGTCACCAAACGTGTCTTTCAATAAATCTATTGTCGCTCGAGCTGTGTGACATGTTGCGCCGTCTTGTTGAAACCACATCTCCTGGACATCATGGTTGTTCAATTCAGGAGAGAAAAAGTTAGTAATCTGGCTCTATACCGATCACCATTGACTGTAACGTTCTGGCCACCATCGTTTTTGAAAAAGTACGGACCAGTTATTCCACCAGCCCATAAAGCGCACCAGACAGTCAGTTTTTCTGGATGTAACGGTGTTTCCACATACACTTGAGGATTACCTTCACTCCAAGTGCGGCAGTTTTGTTTGTTGACGTAGCCATTCAACCAGAACGTGTCTTTCAATAAATTTATTGTCGCACGAGCTGTGTGACATGTTGCGCCGTCTTGTTGAAACCAAATCTCTTGGAGATCATGGTTATTCAATTCGAGAGAGAAAAAGTTAGTAATCATGGCTCTATACCGATCACCATTGACTGTAACGTTCTGGCCACCATCGTTTTTGAAAAAGTACGGATCAATGATTCCACCAGCCCATAAAGCGCACCAAACAGTCAGTTTTTCTGTATGTAACGGTGTTTCCACATACACTTGAGGATTATCTTCACTCCAAATGCGGCAGTGTTGTTTGTTGACGTAGCCATTCAACCAGAAGTGCGCTTCATGGCTAAACAAAATTCGTTTATATTCGAAAATCGGGAACAACGGTAATCTCGTTTCGGGCCCATTCGACGATGATCGTTTGGCTTCAATTCTTGCACGAGTTGGATTTTTTAAGCACGCAAACCAAGGTCCTTCCGCAAAATCTTCCATAAAATGGATGGATACAGATCCAATTCCTGTGCTCAATGGCGGATAGACTCATACGGGTCTTCCGCAATGCTACGCTCTACAGCAGCAATAGCTTCTTCTGTATGCACCATACAGCGTCTCTGGGGATGCGAGTTATCAATAAGAGTATACGTGGTGCGAAAACGTTCCATGGTTAATCGAATTAACTGCTCTGATGGACGATTTTGTCGACGATGAAATGGACGTGCGCAATACATTTTCCGCACAGAACCATTATTTTCGAAATAAAATTGCACTATTTGCAAGCGTTGTTCAAGCGTGAGTCTATTCATGATGAATTGCCAAACCAAACTGAGAATAAATCACTTAACAGCTGTTAAATCGGTCGCCATCTTGAAAAGTAATGCCAATTTAAAGTTCTATACCTCTATAAAAAACACACTTTACATACAAATTTTAATTGGAAATGCATCAGAATCTGAAGAATCTGAAGTACAGAAACATTTCCTTTATTCCGATATATTTAAGTTGATTTTCAAACTTTAAGGCTCGAAGTAACAGTAAATAAAGAGCTGTAATTTCTAAAAACCTTAAACGAAATCTATTTATTTATCAAAAGTTTGCTTAATGGAATGTTCTTTAGCTATGATTTAATAATATCGCTTTTGTCGTTACAGAACTTTAAAGGCGCTTGTTTTGAAGATTTTTGATTAATTGTTTGGAGAATTTTTAAGGAGTTTTTAAATTTTTAATTAAATTTTAAAAGAAGTGTGTAGACCAATATAAAAAGTTTCTTCTCTTTAAGGCACACCAACGTTAACCCTTAACTGCATACATCGTAGCCCAAAAGACACAACTTATATATAAAAATTAATGTGTGTTTGTATGTAAGCAGTGTTGCCAGAAGTAGGGTAAAATCCCTACCTGTAGATTTTTTGCTATTAAAATGGAAGCGTAGGGAAAATCGAACAGATTTTTCATATTCGCCAAAGTGTGGGGATTTTTTCTGATTTTACATTATTTATGAAATAAATGCAAACAAATTTATTTTGAGTGACATTTTTTTTGTTTAAAACTAAAGGGTGGGCAAATTTGAGGTAAGGAAATAAATTGACTTAAAAAAACACATATTTTTTGACAAATACATTTCTATTCATACCAATATAGAATAGAAATATGGGAATTAATAATGCATGTCAGCAAAAAATTTGAACCATATTTTGCAACAAAGCTTCGCTTTTCTCATCAATGCAGCTACGAATTTAATCTTTCTTTGTTTGTGGTTTGTTCACGTAAGCCCGGTCTTTCAAATGTCCCCACAGAAAATAATCCAGCGGCGTCAAATCACAAGAACGAGACGGTTAATTGACATCGCCAAATTGAGAAATTACGCGACCGGGAAATTTCTCATGCCATAACCGAATTGGCGCAGTCCTGCTGAAACCAAGGGTAAGTGATGTCAACATTAACCAATTGTAGCCACAAAAAATTTGTTATCATGGTTTGGTAGCGCAGAGAATTCACGGTGACAGCGTTTCCTTACTCATTGTCGGAAAAATACGGGCCAATGCTGCCGCCTAACCACAAACACCACCATACGATCACTTTATTTGGATGCAATGGTTATTCGAGGACTGTTTGTGGATTTTGTGAGCCCCGCATGCAACAATTTCGTTTGTTTACATAACCGCCTTAATGAGAAAGGGCCTTATCACTAAAGATGATTGCTTTTTCGTTCAGTTTTTCAAACAGTAAATATTCACAATTAAAATTCTTTGCTCAAGAGTGTAGCGTTCCATAGTTAAAATTTCTCAATTTTTTTACTAAATAAGTGTCAAAGGTTGGCAGCTCAATTCTTGAAATTTCATTATTTGACAACCAATTTATTAAAAAATCTTGTTTTCCCAAAAACAAAGAAAACAGAGTAATTGTAGTTTAAAGTTGTTGACACCGATAAGTACGTATCATTTTACAACACTGTATATAGTATATGTTTGTTTGTTGATTTGTTTGTTTGATCCTTAGAGACAACTAAAGGGCTGAACCGATTTTCTTGAAATTTTTGCAGTACCTCTCTGCATATCATCTGGAAGCAACTATAGAATATAAAAATTTAAAAAGTTCCAACTGGGCGGTACCACGCCCATACAAGGTAAATATTTACTTTTATATATCTTCAAAATGGTAACAGAAAAATTCTCTAAATTTGGCCTAAACAGATTTATAGTTAAGGCAAAAGTGAGAGTACCACAATCACTTACATAGTAAATATTGATTATAGTATATCTTGAGAACGGTTACAGCTAAAGTTACAAATTGATCTGATTCTCATCTTAGCCAATACGAATTATCAGCCAAAAATTGGGCGGAATTGAATATTTCTATACATCTTGAGAACAGTTAAAACAAAAGCTTACGTATTTGATCTAAACTATTTCGTAGTTAATACAAATCATCAGTCAAAAAGTGGGCGAAATTTGGCAAGTGGACAAACTAAATATTAATTTAATTATATCTTGAGAACGGTTAAAGCTAAAGTTCAGTATTTGATATGAAGGAATTGGACAAGTGGTCATGGTACCTCTCATACAAAGTAAATATTAAGTTTTATATATCTTGAGAACGGCATATATCTCAAACGTCGTGAAAAAATATACATCATCAGCCACAAACTGAGCGAGATTGGAGAAGTGGGTGTGGCACCTTCCCTTCATACTAACTATTGGATTTTCCATACGTTAAGGACGACAACTATTAAAGCTTCGTCATCTATGCACATTAGCCAAAAAGCAGGAAAGCGGGCATTACACTGGATAAAAGCTAAATATATACGTATACTGTATAAAAACAAATGTATATTTGTGATTGGATTTTGACCAGAAGAGTCAAAAATAGGGAAAAATGGTGAAAAATTTAACGAAGCACGCCAGGCTTTAGCTAGTATACTATAAATAATAACTAACAAAAATTTAAAAAAAAAATGGAACAAAAAGTAAAGTAATCATAACCTCACATATCAGACAGTAATACATACTAATAACGAAAAGTTTTTAATAGGACATGATGCGTTTTAGGGTTAAATTTTATATTTTAACAAAAAATAATTATAATATTTGCCTTTAAAAAAAAAAGAGATAATTTGCAATAAATAATACATATTGATTTGGTTATGGCACGAGAGTTTTGTTTAAATTCATCATATAATAATTGAATCAATTTAATTACCCTACACCCACAACAAGTATATAATGGATTTTCATTGATATTTGTAGCAATGTTTGAAAAAGCCAACTTAAATTATATCAAGCTTCTTGGAATTGTAGTAGACCTAATACAGAAGACAAGAATGTAGCATTCAAGGCCACACAAACTGTGATATTAGGGACTCAGAGCCAGAATTAGCGGTTACATTATCGAAATTATGAAGGATTTTGTTAACCTTGTATTCGTCATAAACCAATAGAGATAAAAAGAAAAATAGATGCTCATAATATATATATAAATAGAGTGACCAAAACGTGCATAAAACACCCCTCTTTTCACGATAAACACCTGTAAAAATTTGTATAGAAATGTATGAGCGCAAAGCGGCAGTTTCTACATCTATTCACTTTTTGTCGGTTATTTCCTACTATACTTGTTTGTATTTTCAAGGAAAAATTTTAAAACAGAACTCAATATGCCATGGCATCGGGAAACGGCAAATTTTGTTGGCCTCGGATGTGTGGATATGATATTCTCGCCTTGAGATCTTACGACACAGTGTAAAGAAGATAAACTATATTGCATTAAATTGTTTAGCCCATACATCACCGATTGATGCGTGATCTTCTTCTAAAGAAATTTGTCGCATTCAAGCCCCTCAAATTGAAATAACAGAGTTATAGAATGCAAGTGATATGATTAACTAAGTTACAGAAATAGAACTAAATAGCCAAAAAACACAGTTTAGTTCATTTATTGTTTAATAAAAACAATGTGTACCTGAGATACGTAAGCTTTTTTTACCTAACAGCAGGGTTAAATACTAAACAATTTGCAATTTGCTCTTAACAAACATTTGAGATGATATTGATGAGATATTGATTATCATTCATACCAGATGCCCCTCTTAAGTTACTATCAAAGCATATAGAAATTGTTTTCATTTCTTTTTTTTTCTAATAACATATGCCTCCTTAATCCAATTTGTCTGCTTAAAATTTCTACTCAAAAAAAAAAAAAAATTTGACGATTCGAATTCATGTGCAGATTAAAAAAATTAGGCAAAACAGTTTTGGCACTCATCGATAGACGTCAATTTAATATGGTTTTCCGCATATATAACATTTCCTAAGGAAACTCTGTATCAAATATTCATGCCACATGAGAAAAATAAATAAAATTTTTGTTAAATTTGGGTGAATATTAGATTGTGCGGTTATTTAAGTAAACAAATTAAAAATTCAATTTTTATTAGTTAATTTCTTTCTTCAACCGGTTATATTTTTATTTTTAAATACAATATAATAATATAACATAATATATATATAATTTAATAATATAAATTGTTTTGAAGTGTTGCAACTCAGACCGTCGACCAGTTACAAATTTAAAAAATGCAAAAGCGTGTTAAATTTTTGATCTTGTGATCATATAATTTTAATTATTGTGATTCCCCTTATCTACGAGTATATTGCACATACCATACAGACTGCATATTTAAACCCTTTAGAATGATAAAAGATTTAATAAATGTTTACAAAATTATGCAAAAATCAATCAATTTAACTCATTTTTAATATTAAATCGTTTACTCATAATTAAGACAACTTTACAAGAAATAAAAATAAAAAAAAATTAAAATAAAAAACGAAATATAGAAATTCGATTAAAATATACGACAATAAATTAAAAATAATAATTTAAAAAAGAAATAATAATTTAAAAACATAAAATTAAAATAAATAAAGATTAAACTAAATAAATATTGGTTTGAAAATAAATAACTAAAAGCTTAAAACTAATATTAAATTAAAAAAAAAAACATATTCATGTGTTTATTTAGTATGTGTATTTAAATAAAAAATTTAAATTAAATAAATACTTAAAAAATATAAAAACAAATAAGATAAAACTAAACCGTAAAACATACAAAATAAATTTAAATAACAATAATACTTTAATTTAAAATTATAAAAAAATAATATACCGAATATTATATATTAAAACATAATATTTAAAAGTTTAAAAATAAAAAAAATTATAAATAAATAAGAGCAGTTTATAGAGGAAAAATTATCTTCATAAACATTTTTTCCCTCGAAATATTTTCTCTTTTCTCAAAATTGCAATCGAGAAGTCTAGAAATTCATACACTGCTTCTTAAGCCAAAGTTTCCTTTCGTGTTTATAATAGAAGTGCCACTACTCTCTTTTTCAGTCGCAAAAGTTCTACACTTTTGACAAAGATTTTGCTTTAAATCATCTAATACGAGTACTTCGTAGAATATTAATTATGCAATTCCAAATGCTTACCGATGTCCATAATTATAAATTATAATTCGGAGGGTTTTCGGGTTTTTAGGGCAGAGGTTTTGTTATATCAAAAGACAAGAGAAAAAATAAAATACTTTCGCAAAGAAAAACATTTTTTCTAATCTTAGGAAAATAGTTACAAAATATTACAATAAAATTACAAGAATTTTATAAAATATATTTCAAAAAAAGTTTTCTAAAAATTTAAAAAAAGATATGCCGAAAAAAACGATGGCTGACGATTGTGTAGCACTTTAACAATACACATAAACGCAGCTTTATAAATGAGACTTCGGATTACTTTGTTTTGTATTTGAATTACTTATAGGAATTAACCCGTTCACATGATACCTTTGTAATTCGTTTTTATGATTCTTCTTCTTGTTATTTATATTTATATTAGGTATGCGCCGACATATTTTGTTTTAGAAATGAAACAAAAAGCAAGAAAATTAAATAAACACACTTAGTATGGTCACACAACCGATAAAAATTAGAAATCACATTGATTTTGTAGTAATCCATTTTAAAAAAGTAATTTTTTTACAGAATTAAGTTATTTAAAAAGGTTAAGAAAGTAATTTTTCTACATAGATTTAAGAGGTCAAATTTACAGTTAAAATTTTATTCCTTTACGCTGTTGCATATGGTTTCTTACTGAAGTTTAAATTCATTCGTTTTGACTCGGTTGTCTATGCAATAAAATATTAACTTTTCTTTTTGTAACATTAAAAACTCTTTCAAGCATATACGTTTTAATAGATTCTTAAATGGTGATAGACTTACCGAAATCTGTCTTATCTTGTAAATACAAAATAAAAACTTAATGATATTACCATAATGGAAAATATGAAGTATAAAACATGCTTCAAACAATTTACATTTATATATCAAATGTATGTATACGTATTAAAAGAAAGTTTAAAAATACAAAAGAAAAATGGTCCTTCGACCGTATTTATTCATTTCCTTGCCTAATAAATGATTACATGTAAAACAACAACAAAATTTTTATTTAAAATTTGTATAAAATACAAAAAACTCCATACGATGTACAGCTGCTTAAATGAAAAGTTTAAAACATCGAAATATACAAATAGTACAGTAGTTTTCATTTACCTGCCTTTAACTTATGTGCACATTGCCTTTACCTGCTCTAAATTATTGTTTTGGTTACCTATTTCTCTAAATTCAGTACAAAATTATTTTTTAATAAATTTTTTTGTACCTGCACATTTAACCTATGTGCCTTATATTTTTAGAAGTTTAAAACTTTTTTCATAGAAAGAAACACGGTAATAAATAAAGTGAGCTTTACTTTACTTTAAAAAACGAATCAATTGCTTTATTCTTCAAATTTAATCCTTGAAATAATTACTAAATCTGGTTGCGGGGACAAAATTTTTATCATTGAATTTCAGATGATTTGCTGACGTTTGAAGCAGTAATCTTTAATTATTCACATACCTGCACGATAAGGCAGATTAAGGCATTAAATTTAGTTGCACAAAAGCTCCGGCTAAAGTTAGTTGAGCAGGTAAGTCAAAACTACTCTGTGTTGTCTTTGTAACCAAAATAGAACCAAAAAATATGATCCTTCGACCATATATGGTGCCTTAAATATATTACTATATTTCCCACCTAATATATGATTAAATCTTAAACAAAAACTTCATCTGACTATCTTATAATTACAAAATCAAAGTTTTTCTTTTTGTATACAACTGCTATGGAGAAGATGGAGAATTAATAAATGGTCCTTCGCACTCAAAAAAAAAAAAAAAATACAGCTGCTTAACTCAAAAGCTTCCAAGTAGTATGTTTTTCATAAGAACAGTATTAAAATAACCACAAATTAATATTATTCTTCGACCATATATGGTCCTTCAACCGTTTTTTTTTTCATTTCCTTGCCGAACAAATGACTACATTTAAAAAAAACTTAATACGAATTTCTTACGATAAAATAGAGTAGAGAATTAAAAAATGATCCGTGGCAACCATAAAAAATACAAAAAATAACGGACTATAGCTGCTTAACTGAAATGCTTTCATCTAAATTTAAAGTATCGTAGAACAGTATGTTTTGTTTATTAAAAACAAAAAAAATTAAAGCCGAGTCTCTAAAATTATAAATTAAAAAAGTTGTATGTTTTACTTCATAAAAAAAGAATCAAAAATAAATATGGTCCTTGCACCATACATGGTTCTTCAACCATATTTTTTCATTTCCTCGCCTCATAAATGATTAAATTAAAAAAAAAATTCTACACGTTTTCATTAGAATTCAAATTGAACCAATTTTATGTTGACTTTTTGTCGTTCAAACGATCATGCGAATATTTACTTAATTTTAGAATTTCACAAAAATCAACAGCAGCAGTTCTTGTTAGCAGCAATCTCGTCATAAAATAGATAAAGACCCATAGAGAAGCTAACAACACTTATAAATTTCATTCACAATTTATGGTGAGCGGGTGACAAAACAACCAAAGCAAGATATACACGTTTCAGGGAATTTAAGACGTCAAAGAGAGCAACACCTTAAAAATAGCATGAAAAAGGGGGGAGCATAAAACAAATTAGCTTACAGGCCACCACCGAAAATGTTATAAAAGCATAAAAAATAATAATTATAAAATAATTAACATATAAATCTGAGGCTCTTTAGATTACGAATAAATATCGTAAATAAGAAATGCAAATTATATAGAATAAGATTAAAAGAAAGTAAAACGAAAACAAAATAATGGAATAAAAACTAAATACAATATTTTTATAATATTTTTATTTTATTTAGTAAAACATTGGCCCGTTACGTTAAAGATCCAAACAGCGACAAATTACTTTGAGTAGCACAGCAAATCAAACGACAAACCATTAACTTACTTACAGACGGCCAGAGAGAGTGTATTTCGAAATTTATTAAATTATAAAATAAAACTTAAAAAATTAAATAAATTTATAAACCAAAGATAATTTAGATAAAAAAATATTAAAGCAACAACAGCAATCCCAGCCAGATCAGCAACAATAGCATCCGTAACAGCAAAAACAAACAAAAAACCGTTTGAAAACAACATTTGAATAGACAGAAGTAAAACAGAAAATATTTAGTTTTTATATTTAAAATAAACGTCTGAGATTCCTGGTGAAATTAGTAGACTGCTAGAAAGGTGCGCAACAACATTGGCTAACAAAAAATTAAAAAAAAAAACAAAATTTAAAAAATTAAAACAAAAATTATTTAAAACTTTCCATACGCTAGCTAAGTAGTCAACGACTACTACGGCTACAACAAATCAAGCCTGTCCAACCAACTAGCCCGTTCATCCATCGCAAAACCAACTTAACGGCATGGATTTCGAAAGAGTTCTGGAGAAATGCGGCAATTATGGTCGTTATCAATTTGTTTTACTCTTACTATACGGCTATACCAACATTATGTCCTCCATGCATTACTTCTCGCAAACCTTGATCTCATTTACACCTGAACACTGGTGCTATCACGAACAGTTAGAAAACAATACATTCGACGAAATCAATGCCATCTATAGCAGTTTTTCAAATCCCCACTGCACCCTCTTAGAGGAAGCGGATAATGGCAGTTCGTTAGTTAAAGCGGAAGTGGGTGCCTGTCGTAAATGGTTTTATAACAAAGAGAATAACTATGAGAGTATAACCACAGAGGTAAGTAAATATAGTAACGGCAAGTGTATTTAAAATTAAACATCCTTAAGGTATGCTTTCATTTATTGATAAACTATTATTACAATTACACTGAAATACAAAATTTATTTTCTCTCGTTTTTTGTTTTGTTTTTTAGTTAAATTGGGTTTGTGACTCAGCTTATATGTCCGCTGTTGGCCAATCGTTTTATTATTTGGGTGCCGTTTTAGGCACCATCACTTTTGGCTTTTTAGCTGATCGCTTTGGTCGTTTACCGGCCATTGTTATGAGCACTTTATCCGGTGGTTTGGGTGATTTTTTCTCTTCGTTTGTCAATAATATGCTGATGTTTTCAATCAGCCGTTTTATATCCGGCCTATCGACAGATACCTTTTTCGTACTCATGTATATATTGGGTGAGTAAAAAAGTAATATAGTATTTAAAATTATTTTTTTTAAGTGAGTTGAGAAAAAAAGAAAGGCAGAGTGTGAAGTATAACAAAAGTACACAATTTTTTACTGAAATTACAACTTTGATAACAAAGTAAATTGTGCGCTTCTTTTGAGTTCGCTATGGAATACAACTCTCATGTAGGGGCTGGTGCTTTTAAGTCTATTTTAGAGCTTACAGGACCGCGTACAGAAGAGGGCGAATGTGCTTATAAATGACGGTAGGGTAGCCAATTCTATCGATTCGTTAGAGCATTTTGCAATATGGCGTACGTTTTATTGCTCTATCGGTACTATATAGAAATTAAGGAATTAGTTCCTAATTATCATATATTGTTAAGCCGTGTGTCCACTTGCAAGTCACTTGCCGAAGTTATTATGACGAACTTGTGTTACCACACAATCTGAGTGCAGCTTGCAGTAGAGTTTGCTTTTTTACGAATGTCTTGTGGCAAAATAAGATTGACAGCTGCCATCTCAGCATATTTAATTAAAAAGGAACAACAAATTAAAAAAAAAGAAACAAAAAGAATGTTTGGGTGAGAAATTCGGTACTTTTTTTCCTTTCTTTATTACTTCTTAACCAAACTTGTGTGTCGCTGTGGTATGATAGGTAAGACACCCGCCAACCAACCAGAAGGTCATCGGTTTAATACCAGGCCAGACTATCTGAATAAAGAAAAAAGAGTTTTCAACGGCGGTATTATTGAAAACTTCGGAGTCAGCGTTAAATGTAGGTCCCTTTCAAAGAGTCTAAAAATAGAGTCGAGTGCAGCACATTGACTGAGAGAAGTCCCCTTGTTCTTTCATGGAATGTTATGGGAATTAATATAACCAAACTGCGTTCAGAGGTTGTGCAATTTCCTTTTGTCTTCTTCGCGTGCGTCTATATCATTGGCTATTACCTTTAAGGCGTTTTCCTTTTTAATTTTATTCTTTTGGTCTTTTGAGGACGTGTCCAAGACGTGTTCAGGATAAATTTATTGTTCTTCAATTACCAAATGTGTTTTTTCACTACTCCAAGCGAATTTATTTTTGTCCTTTTTGGAAAAGAACTTAAGAACTGAAAAAACACAAACAAAACTGAAAGCAGAAGATAATACCACACACCGTTTACCCAATGTATACCCAAATTCTTCTGCAAGTCTTTAAAACACTTGCCAGTTCATAACAAGTCGTTAAATTTACTGCCAGCAAGCAACAAACACCTGTTTCCACATATTTGCTGCAAGTAACTTTTGCAAGCCGTGACTTCTGGAAATCGACTTCTAGTACGTGTTTCCACGACAAAAAAAAAATATTGAAAAGAAATTTACGCGATAGTGCTTTAATAACAAGATTAGATGGTGATTACTATTTTTAGCAGAGTGAAAAACTGCGAATTACACCTCATCAAAGACTGGACCTCGATCGCATGGAGCACATTTGAGTAATTTTGAAAAGAAATGAAATCCATAAGCATGAAATCCGATTTTAATCACAACTGAAACCAATTGTAATTGAAATAAAAAAAAAACTTTTGAAACCGCAAAAAACTTGGTAAATTCAACTTAAAGTTGGCTTACATAGGGTGGGTCATTTAAAAGTTTAAATTTAAAAATGCAATAAAACAAAAAAACGGTTTGAAATTTTGTCAAATGTATTTTTTTGTTGTGAAGTACAATTGTTCCGGTTAGAAATTAAATATTATTTCATTCATATGGCTGCCGCGGCTGGCCTCACAGTACCCCATTCGATCGAAAAAGTTTTCGAGAACTTTTTCTAGTGTATGGGGTAGTATCTCGACAATGCCTTTACGAATATTGGCCAAATGATGAATTGTCAAATGCTCAATTGTCTCTGGCTTGTCGCCATAATACTTGTCTTTAACGGCACTCCACAGAAAATAGTCCAACGGTATCAAACCGCAGCTTATTGGCCGCCAACTGACATCACCATTTCGATTAACTGAACGTCCTATCAAAAGTTCTACGCAATACCATGAAGAGCGGGCACAAAAACATCGGTTATCATGTATCGCATCTTGATATATTTAGGCCGCACCAAACAGTCACTCGTAATGAAAGCATTGGCTTCTGTAAGACCACGTTTACTTTTTCTGAGCCCCAAAAGGCGGCAATTTTGCTTATTAACGTACCCACCAGGATGAAAATTAGCTTCACCCGAAAGGATGATTTTTTGCAATTTTCGACCAATTGTCTTCCAATAAATTCCAACATTGCTCTAATCTAACGTTGCGTAAATCGATTTTTTTTCGTGGAGATAACATATTGAATTTAGTTACAGAATAGAATGACATAAGTATTGCCAGATTCAAAATAACCGCTGGTTCAGTTTGGGAATAGTTTCAAGTCCAATGCGCCAGATCGGCTTTAACGGGAAAACCGAGTCACCATAGCATATACTTGCTGATGGTGCAGCATTAATGCATTTAAGGAAGAGATATCTGGGTATTATGTAGGGAGTTGTTTTTATCAAAATTCTGAAGTTTGTCAGAGTGACAAATAAATAAATTATAAATAAATATGTAAAACACTTCTCAATATCTAGAATCATCTATTTGTTATATTCCCTTATTTAACATCAGTATCGGCTTTATTTACAACTTCTGTTGATGACGAAAGAATTCCTTTATATTACTGATGACTCGTGCAAAATGTTTATTTTTAGTTGGGCGATAGAACCGATAGAAGGCCCACCCGATATAATAAAAAACAGCTATTTGACAGCTGAGAGTTTGAGGTTAGTAAAAGTTGCCATGAACAGCAAGAGAGTCCATCCTATGCTATGAAGTACACTTTCACCTTGTGTGGCCAATAGGTGGTTTCAGCAAGACGTTGACCACTATATCGTCTGATTTTAACACCATTAAATTTTCTCTTATGGGGTTTTTTGAAGTCAAAGTTCTATCTCAAAATGCTTTCAATATCAGTATCAATGAAATTTAGCCACAATTATGGAGAAATGTCATAAAGAATTTTGATAGAAGAGTGTGTATGAGCCAGCGAAGACGTTTGGGGTATTTGCCCGATGTGTTATTCTATATATAACCCTATCCTATGTACTTTATGATTCAGAATAACAATATAAAGACTAAAGACGGTGTTTTATATTTAATTCAAGTCTTGAGTTAATTTTATTAAAAAATAAAAAATGTTCAGAGTAAATATTTAGTAACTTTACGGGTGTGTCCTGCAACGTCAATTTTCAGAGTTATTATATTATATGTTTGAAAAAATGAAGTACATGGTTGCTTCATGTTTAATTGTAATAGTACCCTTTACATTTGTGTTTTAAAATGTTTTCTTATTATTCTTTTACATTCTTAAAAAACAAAATTAAAGAAATCCTAAAAACATGTTGCTGTGTTCTTAGTTTTGAACCCTACTCTAGGTATGTAGTTAGATTCATCCAAGATCTGAGCGTAGTCAATAGCCTACTCTAATCATGAAAAGACAATTGACCAAATGATTAGTCTGATTACTGGTTTTACATAGACGGGCTCAAACAAGGTCAGATTTAAATTCGATTTCGGGAAACTGATTTTATGTCAACTGGTACAGTTAAAGGTCTGTTAAGACTGTTTCTTTTAAAAATCAAATATCAACCGACTGCTCAAAATGCTTAAACAAAAATTTGCAGAAAAATTTGTGCAAAAAAATCTGTATAATCATACAAAATTTCAAAATTTGTTGAGTCAGTATAAAACTATGTTGCTATCGCTAAAAAGAATTTATCCTTACACTAGTTAGTAGAGCTGATTAGATAAAATGTTGTTTTGTTTACTGCTAAGAACATCAACCATTGAAAGGATACGTACCGATAAAAAGACGGCAAATATTTTTTAAGTCCCAAGTAATACGTAAGAAGTTTTATGTAAAAAGAATACACTTTTCTTGAAATTAACACTTGCAAATATGAAAATTGAATTGCACTTTTTTTCCACTTTAATTTCTGTTTTATAAACTAATCGATATGCAAAGATAACAGATTATATTGTGGCAATTATACACACATATAATGCTTGTCTTAATTTTATATGAGAAACACAATTTAAATTATTGTTTTCGAAATATTTACTAAATTTTTAATTTATTTGTCAAATGACATCGTATGACATTCATAAGCATATTAGGTCTGTTCGTGCTTACTTGTAAGATCTTTTAGGATACTACTTTTATAAAAATAGCTAAGGCCTGGAACAGATTAAAGAAGTTGTAGCAGTAGCTCAAGCTAGCGACATAATGAGTAGTGTGGCAAGAAAAAATGTGAACATAATATTGAAGTCTTCCTTTTGGTTGCCAAATAACCTCTTTAAACGATTAGATAATTATTCAAGGATAATATGTGGATTTTTAAACAAAATATCTATCAAATTATTAAAAAAATGCATATCCAACTTCATATTTCTCTACAGTAACATTAAATTCGAAGCTTAACATACTAATATTAAATACTGAAAAGCATGGTAACCCTAGTTAACATATTGGGTCCGCCATCTAACGTTTGTTTTCAACTAGTGCTTATTTCGTGATTTGACAGATAATTAGTTTTATCCTTCCGCTGAACGAATATGGTTGTATATACGCTTGAACAACGCTGAGAATCTGAGCCTCCGATCGACTTACAGAAGATGCCGATTTTGCCAAAAAAAAAATCATCTTTTCAGATAAAGCTCATTTTGATCTTGGCGGGTATGTAAACAAGCAAAACTGTCGCATTTGGGGCACAGAAAACCCGTACGCATACATTGAAAAGCCGATACACCCAAGACGAGTCACTGTTTGGTGCGGATTTTGGTCCAGAGGCATAATTGAGTAATTTTTCTTCGAAAATGAGCAAGGAGTGGCCGTTATAGTCAATGGCGATCGTTATCGGGCCATGTTGAACGAATTTTTGTTAACAAAAGGAGGAGGATATTCACAACATTTGGTTTCAACACAACGGCGCTACGTGCCACACAGCCGAAGCTACACTCGATGTTTTGCGCCCTGTTTTTGAAGATCGCATTGTCAGCCGCAGAGCTGATGTCGTTTGGCCACCTCGGAGCTGCGACTTGACACCGTTGGACTATTATTTGTGCGGTGCCCTCGAAGATAAGTGTTACGCCAACAAGCCAGAGACAATTGACGCTTTAAAGGACAATATTCGTGAAGCCATTGGTGAAATACAGCTGCACACAATCGATAATGTGCTTAAAAATTGGACCGATCGTGTAGGCTACTGCATGGCCAGCCGAGGCAGCCATTTGAATGAAATTATTTTCCATTATTAACCGGAAGGATTGTACTTTCAAATACAAAAAGAAATTTGAGAAAATATTCAGTAGTTTTTTTATAGCATTTTCAAGAAAAAGAAAAATATTTGGCGGACCCTTTATATATTACTGAAAATAGAAGAAAGTAGATGGAAATAAAATGTTGGTTTCCAATAAAATTCATTTCAATAAAAAATTTTGTTTGCCCCTTTTCCATTTTGATAAAAATTCATTTGTTGTTGCACTACAAGGTTCAAGTTTTCGAATTTTGCGCTTTAGCTTCTACTACAGCGTCAACTACAATTACGTATTCTGTTCACACTACTTGAAATACCCGTTTTTAACTTCTGACAGCCTGTAGCGTTACTCGTTACCTTGTACTACAGCTACAATGCTGTTCGCACCTTAACTCTCTGGCTACACTATGAAATTTTTCTTTCAGCAAGTCGGAGCTTATGGGTAAGAGGGGGGAGAGAAGAATGGATTGGAGTACACACTTTCGTATAATTTGAAATTCTCTCTTGTTTCTTTATTTGCATTGTCAAACAACAACAATGTTGTTGTGAAAATCGTAAATATCATTGAAATAAATATCGTTGAAAAGAGAATTAGCAATAGTTTCAACAAGAAAACTTTCCGAGTGGAAACCGAGACTAAATAAATAAATTATTTATCAGTTCTACACAAAAAAAAAACAATCCAGACTGGAGTAGAAAAACTGAAAAAATTCTACCCACAAATTTAATAAAAAGAAATTTAAAGCTTGGCATGAAGCTACGATCAGTTATGAATACAGTGTTGCCAACATAAGCAATTTTAAAATATGCATTTTACACACATATTTTTAATCATTTTATTTTGCTCTTACAGTTTTTGAATATTTGGATCCAAAAAAACGTACTTTTGGCCTAAATATCATAACAGCCACCTTCTATTGCACGGGCCTAATATTATCACCCTGGTTTGCTTTATGGGTACAAACGTGGCGTAAATATTTGCTTATCGCTTCAGTGCCTGTGCTATTGGTCTTTGCCTATCCCATTATCACCTGTGAATCTGCTCATTGGCTATTGACTCGGGAGAAATACGAACGGGCTGTTAAGTGTTTGAAGAAAGTGGCCAAATTTAATGGACGCCATGTGGAGGAAACGGTATTCGATGAATTTGTGGCCTATTACAAGCAAAAGAATATTGAAGAGCAGAAAATCAAAAATAATGATACATTTTGGGGCATGTTTAGGACGCCACGTCTAAGGAAATTTACCATTATATTGCTTATAAAAAGGTAAGGATCTACATTTAAGGCTTATATACAACGTAAATTTAAAATTTTCTTTTAATTACAGTGTCATTATCACCATGTCTTTTGATATTATTTCACGTAATATGGAAGGCTTGGGCTCGTCACCCTTTAAGCTGTTCTCCTTTTCTTCGATAGTTTATGTGCCGGCTGGTTTTACCATCATAGCTTTTCAGAATATTATAGGCCGCAAAGGCATGGCTACAGCCAGTTTGCTAGGTGGTGGTATTATAACTGCTGTTACTGGTTTCCTTATAGCGTTTTTGGATCCCAAATCAAATGCCACACTTCTGGCCATAATGGTGGGCTTGGGTCGCTTTGGTGCTGTGGTGGCCTATGATGCTGAAGTACAATACTGTACCGAAATAGTACCTACCAGTGTTAGAGGACGTGCTGTGGCCAATATTCATGTCTTAGGTTATGCCTGTAGTTTCCTTAACTCTTATGTTATCTATTTGGGCAATTATTATAAGCCTTTACCTTCGATTTTCATCAGTGCCATTATGTTAACGGGAGCTGCCCTATGCCTATGCCTGCCCGAAACTTTAAATAAGTAAGTTTACTTGGTTTGTTTTTTAATTTTCATTAAATTTCTTTTTTTTTCTTTATTTTAGAAAACTCCCCGAAACTTTAAGTGATGGTGAGGTGTTTGGTCTCAATGAAAAATGGTATTATTTTCCTTGTTTTAGTAGGAAATCAAAACAAATGGAAGAGTCTCCTGAGGAGAAACAGGGTCATGTTAATCATATTGATATTACTCATCTATAATTTAGTTAGTACTTAATTGTAATTTAGATATTAACTGTATTATTATTGTTATTGTGATAATTAAGCCAAAATGAAACTTTTTAGCCAAATTAATATTAGAATATATTGTATAATAAAATTTGTGCATATGTATGTCTAAATACATGTCTTCTCGTTATTCAACGTTTTCGCCAATTATTGTCTTGCTGCTTTATTTTTTGTAAACTTCTTATTTCTCAAGTAGAAATGTTTCCTTAACCAGAGAAGGATTACCGTGTATCACTGCTGAGTTTCTTTCATTTCTGAAACATAATCAGATGCAAAGCAGCAGATAAACTTCGAACACATCAAGCCTTTCCAACATAACAAATATACAAAAAATGCCACACAAGACTGGCATTTTTTTTCCGTCACTCCTGTAAGGAACGTATTGGATTCCACAAAGTATCCATTGCTTTGTTTCAGTTTCATTAATCAAGTTGATTTTTAATCTAAGTAGATGATTAATCTACTGTAGCTCGCCTCCATATGATTGTTTAGTGGTGAAGATTCTTGCTAAGTGGTGATGATCCTTGCTTAGCATTGCAATATTTTTTCCAGTAGGTGGCGTTTTCTTCTGATTATTCGTCTGATGTTTGTCATCGTTGCTAGGAGGTAAGCTGGAAGATTAGGGGGCGGCATCTTTAGATGGATTTGTCTGGAGGAAAGTTGAAATCTCTTTATTAAACACTCGAAACCGCAATTAATTTTTTATCGTCATATCCTCTGCTGGGGCTTTAAGCCTAGGCTGCTTGTGTTGTATGCGTGCGCTCTAACCATAACATCTCGCCAGCCCAGAAGACTGGCTTAAAACTGTGAATTTAAATTCGATTCTTGTGTACAAGCATCAGGAATTCGTTTTGTAACTGAATATGTATCGCCGGTATAAAATTTTATATCTGCTCTTTAGAAAACCGAATACATGACGCCAAAACATATATGAAACGAGGTACCGAATTCTGCTTACACTTCTAGTCTGATTAGTTCTAGAAAGTCATAATCCAGTATAAAATTATCAAACTTGGACTCGTAACAGGAGAAATCATGTCGTTATTTTGGTTCTTGTCTGTTATCTTAGAAAGGTTACAGATAACTTATTACCCAATAAGGAAATACTTGTTTGCTACAGTACTTAGTAAGGTGTGATCTTTTTACTATTTTGTTATTAAAGATGTTAACACAATGGGCCCTATTTGCACCAAGAATTATATGCTGCTCGCGTATGCGGATGATATTGACATCATGAGTTGCACATTGAGTGATATAACTGACGCCTTTGCAAATGTTAAAAGAGAATTGAAGAAAGTGGGTATGGCAGTGAACGTGGATAAAATCAAGTTTCTGGTTTCAACAACAGGAAATCCACAAGACTTGTTCACCATGGGAACGTTGGTAACTATAACTTCGACGTAATGCAGAATCGTACTTGCCAATTGGTACTATTTTGGTCTGAGTAAGCAGTTTAAGGGATGGTCAAGTGTGGATTCATAAAGTCAGGCAACCATGCAAGAAGGCTAACTATCTTCGAGTGGCAGCCACCGATAATGTGCTCAAGTCTATGTCTTTAGGAAGTCTCGCCTACCCTTCATACTGTGCCTTGCCCAGTGTGGGAGAAGGGGATTCTTTACTTATGATTTATACTTGCACATAAAAAAGTAAGAAACACTAGCGGTTAACTGTATCGATATTTGGGGACTATGCTGAGGTTAACCACTGGGTTAACACTTAGCACAGTTCTTCTATCTGAAAACACATACAGAAATTTGATCTTTACCATCTTAAGATGGTAACCGCAGCTCGAAGCTCAGTAAGGTCATGTTTTCTTCTTCCTTGTAAGCGCTGCTCCTAAGAGCGAGATATGTATTTTCAAGGAAAAGTAAGCAACGCTGGCGATTTGCTATATCTATATTAGTACAGTCCTGTTATCTGAAAACGCAGATAATATAGTAAGATCTTTACCATCGTAAGATGGTAATCGGAGCTCGCAGTTCAGTAAGGTCATGTCTCTTCTGACTGTGAACCAATACTGGATCATGAGAAAGATGGACGGTAATTGTAAACACTCCTCCTTGGAGCGAGAGATGTATTTTCAAGAAATACTTGGCGAAGTCTGGATGCCTAGCGTCTTCCAGTTTCAATTAATTCGTCTTTCTGCAGCATACAGGGCAATCCTGCAGGTGATTTTGCTGAAATCGTGCTTTAATGAAATCATATGGATTTGAGCAACGATATAAGGAGCGATGCCTTTCATGCATCAACTAAAAGGGAGACAACAGTGTCATCCGATAACACAAAAGTGGTTTCACTATCCCTGAAACCGAACTGGTAATGAGGGCCAGTGTACCAAGTTTAGGTGACATAGGTTTCCGTTATACGTATCGAGGTGATGATAAGGCGGTGAGGGTTCATCAGTCATCCTCAGCAATCTGGCGCTGGCACTGAAATTAACAGCTTGTCCCTGTCATTGGGCTCTAGCAACTTAGTTAAGCTCACGCCATTTGCGAGAAGATGTTTTGCAACTTAAGAACAGGGCTCTTTACCGTCGGTCGATAGTTACGCTATACAGGACGCTGATATTACCCGAACTGTTATATGGAGCAGAAGCATAGGTAATATAACAGATATAATATATTGGCTAACCTGCATTGGCATTGAATACAGACATTGAATGAATCATGAGCTTTATGCCAACATTAGTGTAGTTAGACGTATTAAAATGGAACGACTGTGATGGCTTGGCGAAAATATGCTTCCAGTGTGTACTTGAAGCGGCAATATGGGAAGACCAAAACTCCTATTGACGATTCAGGTAAACACTGGTCTTTCAATGATGTTAAAAACTAGAAAAACAAGTCACAAGATGGATGCGCTAGGAAATTGATTCCGATTCAGGCTAAAGACCTACGGGTTTTAATATAGCCGTTTTAGTAAGTATGTAATAAAATACATATTCTACTCTTCTTTCTTACCAGTTTAACTGCAACTTCACGCTCGTATAAGTGTCTAAACATGAATGATATATCATCCCTCTTAATGATATCTTTTAATTATGGAATAGAATTGATGTGGCATATACACTAGCAAGGAAGCTGTTTGCAGAAATATTCTCAGTTTCAATGTGCATTTCACTGTTTTACATGAACAGCTGATAAGCTGCCCTCAACATGGATTCTCAGTTCTCTCCTTTTCTCAGTAGCTCTAAGTGAAAATATAAAAGGCGCTAAGTTGTAAAAAAGAAACGCTATTACGTAACCTCGCAATTTAGGTTTCTTTAAAAAAAGGCCAAGAAATATAACAGTTTAAGATATCATATACATACGTATAGTACTACAAGCTGTCTCCAAAATGTTGGCGTAGTCTAGGCTAAAAAAAAAAATTTTCCTTACAACCAGCGCTGCATACCGAAAACTATTCTAGTTGATGTTTATTTTAAATCGTCGTCTCTCGGTGTACTTTTCAAATTTCAGTCGGTTTTTGTAGATATAATACAGAAGTGGTTAACAATTTTTGATTTTTAATATTTATTTTTATTTTCTTTTAATAATTGAACTATTATTTAAAATTCTTTTTAAATTAATATAAAAACTTACGTAATTGTAAGGGCTTAAAATTAGTTTATAATTAAACTGTGAGCTAAAGTTAAGTAAAAATTGTGCCATTTATTTACAAAAAATATAAAAATAATTCTTCTTGAAAAAAAGTGAATTTTACACGGAACAAATTCTTATAATATAAATGGAAATATTGATCAGAGAGCTTAAAAACTAAAAAAAAAAAATCCATAAATTCCCTAAATTGTTGTTTAAATTGTTAAAATAAAGTTTTAAAGGATTAATATTTTTGAAATAGTCCCTAAGCGGTAATTTTAAAACTTTTGTTTTAATTTAAGTAGAAAAAGTTTTTGGTGGCATTTTTGCTTTATTTTAGATATTTTTTATATATATAATAAAGGCCATTAGCTGTGTGTATTTAAATTTTTTAATAATAAGTATTTATCTAAGTAATTATTATATTTATGTACGTATGTATATATGTAAGTTTGCATGTACGCTTATAAAGTTTATAGGTTTTAAATTCTATAAAAAAATACTTGCAAAATTGAATTTGAAATCCTAGTTAGAGTAGTACTTAGTTATGGTATGATTTATTATAATTATTACAAAAATTATTATTAAATATTTTTTTTAATAATAAATGTTAACTTATGTCCCTATTACAGGAAGCACTATCTATTATATCGGTATACACACTTAAATTCTGAACGAATTTGACATTCATCAACTCCGATTGACTTGAGTAGACATGATGTTTGAATACTTTTTTGATAGTGAATTACTTCACACGGAAAAACGCGTTGTACATAGTAAATCAACGTTCAGTTGTGTGAACTTTCTCGTAATATGTTTTAATTTTGTAAGTTTTTCTATATTCACATACCGATACAAAACGATGGCACGCCCTGTATAATAAATAATTTTAAATCTCTTTAAAATCACATCCAAATTATTATGTAAAACTATTACTATTATTATCGGTTTCAGTTCTAACGGATGTAACAACTACACCACCACGCTCTAGACCAGCTGTAAGCGATTGTTTACGTTTTGTATACGGTTCCATTTCCGAATCTGAATCCGTAGAAGAATTTTTATTTTTCGCTAAGCAAGGAAAGTCAAACATGCTTTCACCTTTGCCAAACGTTTCACCTTCCTCAAGGGTTTTGGGTAGAGTTCTGTGAAAAAATAAAAACAAGAAATTCGTGTCAAAAAGATATAAAATAAAGCCAACTTTACCGAAACTTACTTGTTCAATGTCTCCGGTAATAGCAAACACACCAAAGATCCCGTAAAGAATAACACACCTAATATAATAGAGGGCGCCGCTTTGAAGAATGAACCTAACCATAGTATATAGGGTGCCAGAAAAGAGGCTGCAAAACCTGCTACATGTACAGCTGCTACTCCTTGGCCCCTTACACAAGTAGGTATTAGTTCGGTGGCGTATTGTGAGCCCGACTCATATGATATAGCCACTCCAAATCTGGCAGCTATTGTAAGGCAGGCTAGTAATATGGCATTATGATTTTGTTGTTGATACGCTATAGCTATGCCAGCTGCTACAGTAAAGAAGCCTCCCACCAACAGAGAACCCGAAGCCATACCTTTGCGTCCAATGCGATCTTGCAAGAGTACTAATAGCAAAGAGGAGGGTAACACCACTAAAGCACTTAAAGAGAACATAATAAAGGGTGAAATGCCCATACCCTCAACATTACGGGAAACAACATCATAGCAAAGGGTGATAACCATGCTGGAATAATAGAAAGAAATGATAACAAAATATTATGAAAAACATATTCAATTTACTTACGATTTGAAGAACAAAATCAAAGTATGCTTTCTCATCCTCGGCGTTCTAAACATGTCAATTAAATTCGAATGTTTCTGATCATCGCCGCCCTGCTTCTGTCTTTGTTTCTCACAGTATTTACGGAATTCTTCAAATTCTGTAATACTGACTTTACGGCCATTAAACTTGGCCACACGTTTAAGTCTCTTAATGGCACCATCGATATCGTTACGGGTAACCAACCATTGAGCACTTTCCTGTACTACAAAATAATACAGGGCTATGAAAAGTATAGGTAAAGAAGTACAGGCCAAATAGTATTGCCAGTGACCAGCCAAAACAGCTATCCAAGGGGTAAACACTAAGCCTATGGTATAAAAAATGCCCACAGCCAAATTGAGACCAAATGTGCGCATGGAAGGACGTAAATACTCCAATACTGTAATGAAAAATAATTGTTAAACTACTTCTTTAAATAGCAAAAAGGCTTTTAGGCTTACCTATAATATACATGAGATAAAAATTGGTATCGGCTGCCAAGCCCGATATGAAACGACACATGGTGAAACTGGTTACACTTTTAGTGAATATGGTAGAGAAATCACCCACAAAACCAGATAAATTTGAAAAAATCAAAGCCGGCAAACGACCTATTTTATCTGAGAGTAAACCATAGAATAAAGTGCCCACCACTGAGCCTATAAAGAATAATGACTGGCCTATGCGGGCCTTATATGAGGACTCACAGACCCAGTTTAACTAGAAAAAAACACAAAAATTTATTTTACTGTAATTTATAGAATAAAAAAATTTTAAGCTCACCTCGGTATTCATGCTTCTATAACCGAAATCATATTTATATATCCATCTGGTACATTTCTCTTTACTGACCGTAATATTCAAACCATTGATATCATCCAGTTTCGTACAGGAGGGATTCGGTACTCTGGCATAGATGGCAGAAATCTCTTCAAAGGTCTTATTTTCCAATTTCTCATGATAACACCAATGATCGGGCACAAAACTTATCACAGTTTGGGTAAAATAATGCATTGATACAATGACATTGACGACTCCAAAAAGAGTCAAAATTAATAACTGATAACGATTAAAATCACCACACTTTGCCAATATCTGATCGAAATCCATGTTGTTGCTATTGTCGTTCTTGTTGTTGTTTTCGACTTAGAGGAAAGAAATGCTTGTGGTGGCTTAAAAATGGACAGAATTGTAGTTTTTAAGAAAAGCTGACCTATTTTTCTGTTTTTTTGTTTGTTTATTTATTTAGTATCACAATGCGAAAAAATATTGTCATTTGCGAGAGTATAAGACGAGATATTATGTTACATTGTTTTAGACTTGGAATAGCTGTAAAGAGTAAAAGAGAGCATGAATTAGTATTTAAATTAATTAAAATTAATTGCTAGTTTTTAAATAATAAAGTTAAAGTCCTAATTATATCATTATTATCTTAAACACAAGATTCAAATTGAAGATGCACCATCAGTTTTAATGTGTGTTCACACCAAGGCTCGTCAAACACATACATTGTCATTTTGTTTGTGTGTGAGTTCTCTCATACTCAATGCACTTAGAGAAACTTATAGTAAAAAAGTAGTATAGGCAAGAATATAATTTTAAATTTGGAGTAAATTTCAACATTTTTTATCAAATAAAAATGAGATAAATTTCTATATAATTTGTAAATGAGTTAAATTGACTTTCTACGTTCTATGTAGTGCAGCATGACGACGTGCCTTGGCAAACTAAGCATTTGGGCTTTCCAAAAAAAACTTTAATTAAACATTTCGCTGAGTGTTCTTTTGATAGGCTGATAGTTTGTTGTTATTTTTGTTCAATGTGTGAGCTCATGTAGGTGTGAGAGGAAGAGAATCAATTTACGCCCCGTAGTGCTTTTGACAAGAACTGGTTTACACGGTAATACAAGTCGTACGACTTTGTGAAGAAGTGAGCGAACCAGATTTCGGCAAACAGGTGCTCTTCTCTTCTGTTTTCACACATATGTAGTCACACAACCGTGTGATCATTTCAAAGCTGTGTTATTCACACCGGTTATCTTTAGAACGTCTAATATTCAAAGCTTTTGCAGAGATTCACTGCTGAATTAAAGCCAAAACGACGTTATTTAGTGAAGTAAAAGATACTATGCTACCGTTGAATAAATCCATACATTAGGCGACGAATTATGCTACACCATACAACATAATCTTCAGATTTATCCCTTGAGGTCTATTTAATGTTGGTAAATTTTCAGTCATATCTTGACCGTAGAAGATTTGGGTCAAAAGAAGAAGGCAGCATTGAGGAATAAGTTCTTTTTTATTTCAATTACTTGAAGTTATACGCTTGAGTATAAAGGTGATAACATAGGAAAACAAAACTTTATTGACGTAAAAAATATATTTTAGCGACCCAAACAACGCAGATCATTTTGAACCTTTTGACAGACAACACTGGAGATGCTGGCTAAGTATAAACGTTGACAAGACAAAAATATTGTGTATTGTTGAGTAAAATGCCATATGAATAGGAACTTAAAACAATCAATACAAACGAGGACTTAAGACTGCGAAATTTGCAACGCTACGCGCTGAGAAATGAAAACTGCAAAAGCAAGAAAAATTTTAGGTCGATTAAAATATGATTGGAGCTCGCAAAATATCACAATTACCATGATTTGTAAGACGTGCATTTCTTCCTATTTAGACAGCATAATGACAACAAAAATGACTCTAAAAAGGTTACTGAAAATCAAACAATGTAAAAAGCAAAAGAAATTTTTAGTCGATTGATATACTTATGGACCTCCTTGAAAATTCTTTCGAACTAAGTAAAACTTAAGATAGACGATACAAACGTGGAGTATAATTAAGGATGCTGAGATATTCAGAAATTGTCAGTCTTTGTTGACTAATGCTTCTGTTGAATAATAAAATTAATATCTTCTATCCAAACTTGATAGCCAACACTAATTAATTATTACCATTTATGTAATGTTGCAGGGTTTGTTTCACGGATGGATCAAAATAGACTGGCGGTGAGACTAGAACCGGTATGATTGGTAAATATCCAAAAGGCTTCTCCCTATGAGCAAATATTTTTTTGATGTTCAAGGTGGAGGTTTACACCATCTTCACTTGCGTTAAGGAATGTCTGAGGAGAAAATCAAAGGTTTTGAGTGCTACTGTGATGTCATATTACCAGGAGGCCGAGAGGTTTTGACATCCTGAGAGGTTCGGTCAAAGATCGTTATGGCCTGCATGTGGGAATGCCAGATTCAACATTGCAAAATGCTTGACTTTTATTCAGCATCACTGTAATGTTTGATTATGATAAGAGGCGATGAAAAGTGGATCACGTACAACAATTGTGTCGAAAATTGTCATGGCAAAGCTTTGCAAGACTTCAAAGCTGGCAAAATCAGAATTGACACCAAGAAAGCTAATGCTGTGTATCTGCTACAATCTGGTTAAATAATTAATCCTGATCTCTACTGTCAACAATTAACGAGATTGTTTATTTTAAGTTCATTTAGTTCATTTTAAAAAGTCAGAATTGATTAACGGAAGATATCTTTGATGACCCTGCAGAAACCGAAAGATCTTAGCTAGAAAGTTATGATGCACCTACTATATAACCCGAACAGGGCAGCTTCAGATTATCTTTTGTTTCGATCTCTGCTGAACTAAAACTTTAAAAAACTGTATTTGGAAAATCTTGTTAAACAATATTTTTTCTCGATTCTTGACAAACTTTAAAAATTCTTGGAAGTCAAGCGAAATCAAGGCCATCTGATAAGTCTAACTGCATGACATCACTCAATGAACTTGGCATTCACAACAGGGTAACTCTCTGTGGGATACCCAATTAGAAGGATTGATTGATTGACTGAGCTAAGGGAGAGTTTGCTCGGCAATTAGTCTTATTTCGCTTTCTCTAGAACGATATTGCTATTCATTAAGAGCGATAAATGAGGTACTGAGAGGCCTATTTACCGAGCGATACCATCAGTGTATTTTGGGAAATGTTGGTTGCTGAACTAAAACTTAAAAAAACTGTATTTGGAAAAATCTTGTCAAACCATATTTTTTCTCGATTCTTACCAAACTTTAAAAATTCTTGCAAGTCTAACTGCATGACATCTTCAATGAACTTGGCTTTCACAACACGGTAACTCTTTGTGGGATACGCAAGGAGGAGGAATAAGTTTTGAGCTAAAAGAGAGTTTGCTCAGTTTCGAAGGAGTTCCTACGATGTGAGACAGGCGATTAGGCTTATTTCGCTTTCTTTAGAAGGATATTGCTGCTCAATAAGAGCGATATCAGGGTACTGAGAAGCCTATTTACCGGGCACTGTGGTCATCGATACCATCAGTGTATTTAGGAAAATGTTGGTGATGATCGACATAGGCTCTGCATGACTTATGTCGAATCATCACAACACTTATTTTATAAGTGCCCAGGTAGTTGCGACCAGAGGACTACGTTACTGAAGAATGCTGTGGTGACTCCAAAAAGGCGTATTTCTCTTCTCACCAAATAGGATTACTATCATTATGCCCAGCCTCAATCTGAAGTTATGCTACTGCCCAAAAAAAGTTCATAAGGTAGCGGTGCATTCGGACAATTTTTATTTTAATCGAGCAACGAAGATTTTTACAATTTTTTATGATCCGACTTTTTATAAAGCGACTGTGAAACTAATTTTGTTCGTTTCTCTTATAATTTCACTTTACATATGTTTGCGTTCGTGTTCTTTTGGATATTTTTTTTTCAAGTTCAAATAAATTTTGTAATAATAATAACAGATTTAAAAATAAACTATTTTATAAATAACAAACAATTACTTATCTAGGTTATATTAAAAATAAAATAAAATAAGGGGTGTTTTTTATAGAGGTATAGAAATTTAAGTTGCAATAAACAACGATGGATTATTCGATTGACATGAATTTTATTTATCCGAAAGATAATCTTGTGGCATTACATTTTAAATATGATTTCTGGCATATGACCGCCACGGCTGGCGCGGGTGTAGTCCAATCTGGACGTCCAATTTTCGATGACTTTTTCCAACATTTGTGGCCGTATATCGGCAATAGAATGGCGAATGTTGTCTTCCAAATGGTCAAGCGTTTGTGGCTTTAACGCATAGACCAATGACTCTACATAGCCATACAGAAAGTAGTCTAGCGGTGTTAAATCACAAGATCTTGGAGATCAATTCACAGGTCCAAAACGTGAAATTAGGCGGTCACCAAACGTGTGTGATATGTTGTGCCGTCTTGTTGAAACCACATCTCCTCGGCATCATGGTTATTCAATTCAGGAATGTAAAGTTAGTAATCATGGCTCTATACCGATCACCGTTGACTGTAACGTTCTGGCCACCATCGTTATTGAAAAAGTACGGACCAGTGATTCCACCAGCCCATAAAGCGCACCAAACAGTCAATTTTTCTGGATGTAACGGTGTTTCCAAATACACTTGAGGATTACCTTCTCTCCAAATGCTGCAGTTTTGTTTGGTGACTTAGCCATTCAACCGGAAGTGCGCTTCATCGCTAAACAAAATTCGCTTATGAAAATCGGGAACAGCGGTAATCTCGTTTTAGGCCCATTCGACGAATCGTGAGTCTATTCATGATGAATTGCCAAACCAAACTGAGAATAAATCACTTAACAGCTGTTAAATCGGTCGCCATCTTGAAAAGTAATGCCTACTTAAAGTTCTATACCTCTATAAAAAACACGCTTTATTTTATAAAAAAATATATCAACTTTAAGAATTATTGTTTCATTTTTTTTTTTTTGAATTTCAAATTTTCAAGTCCAATGACGATCAAATTTTTGTTTGTAAACAAAAATTTTTAATTTGTTCAGTTTAATATATAGTGTGTTTGTATGTATGTATACATATAATGATGATCAAATTGAATACACTTTTGTTTTCTATATAATTTCGTTTTTCATTTTTTTAGAAATTAAACAAAAATGTTTATAAATGAAATTGGAAAATACTACGATTCCGCAAAGAAATTTGAAAATTCTGCGAAATTATTTACGCGCGCGTACACGTATTTTATGAAATTATATTGTTTGAGGAAAATAATAATTTTTCTTTTTTATAAAATTAAATAAATTTTTCTTGAATATTGTTCTTTGTTATTGAGTTAAAAATTTGTTTATTTTTGATATTTTGAAATAATCATTTTGTTTTCAAAAAAGTTGTTTCTCCAATTTTCATAACAAGTTTACTGTTTTATGGAGGTGATTTAAAAAACACTTTTTTAAATTATTTTTCATTAATATGGTTTACTTTTTAGAAAAATTTGTCTTCTTTTAATTTTCTTTTTAATATTTTATATCTTTCGCTTTTTAAACCGTTTACCTTTACGGTCTTAAACAAACTGACGGAATTCTGTTACACTCGGCGCAGGTTTAAAACCTCATTTCGTTTGTTTTATTTTTTTCCTTATCTATGCTTCGTTAGATTTCTTTTGGCAAAATTTTAATACTAAATTTCAAGCAAAAGAGAGAGTCAATATTTAATTTTCAAGTAAACAACTTGTTTACTCAATAACACTTTTATTATATATATTTTCTAAACTATATTTGAATTTATGCTTAAAAATTTACAAAAATTACCCTTTTTTTTCTATAAAAAAAGGTGTTAATGTTTTTCACAAATAAAATGATCACGCAGACCTATCATCACTCGTTTTTTTGTGACTTTATTTGAAACACATTTCGTTCATTTATTAGAAAACAAAAAAATGTTTTATTTTTAGCCAATAATTCGCACATGAACATACTGAAATAATTTAGCGACCTCAACCTTTTACAGAAAGTTAAGATTTTTAAAACAAATAAATAAATTATCACTATAGTTTTGCGGGTTATTGGGCAAATAAAGCTATTAATTTGAAATAACAACTGGGTTTAGGGAAAACTAGTACCTTATTATCAAGGAAGAAGCTTAAGAATTGCTAACATTCAGTATTTTTTATTTAAATTTCAAACGTTGTGGTCTGGTACAAAATTAACAATAAATATTGAAAATGGTTTTTGTCGTCACTAAAATGATTAGATTTTATTACAAATTATTGTACTGTCAGACCATGATGCAATTACGAGGTGGACTCATTTTAATTTGGAATACAACACTGTGTCAACACTTTACTCTGCTGTCACGCTGTTGTAAACAAAAATAATGATCTGTCAAAAAATGTAATGTAATGTAATCACATTCAGATTGCAATAAACGTCATATGAAAATAAAAAACAACTTTTTGACAGTATAGTACAGACAGTTTTGTATCAGCTGTTATTGTTTTGGTAAAATGAGACCACCTTCTAATTGCATCATGTGTTAGACGATTAAAGCTCTGTTTGTTTTCATCAGAAAAACATACAGATAATGTCTTACAACTTACAATTTTTGCTTTCAACATTCTCAGAGAAAGCATTGTCGGACGACGGAATTTTTAACATCTGACAACGACATCATTGTCAGAAAAGACATATGTATGTGTAATGAGATTGCCAGATTTTCTGACAAATGTCTTGCAATTGTGTGAACTGGCAATATACATTGTGGCGGCAATTTTCGATTGTATGGTCGTTGTCAGCAAATTTCCAGGTCTGACAACGTTGTTAGATCTGAAAATCATATGAATAGACCTTAACTCCTATATAGATATTGAATCACTTAAAACTGCTTAAGAGAAAGTGTGTCTCAATGGCTAGAGTTCTATATTATAAAAAAGAACAGAGTTATAGGTACTTCTTCCACTGATGAAAAAGTGAAGACATTCATTGCCGTTTATTTCTATAATGAGGCAGAAATCTCTACCAGCGTTTTTATTTTCATCTACAGGTACTGCAACTACTTAGTTCCTGGGGTATATAGATTCTTGAATAGTATGTGTCATGTGTTTACCGTGTTTTGGTACCATAATGAACTTATAGAACTTTGCTTATAACGACCTTTACTAAAAAAAAACACTCAACACTTGGAGTGTAATACCCCATCACCTTGCTTTAGGTATAAAGGATTATCAAAGTGTTTCAAGTGTTTACTAATTCCGATGGGCTTATCAAAATACACTGACAATACCGAATATTAATACCATGTATCTACCAACACTCCAAAGCATCGAGAGGCATAACACCACTCCGAGCAAATTTTCTATTTTGTTCTCACATGTACGTACTCACACTCATAGAAAAAAAATAAACTGAGAGAACTAAAGAGAAAATAAGTGGAAAAATACAGTACGAGAAAAAATTTTGACTGATGATTAAAAATTTACATATGTAAACTTAAAAAGTGTGAAAGCACTCTTTCTAGTATACACAACCTTTTGTGTAAGAAACAACATGCAATGTTATCTCGCAGTATGGTCTGCGAGACAGACTCTCAGATTACTTCCATAATTGTAAAATGCACTGGTTTTAGTTTGCCTATCACTACCCCAAAGCCTCTATTATAAAAGAGATATTTTATTCTTAGCCACAGCACCTACAGAAACAAAGTTACTGGGGTAGATAATATATTCAGTGATGTCCGTGAATATTACGTGTAGTATGTTTTTGTTTGGTTGTCACGATAGTCTTTGCTCACAACGCTGGGTATTACGTCCATCAACGATGCTGCAAATGCCTTTATTATAAAAGCACTTGGGTTACGAATTAGATCTACTCTTTTGTCTGGATGAAATACCCCTTTAATTACTCTGGTTTTATGATCAAACAAAAACTCAGCTTTAATTTTAGTAAAGCTAAGGTCAGGTCAATAGCTTCTTCTACGACTTAAGTTCAAATCACAGCCAACACGTATTCTTTACAAAAGACCGTACCTATTCACTAAATATAAACATAAGTTCTTTGGGCACTTCTCACAGAGTTAAATTTAGGCCTTTTTTTCTGAAACTTAGAGGAAAACCTCTGGCATTCAATATTAATCCTAGAACCATAACCTAAGCTGGGATTACACGATTGTCGCAACGCACCAATTATTGGTACAATAAAATAATAAATAAATAAAATAAATAAAAATATAAAAAACGCACCAATATTTATTGTGCGACAATCGAAGAGTTGCCAGATTCAGCATTGCAAAATTCTTGACATTTATATAAAAAATCTTGATTTAAAACAAATTTTTTACGTTCGAAAAACTTCGGTTACAAGTTGTCGGTAGATGGCTCTCAAATTTAATATCTCTGGTAACATAAATTGAATCAGGCAACACAGTAGCTTGTTTGATACATCTGAATGATTGCGGGCGATAAAAATTGGATCATGTACGACAATAGAGTGCTAAAAACATCATGGCCTAAGCAAGGTGAAGATTTACAGACGGTGGCAAAGCCAGAATTGACACTAAGAATGGTGCTGCTAAATATGTGTCCGATGTGATTGAAAGGAAATTGTTCATTATGAGCTTCTACAACCTGGTCAGATGATTGATTCTGATCTCAACTGTCTATAATTAGCAGGATGGAAGCAAGCTATTCAATTAAAACGACCAGAAATAATAACAAAAAAGGTGTTGTGTTCTATCATGCACATCTTTGATGATCTTGTAAAAACTGAAAGAGGTGGGCTAGGAAATTTTATGCACCTTCAGATTATTATTTTCTTCGACCTCTGCAGAACTCACTTAATGGTGCAAATTTAAATTCTGTAGATACTTGCAAACCGCAATTGGATCTATTTATCAATCAGAAGTTGTTTAACACTGATGGAATAATGCCTTAACCGCAAAAGTGGCAACAAAGATAAAAGAAACTCTTTTTAGCAATACAATTGACAGTTTGGGCATAGATACTGCAAAAATCGGTTATGAGCCTTTTCGACTCATGGTTAGTATTTACGTATAATAAACAAAGTTGTGGTTCTAGGGTTAAACATTATTTCTAAGTAAATTGTTTTCAAATTATTGACATAATGCTCAATATCAAATGCTAGAATTAGCCCCCAGACTACTGTGGGGTTAACCCCAAAAAAGTTATAGGTCACCAAGATTATGATATTCGGATAAAAATATCTTTTAATTACAAAGGCTAAGCAAAGAAAGCTGCTATAAAATTGAAATTTATATTTGGCATGCCCAAGGCATGCTCCGTTGCATTGCCAAAGACTTATACACCGCAAACACTATTCGTCAACCACTAAACCGATCTCTTTAAAGGCGGTCCTTGCTGCAAAACTCTTCATGTTGCAGAATAGTTTCGAATATATTCGAAATCAAACAGTGACCTATGGGTGACTACCTTTTTTTCATGAGATTGCTTTGAGTTGTAAAATTTAGAAAACTTAAGTGAATCATTTTTATGTTTATTTAAACAATATATTATATTATTTTTAAAAAAGAAGTCCTAATAAATAAAAAACTCAGACGTTAAAGAATCAAATTTCCAATTAAACTCGTGTTGCAACTCATATTGCAAATTTTGCCAGTCGTCCCAAAGTCTATGAATTACGATATTTTTAACATTCAGTTTCTATTTTATGAAAACGTGCTCCAGTTTCCTAGTGAACAAAAAGTGATTGTATTACGCTTTTTAAAAATAAAAATTCACACATTATTCCTTTTTTTATTTATCGCTATATTCGAAATTATTCGAACACAACACAAGTCACAACAGCACGAGCAATTTATTTAAAACATCTGCTTTATTTAGATTTCAAATTTTTTTAAAACGGCACACCTTTAAGTTATTGAACTAAGAAATTAACACAAAATTTTAAAAAATCACTTTTTTTTAAGATTTTGCGAAAAAAAATAAAAAAATTCGATTGTTTTGTATTAAAGTGTGTTAAAGTAATAAAGGTAGGTTAGGAAATTGCTAAGACGAAAATATATACATAAATATGTATCTAAAATAGGGGCTATGTAATATATGTAATTGCCTTTGTTTGACCCTAAAAATACCGCATTTTGTATAACAACGTCTCGCAAAACTTTTGTTTGAAAAGAGTGAAAATCGTGTTGTTGTCTTTATGAGCAGTTTTCTACCCCGATTATTGATGATTTATTGTAAATATTTTTCGACAAAAAAATCGTTTATAATGCGTATTGTACTTGTTGATAATAATCTTTTAACAACTAATTGTTAATTAACACTTCTTTTGCCTTTTTTCTTTGTTCAAACTTCCGTAGATTTTCTACGAATTTATTGTTAAAAAGCTATACAAAGATTTTTTTTAAATTTTATTTAAATAAAATAAAATAAATATTTTATTTATTAAAAGAAGTATTAATATAACACCGTTAAGGTTATAAATAGGAGGGCAAGCGAGCATTTTACCACAATTATAGTAATTTACTGTTAATTATTATTCAATTAAGTCGAATTATAAAAATTTTTAGATTTTCTAACAAAATTTAGATTTTCAAAAATAGATGAGACTTTGCGAAGTATTTTTAACAAATGAATTAAGTTACAGATTTATTTATTGATCCATAAGCAGGGCGTTGATGACACGTCATTCGTTTCAGAAGCTTGTAAAATTCTGGACATGAGTATCTAAGGCTAAGTTCCTTACAATCCGCATATTTTTCGAATGTCAAGAGGACAATTCAATTATCTGTTTTTTTATCATTAGAGGAAAAAGTTCACTTGTTTTTGTGGCAAAGATTAAATGTAAATTTCATATCTGGGTCTGTACTTCCAAGCTTACGAGAGCGCTCATTTTTGACGGTAGATCTAGATTTGTTAAAGCACAGTCGGTATGTGCCATGTGTCTCACTAATCTGCCGTTATTATAACGGAATATTTTTAAGTAAATGAAATAATGCGAATTGTTCCAGAAAATCGCATTTTTACTCGTTATATCCGTTCTTGTTCTTTGGCACACCCGTTTATCCTAAAATCGCCACTGAATTGCTCATTTCGTTCGTAGCAGAGTCATCTTACAGCGTTTGAATTTAAATCTAATATCCAAAAACACTATCTCCTCTTTCCTCTCTCATCATATTTTTCTACGTCCAGCGCAATTCACTACATGAAGGAAGGCCTTTCATTCTCCGAGTGCTAGTTGAATAGAAAAAAGCACAGCTTTTAGCATTTTTTAAAAGTTATGCTTATCTAGCCTTTGTTTACTACAGGACAGGCACTGGCAAAGTCCAAAGCAGTGAGCCAATATAAATATCCGAACAGTTTGATAATGTTTTGACCTTTAAAACAAAAGATATTTCTTTCGGCAAAAAATTTCAATTTCATTTAACCTTGAACCGGTCGCAAAAAGTGTTCTTTTTAAGTTTATCACCTTGTTACAGTGATAATCCATAGAACTGTAGGGCTGATGAATTGGACAGGCATGGTAAAACTATCGAACTCATGGCCAATTTTTCCACATTGGGAATCCAATTGAAGATTTGCATGCTTAGGACTGACATTGAGGTAATAAAATTTGTCAACACCGCATGCACAGCTTCGAAGACAGACAAGATAGCGCAGCAAATCTGGATCAACCTCCAATGAAGCGCACTTAGCGTCGTAGAGACTAGATCAGCTAGCCAATGATTTCTACAAAGTTTAAAGGAATACCATCGGTTTACCACCATTTGCCCGCAGACACTGTCGGAGGATTCCTTGAGGATTGTGTTTGGGTGGTGCAGGGAGCTTGGATTCTTTTGTGTGTGAACCCTTATAAGACCGATACAATGCTCTTCACTAGGAAGTATAAGTGATGGCGACGATATATGTATATATCTATTTTGATAACCAGGCGGCAATCTGATTTCTTTCGGATGTGACCTTCATCTCTGAGCTTGTCAGAGACTGCCGTGATTCTCTTGTGGCATTATCACGACAGTTTTGTGTACACCTCATCTGGGTTTCTGGTCACAGGGACAACTCGGGTAACTGTACTGCTGATAAACTCGCTAGGACGAGCACATATCTTCACGTGAGGGTGGGTGTACCTCTTACCTCCATGAAACTGGCGATCAAGCGGAAGTATATGTTGGACGCTGAATGAGCCTGTACGTAAGGTGACTCTTGCTTTATCGCCAGACTTACCTGCCCTGCAAATGACTTTTGTCGTAGCTGTGGATTGGCTGGGGAAGAGTCCGTTTTTCACACTCGGCTCTCCCTTTCTCGATGGCTTATCGTAGCTGCCGGTCCTTGACATCAGCCTGGTTTTCAATCGAACCTAGGGGAGTGCTTCAGTGCGGCGCCTCTATTTGATTCCCAGGTATCTGGTGATAGAACGTGGACAACGCGTTAAGCTGCCACTCCCTCCTATCCTATCCTGAAGGGAGAAAGATTAGGAGGAAACAATTCTTCAACTATTACAATTCCGGGTTTACATGACAGGAGAATGAAACACCTAGACTTCTACCATAGGACTGAGCTAGCTCACTGAAACATAGGAAAACTAAGCAAATGTATTATTAACTCCGGAACACGTATCACAACGAGCTCCTCTGGCCTACGTTTGTCCCTCTTTCGGGACAGCTACCTCTACCTATCTAGCCTACCTACAAAATTATACAACAATGGTGAACTGTGCCTGAACGTTGCCTTTGAACGGTTGCGCTTTTAATCAAGTTTGAAAAATCGAAACACAGCTTTCTCTGTTAAGATGTCTACAGTTTTAGCATCTAACGCACTTTGGTGCACTCATCGTCGAATATCATACCATGAATTTCATCGACTATATCTGGCGTGATGATCTCTTTTGTACGAACTTAACCTTTGACATCATTTGTGCTCATGAGACCACAACAGAGCTGAGTCTATAGTATTAAATAAGCCAAATAAGCCTTTTTTTGGTTTCAGTAATTGTCTGCATTCTTATTTCCAAGCTTGTCATAAAATTCTTTAATTAATAAAATAATTAAAATGTTCAGCAGCAAATCATTTAAACTCAACATAATTGTGGCAATTGTTGAGGAAAATTACAATTGATGGGTGGACGGCTCGATGAATGGATAGATGACACCATCATATCATGTTGGTTCTGAATATTAAATCAAAATGTTTTTAAATAAACAAAAGCTTCAATAATCATGGAAAGTTTACAAATATTTTACTTTTTATTGAATACTTTGCTTTTATTGTTATTAATGACCCCTATAAACATGAATAAGGAAAATACAAAACGAAATTCAAAATGTCTCAAATGGAATATTTTTCTTTAAAAATCATAAAGTTTATTATGTAATAAAAACGCTGGTCTCGCAATTTGAGAACTATTTAGACTTCTTCAATCATATGGCTGGGACATCAACAGAAGGCATTTATTTTCCTTTTTTATAAGAGCAGGAAAGAAAAATTTTATCTTAATATCTCAACTGGTAGCTATACTCCTGTTTATTTTTATAATCTTGGCCAGCAGGAAAACGCTCAAGAAATTATGTGTTAAATTTAATTAAACCATGACAGTTTTAAGTGATTTTTTTTCTTTAAAAAAAAATTAATAAATTTTCTAATTTTATTTGATTATCAAATATAATAAAATATTCATTTTTATCTCTGTCATACGCGATGAAAGCAGGAGAGAAAAAGAAATTATAGATTTTTTTTTTTTTTTTTTTTTGTTCATGCATTCATTGGCTTGTTCAGCATTCGTACGCAATGATGACCATGATCGTGCAACATAACATCAGTTCAGATCAATATTGTTGTTTGGTGGCAGATTATTCTCCTTTAAGGCAGTTTTAAACTGGTTTCGACAAGTTGTAAATGCATGCGATTGCATGTAAAAAATAATAAATTTCTTTGTTTTTTAGTGATAAAATAGCAAACTGACAACGGTTTTCGGTTGAAATATATTGAAAGAAGAACAGAAAACAAGTGATTTAATGACATGATTCAAGTATATAATGACCTAAAAGACAAAATTTTCGAATGTGTGCTTAAAATAAGGAAATTGATTAAAAATACTTTGTCTAGAAAAGAAAAGCACGCAAAGTTTCTGACCTGTTGGTCAAAATTAATGAAACTTAAATGTTGATATCTTCTTCCCTCGAGACAACTCGCATACCTGTATCGATGATCACAAACATCAGACGAGTGATCAGGAAAAACATGCCACCTACTGGGAAAAAAATTACAATGCTAAAGTAAACATCACCACCAATTAGCAGGGATCTTCACCACTACACAAAAAAAATCATATGGAGGAAGCTACAGCGGACTAATCATCTACTTAGCTTGAAACTGAAACAAAGCAATAGATACTTTGTGGAAAGCCAATATGCCCCTAGAGAAGTGACAGAGAAAAAAAATAAAATATTCATATGAGGTTTTTTTGTAACACAGAAACATAGATACCATTTAATAAAATTTTAATGCAGTTCTTTCTCTAATAGAGCCTTTTTTGAGAACTTTAATTTCGGCCATTTTTAAATTATATTCCCTGGTTCTTTACTTATTTACTTACTAACTAAAACCCGTGCTTCGCTACCCCCATATTAATTATTGTCTTAAATGCCATATTAGCTAAATTTTGTACCTTTTTTCCACATTTTGTACATTCCGCTCAAAATCCAATTATTTGTTCCTTCCAGAAGGATATTGTAGGTTCTGCTTTTTAGCTGTATACAGTCTTTAAACAAACACACATTCGCTTTGGGCTGATGTGTATAGATAAAGAAGCTCCAATATTTCTCGTTCTCCACATATACAAAAAAAACAATATTTAGTGGTGCCACGCCCACTTATCCAATCTCTCCTAGTTACTAAGTGATGATATTATTCACGACCTTTTTTGAACCTAGTTTAGCAACTACAATTGCCGTTCTCAATATATAAAAAAATCTATATTTACTTTGTCTGGGATGCACCACACTCACTTGTCCAAATGCGCAAACTTTTTGTCTGATACAGATCATCAGTGTGAACTTAATTAGAACAAATTCTAAAACTTTAACTGTAACCATTCTCAGGTTATACTAAAATCTACATTTACTTTGTATGAGAGGTACCACGTCCACTTGTCTAATTTCGCTCACTTTTTGACTGCTGATTTGCCTTGACTATGACTCTATTTGGGCAAAATTTAGAGAATATTTCTGTTATCATTTTGAAGATATAAGCAAATAAATATACATTTTTGACGAAATATTTTGTCATACACAAAGTACTAATATGTTGGGCATGACGACGTTTTCCGTCATGGAAATTTGCCGTAATATTTTGAAAACATTATTTATTTATTATATTTTAGTTCTTTGTTTTATTTTTTATTAGCGGAAATCACTCTTTGTTGTCAATTTGCAATTTACTACATATGTTCTGAATTTCAGCAACAAAGAGTGAGTTTCTTTTATGGAACCTTTAGCAAATCAGAAATATTAAAACAAATAAATAATAAATATTTTTGCCAAAAAAAAAAAAATATTTTCCAATATTTTATTTCTTTTACACCTAACTCTGTCTTTACATGATTCTCTAAACGGTATCGTTTGGATTTGTCTGCCGTATAAAAACAGGTTTATTTTGGGCATATAAACAAAATAAAAAACATGGCTGTTTAAGTATAGCAAACTTACAATGCATAACTGCTACACTTATGCCATTTTCGCGTAGTTTGTTGTTGTAACGTAGCAAAATGTAGCAGATATACAAGGTTTGCTACGTCTGCAAGACTTGCAAGGCCTGTTTGCAACAAAGTGTGATTTCCCCTATTATTTTAATATATGTAAATTCTCCGGTTAACAGAATAGAAACCAAGTAGTTTTGAAATTTGACACAAATATATGAAAAGCCTTCAATTAGCATTTAATCCAACTTATACCGTTTTTAACTTGGATCATGATCTCTTATATACCATTTTTTTAGAAAAAATTACATTTTGACACATTTTGGTTAATATTTTTTTGACTGCAAAATGGTTAAGGTTTTTTCTGAAATTAAGCAAAGATATCCGAACCGTGGCTGGTTGGTATAACGCCTCTTTCGTGTGTGTTTATCATATTCGTGCTAGTTGGGGAAATTTGGTAATTATTAAAGAGATGGCAGGTCATGTAATGGATCTAAATGAGATTATAAACGATTTGGCAAGATTGAAATCACAGCTATATGTTTGACAATATGGCGTAAACTGCAATATCCTGATTTTATCTTATACAGTAGGCTTTGGATAGATAAGACGCTGAGCTCACTTGAAGCAAAATCTGGCTTTGAAGAGGTAACAATAGGCTATTTCCAGCGTTCAAATAGGCTTCTTTAAATAAGGTATTAATGCAAAAAAAAAAGATTTTTTGATTTGGTGACTATTGTCATTCTTGTAGGAGTAAGAAAAAGAAGAACCTAACTTTCTATATTAACCCCCACATAGAAAAGTATTTTCTTATATTATCTGAAAGAATATAACTTGTAAAACTAGGTTGCCGCTTACACCGTAATCGGTGCCGAAAACGAAATCGGTCTGAAAAAACGTCATTTCTTTTCCTTTTTTTTCTAGAAAATGTATGGAATTTCGTTTTCGACGCCGATTATAGTGTATGCGGAAACTCTGCTTTGATCTTTTTGTATTACTATTGTTCTCTTTCAATTGAAAAATGTTATAAGAAATGAACACTCCAAATTTAAAACGGTTTCACACATTATCATATCGTTGAACAGTTAAATGGGTGGGCAATAGCAAAATAGGTGTGGCAACTTCTTTATATCAAAAAGGTTTGCATTTCTTTTAATTAATGGTATTTTTTTATTTAAAAATTGTTGTTATTTTTAATGATTATTCCAGTACAAAATATTTGTCACTTAAGTCATTTTTCACTTAAACACTTCTACTGTGTATAGACCAGAAAAAAACTAACAAATTACATGACAAACGAATGCAAAGAAATGCTTTAATAAATACTTCCGAATTTACAACAAGAAAATTATTAATATCTGATTATGACAAGACATAACAAATGGCATTCAGTGTTATTAAAAATCGGCAATCGTCAAAATGTTCATAACGCTAGGAAATAAAAAATTAAAAATAAAGTTATGGCTGCACTTTAATAGTCCATAACTGTCACATATTGATGACAAACGGGGTTTATGGTTTTATTTTTCAATAGCAATTTCATATAAATTTTTTTTTAATTGTTTATATGTATGTATGAATGTATGAATGTATTTGCTCTGTAATAACAACAGCTGTATATGAAGAATGCTGTGTGTAATTGTGAAGTTTATTTCTTAAATTAAAAGGAAATTGCAACGAAACATATACATAAATCCTAGCAAGTTAACCATAAGTGGTTGAGACAAATGACGTTTAAAATGGGATTTGAAAAGGAATGCCTTACAGAATCATTGGAGGTAGCAAAAGTAACACAACTAAAGCCTTATGTGAATCCCAGGATTTTGTGTATTTATTAAGATCAAACTGATGTCACTTGCTATGAGCTTTTAAAGCCAACCAACGTGTAACAATCACAGGAGCACTGTACAATACACAATTTTTTCCTTTCAAAAGATCATTAAGTAAAAATACAGATAAAATATGCGATTAGACATGAGTCTCCATGACAACACTGCAGACCTCATATTATGCGTTCAATTAAAAGGCATTCGTGAGAAATGGAGGCAAAATTTAGCACTACCAGCTGTATAGGTTGAACGTTGCTGCTGCTGGATACTATTTAATTCGTTCTAGAAAATTGACAGTTACTCGAGACCGATTATATGATATCCTATGCCACTGTCGATTCCACAATAGCCTATACATTTTGACATATGTATGCACAACCAATCATACAGATATAACAATCGCTTTCCTATCAACAATTAATAAAGACTTGACTGTTTTCTTCGACAGAGTAGACCAGATCATTTTGGATATTCTAGAAATCGCTAAAGTTCAGTCTTCTATAAAATTCGATATCGCAAAACACAATATTAAAATAATTAAATTTAATTAAAAGTAATTATAAACTAATTAAACGTTTAATTTTTTTTTATATCTATCTTTTTTGTATCATCAATTCCTCTTATTATTGTATTCCTTCGTAATCATATGTAACATTGTCGTTTGTAGTTTTATTAGTTTATATTTTATATTGTAATTCTTAAATTGTCTTATTTAATTAATTTTACTTTACAAAAAACTTTACTCTTTTCTAACATTAGAAGTCTATACAAGAGAAATTTAACAACAACAATTTGACGTCATAAATTGCTGTAATAGAAAGAAGGCCACAAAACCCGGAGGTACATTGTTCTCGTACTTACATTTGTCTCTATATTTTTACAGCAACAACAAAAAAGGACGATGATTTGGCAAAAAATCAAAATTAAATTGTTTATTAATGACGAGCAATCAGACAGACAGGCGAAAGCAGCAACAACAAATTGTGTAAATAATTTAAAACAGATTACGACGAAAAAATCAAAACAAAAAATGAAATCCAAATTTTCACTGAGACATGATGTTCAAACAAAACAAAATAAAACCTCTTCTGTCTGTCTATCACACATGCACTTTACACTTTCAAACACATTTTTTTTTAAAGAAAAACTATTTTCAAAATAAATTGTGTCCTTTATTTTAATAATTAATTTAACCGATTTTAATAGTTTTATTATATTTTTT
Organism: Wohlfahrtia magnifica; assembly: GCA_023159175.1. Lineage (NCBI taxonomy): Eukaryota > Metazoa > Arthropoda > Insecta > Diptera > Sarcophagidae > Wohlfahrtia > Wohlfahrtia magnifica. Next base: position 131,138 of record JAKWBJ010000102.1, on the reverse strand, counting down.
TTTTCTAGCCGTTATTTTGTTATTTGTTCCCTAAATATCCCTCTTGTTAAAGATACTGTTTGTAACGAAAGTTAACCAACGACTGAGAAACACTAATAAACAGCAGCATCAGAAATCATATGGAAGAAAGAATTTCTTAAAGACATCATCTATGCACTATACAGCAACACAATTGTATTCTCTGTGGCCATGAATGGTGGTTTTTATTCTTATGGTGAGTACTTCTCTTTTCATTGTCTATTACACTCTATTCATATGCTCTTTAAAATAAGTATACAAAATAAAAATACACTCACACACATAAGCACAAAACAATAATTGTATGTGTGGTTTATTACATGGCCATGGCTGTGAAAAATGTTGTAAATATTGCTTTCTTTCTCTTATTTTGTTTTACACTCATAAGTTTCTCTTGAATTACTTTTACTCTTGTGATTTTTTGTTTTTGTTAACTCTCCAGAAAACTGCATTACAATTACATACAACATGCAATGCGCTCAACCAGTAAAACATATTTAGCGATTTTTTTTTTTGTCGGTAGTAATTTATTTTGTTTTACTAATATGCAATGTATTGTATAAGACGTTTAATAAAAAAAGTCCATGGAAATAAGTTTTCCAAATTTTTAAAATTGTTCAACATTATTTGGTAAAAAGCCGTCCTTTGGCCAAAAAACATGCGAATAAACGCCAGTTACTAGTTTAGTTTTAAGTCGAATAAAGGCAAAGTTTGAGTCAAACAAGTTTTAACTTTATATTTTCTTCTACTTCTTACACTGTGCGAAAAAAAAAAATAAATCTGATAGGCGCTATCGAATAGAACAAGGATCTGATTTTGGAGTTTTCGAAATACCTCCAAAATCACGAATCACGGGTTAAAAACCGGTCTTACCGATCGTTATGCACTTATAAGCTTCTAACATAGCTGAATATTACCCGATTTTAAATGCTTTCAATAGAGCTGCAAAACTATAGATAGTCGGCCCACTCGATAGTATCGATACTATCATATTCTTTTAAGTACTACTTGTGCCAACAATATTAGAATTCAAGTTATGGAAGAAAGCGTAGAACAACTGACAAAATTAATCCCTTCAAGTCATCAAAAATACCCAACTTATTCTCGTGTTTTAAGTCGCACAATAAGAAAAAAAACTTATGGAAGCTAGACTTATGGGTAAGAGTCCTCGAAATGTATCGTTTCTCAGCAAACGGAAGCCAAACCTGCACCGTAATAGTTAGAACAACATGCTATGGTCACATATTTTAGTTACAATTCGTACTTTATTTGAGTTTAATAAATAGAAATTTAAAAAATTGTTAAACTTTGTCCCTATATAACTATAAAAGCTTACAGACGGCTAACAACCTGCGCGAAAAAATTTTTGCAAATGTGACCTTGACTACATGTAGTGGCCTCGGTATTTACTCTTAGAATTTAACGATAATATCGATAGTGAAGAAAAAACTATCGATGGTCAGCCAAAAACAAAACTCAAGATTTTCGAGGAGTTTTGAAAATCCCAAAAACACATTCTTGTTTTACCCCATAGCGCCTATCAGAAAATTAGTATAACTCCCTACCCTAGCTCCATATTAAATTTTTCTATTGAAAATAAGAAAAGTAGAAAAAGATGCCGGGTTAAGTCATAATAGATTTGCTTCTGATAAGTTGTTTTTTTTCTGATTAAAATATCTTTTACTTTTAAGATACCTTTTACCGCTCTGCTAAATTTATTGAAGTAAAATATGTGATATAACTGACCATGGACATTAGCTTCTTTACAAATTTATACACAAAAATCAACCAAATTCAACACAATCTTTGGTGTTACTCGGTAGGGGCAAGTAACTAATGAATTCAATATGTAGAGAAATATATCAAATTGTCGGTCTAATCCTCTTAAGACTCCGGGTACACATATTTGTACTTTAAATTATCGTTATTTATCACAAGTAGCGACATTATTAGGAAGCTGCTGCTAGGCTTGTGTTTATTGGTGTAGACTTAAGAGTCTATAAAACTATCAAGAGATGGCATTTCCACTAAATTTATCACAAGTTTATCATATTAAATAAAAGTTCAATTCGCATTACTTTTTGGTCTCAAAGGATTGAACGACTATCTTAAAACTTGAAGCTTAAATTAAGCGTGACTTAACGTAACGCCATAATTGCAACGCAAAGATCCACCCTTACGGGCAACGCTGTGTTCAATAAGTGGTGACATACATACCATCGACTATGGCTGCGATTATGGTGTTATGTTATGTGACGTCTAATTAAACCTCAACACACTCTAAGGAAAATATTTTAATATTCCAGCGTTTTTTTTTTTCAAAACCGATTGTCATCAGTAAAAGAAAAGGTTCAGTGAAAACTGCATTAGAAATCATTTCCTCTGCATTATACTGTAAATGGGGGTTGAAATTTCTAGGTTTTAATCCCTTGAAAGCTGAGAAACTCGTTTTTAATCCAAAAATATAATGCAATTTGAGGTCGTTACCCATTTCAATGGAAAAGATTTTCCTTTATATTACAAAGATACAATAGAAAGACAAACACTCTTTAAAAAGACCGTAACAGTCATAAATTTTACCTGTCTTTAGTAAAGAATCCCTTCTAATTCTATTATTTGCCTCAATAGGAGTTTTTTCTGTAATTTTTGATGCACATTCAAGAGGGAAAATTTAAAAAAAATAAATAAATTTAGGCAGAGGCATTCCTTTTGTTGCAGTGTTTTTTTTTTACAGACAATACATATGGTAATAGGAACATTTTGAATCGGCATTTCTTTGTTTAAAATTACATTAAAAAAATATTTCTTTATTAAAAAAAATAAATAAAATAAAATGGAAAAAAATGTAATCAACGATATCAAAAATTAACACAAGCCCACGATTTCTTTTTGCACTCAGAATACAGAACGGGGAGACTTTTTTAATATTTGTTTTCCTTAAGGCAGAACTCAGATTATATATATATACGTAGTTGAGTTTATGCATAATTCGGGCGCATAATTTGCATAAACATACTTTTATTTTAGTTGGCTTTTTGGGATTTTCTGCTCACCTGGAGAATGTGTTCAAAAATCATTTTTAATAATAACAAATAATTTGATTCAATTCGAATGTTTAAAGAAAAAATTTCTATAGCGGAAGACATTTTGAAGCCAATTATCCATTTTAAAGAAACAAATTTTGTTCAACATTTTATTTAAAATGTTTTAAAAATTCGTAAGAAAAATAATTGACGTTGAATTATGACCAAAAGAAAGAAAATTAATTGTTAACCCTATGAGGACCAAAAGTTTTTTTTTTAAATTACAAATTTTCCGAAAATATTAAAATAAAAACGCTTACCGGCTTAGCTTTGGCAACACAATCCGAATTTCGTCGTGAGATTAATATTCTCGGATCTATTTTTGACTCAGCATTTGTCTTAAGAAGTGTTAGACGATTCGATGATTCGAAGATTCCTCAAAATGGAATTTAAAAGCATTTGTAACCCACATTGTTCTTGTTTTAAGTACTTTATATAATTTTCATTTCATTCTATATAACCCACTGATTCTTCAATGGGTTAACAACTTAATTATTTAAAAATAAATACATTTTACAGCACCTTTTTAAAACGTGAAAAGTGTGCGAAAAAAATGTTTATATGAATAGTATTGCTCATTAACATTGATCTTTAAACGATAGAATTTAAAAAAGAAAACAAAAATTATTTTTTGTAAAATTTTACAAATACTTACATACATAATTGTATGTATGTACATTAGGGTGGTCCTTATTTTTCGATAAGCGTAACTCCCGCTAAAAATGTTTGTTACAGTTTAAAAATATGATGTGAAAAATACACATGCTTAAATGTATAGTAAATAACCGAAAATTAATATAAAAAAACACCGAGAAATTTGTATACTATTTTTTTCAAAAAAGGGGTCAACTTAGAAGGCGATGCGCCACGCCTTCCATTTTTCCGACCATAAATATTTGCATAAGGTATTTTTACACAAAACCACACATTTTAAGGGGGAATTAAGGTCTCTAACTTGAAAGAAAAAATTTTTCCAATACAACTAAAGACACCCTAATATAAATATAGCAAAAAATTAAAAAATTTTATTAAAAAAAAAAATAAAAAATTAAAACAATTTTTAAAATAAATAAAATAAAACACACTTTGGCGTTAAACCAAATAAAAAATAATAATAAATAAGCACTTCAAAACAAAATACTCATTTACGAATATAAAACTACTCGCTGTACTCGCAATGATGACGACGACGACAATTTCATTTGCATCAGCAAAAACAAACCGAAAAAATTACGTTGATTTCTGATGGTTAATGCGTTTGTCGAACGCCGGAACATGTCAATGCGAAGGTCAGTTTATCTGCTTTGTGTTACACATTTATTTTTTCTTACATAAAAATTTTTTTTTTCTTTTATTTCTTTAAAAACACTACGAAAAATAATTTGAACGAAATTTAAAAAAATTTCACTTCAAACAGATGTTGATTGGAAAATAATCTTTGAAATTTGCTCTTAAAATTTAATAGCATGTTCACACTAGACATCGAATTATGTACATACTTTGTTGACTTTTTGAATTACTTAATCGAATTATCCCGTTCACATGGTACCTTTGTAACTTCTCTTTTTTTTCTTATTTTTATTTTTATATATAATATACGCTCGTAAATTGTGTTTTTAAAATTGTATAAAAGGTTTGGAAACTAAATAAAAAAATTGGCATTGACAAATAGCCGCTAAAAATTAGAAATCTCATTGATATATTTATAATTCACGCTCTCAAAATTTTGTATGGGTAATTATATAATTCGGCTCATAATTGTTAGTTGAATTATGAATGCGAGAGCGAATTACCAAAAAATGTTGTGTGAACATGACATAATATTTAAATAATTATAAATTTCAAAAAATATGTTAAAGATTAAAATAAATTATCTTAAATTTGTTCATACTTTTACACAGGGTGCTTTTTTAGCAGCATGAGAACTATCGATATCGATAATTACGTTCTGACAGCTGATAATGGCAAATTATGTTGACATTTCTGTTCAGTAAGGTTTTTCAAGTCATCAGAGCCAGAACAACACTACCAAATTGAGGAAATTTACTTTGAAATTTATTTTGTAGGTGGCATGGGGGGAAACCCTACAGAGGATATGATGAAAAAAATTAAATTGCGGTTTCTTGTGTTCAATAAAGAGACTTCAACAAATCTGTCTAAAGAAGCCACCTGACCTATTAGCTTACCTCTGGCGATGATGTTAAATATCAGACGAGTAATCAGGAAAAAACGTTTCCTACTGGAAAAAAGTTACAATGTTACGTAGAATTACCACCACCACCACTTAGCAAGGATCTTCACCACTACACACAAACGTATGGAGGTGAGCTCCAGTAGATTAATCATCTACTGAGCTTGAAATTCAACTTGATTACTGAAACTGAAACAAAGTAATGGATGTCTTGTGTAAAACCAATATGTTTCATAGAAGAGTAACGGAGAAAAGAAAAAAAACTTTGGAAAAATTACAGTTTACACGCTGGCGGCAACATCGGCTATTATTTGTTTCTAAAAATTAAACAGCTAAACATCAACGACATTTGGTTCCAACAAGCGTGCTTAACTATCGATTTATTGCTAAATCAATTTGGTGACGACATTCTTTCCAGAAGTGGTCCTGTTCACTGGCCGCCTCTTTAATGCGATTTAACTCCTCTAGATTACTTCTTATGGGGCTATGTTAAGCCATTGGTTTATGTGGACAAATTAACAAGTCTATGCATTACCGGGTTAGTTCAACCATTGTGAATAAAACCTTAATAGAAGTAAAACCTGCAGTTTTGACCAGAACCTGTCTACTGCATAAGGCATTAGGTATTCAAAGATAATGTGTTTATTTGCCATTTGGGAAATTTACATGACACCAGCTGTTGCTCTACCTAGGAGGAACACCGATTTTCGCAATCGATCCGTTCTAATTCAAAGTGGTGTTTGTCTTCAATATCCTCATGTGCATGAATCCAAGTAAGGGTAAACGCCAAATGTCTCGTTATTTATGAATAATTCCCAACATATTATGCACACTCTCCAGGGATCCTATGTACATACGGAGATACCCTTTTAAAAAGCTGGAATAGCGCTCTTTTTCTGATCAAACAAAAACCCTTGTCGGGAGAAAATTATCTTCTTGATGAATCATTTATGAGTCTTTGTCGTTGTAGGTTTAGAGTCATTTTCGAACCCTTTTATAGTAATGTTTAATACTCACATTTTAAGCTTCTGCATGATTAATTTGCGATTGCTCTACAATTTGTTATTGAATTTGAAATCAAAATCTTTTTAACCATTAGCGCGAATCATTTTCGAGTCCTTTATCAATCGTGTAACTGATTAATCAGTTTTTAATCACCAAATGGGATCGAAAAAGACTCAGCAAGGCGATTTGTCGAAAAGCGATCCTCCAATTTCTAGCTGGGTATTCAGCTATTCAGTTACTAGCTTAAAAGTGTATGAAAGCAAAAAAAAACCGAGTTATTTGAATATTTCAAAAACAGATTCTTATTGCATTCGGTAGTGCCTATCAGAAAATTAGTATCACTTTTCACGTACTTTAGCTTCATTCATTTTTGTCCCATAATGTAATAGAGTTGCCAATAGTACTAGAAATAAATAAAAACCAGTAAATGCAATTTTCAAAATATAAGTCGATGGCATAATAGTAGTTCAATTTGGCAAATTTAGCTTTATTCCTATGACTCAAAATGAAAAAAAAAAAATTTTTTTGGACTTTACCAAAGTAGTGCGATCGATCCAAAAATGTATGAAATTTTAGAATGGCAGTTATGTTTATACATCTGACGTACGACTGTCAGAAGATATAATGCAATATTTTAACAAGAATGAATGCTTCATTTGCTTCATTTCATTTCAGTAATTTGAAGCACTGTATGACCGGAAACTATATTATATTTAAAACAAATTTGTCTGATATTAAGTTTTAGCACTACTTAATTACAAAAATATTTAAAATTTGTATAGTAGTAGTTTACCATAAATTTTAAAACTATTAAAAAAAATTATTTTCAATTTTTTTTTTTTTTTTTTCTTATGGAGATGATCGGTTTGGCATTTTAAGCATTCAAATATTATTGAAAACCAAGCACAAGCTTTATGTTTATTTTCGTTTTTTTAATAATATTTAAAAACAAAATTAATTGTTTTTATTACTTATTAAAAATTAACCAATTTTATTGCTATTTAATTAATTTCTATTATTGCGTACCACCAACTGACTTTCTCAATTATTGAGAAATATGTGTATATATATAGTTTAGTTCATTTTTAAGATCATATACATACATATATCATAGATACATATATAAGAGTAAATAAAAAACAACTAATAACACAAAACTGCTAATTATCGAAATTTCGCAATCGTTAAAAGAAATAAATATTCGAAAATAAAATATTATAAATATTCATATTAAGAAATCATCATATTAGATATCACACATTCAGAGAAAAAAATGGGAAATTACAATAAATACATTTATTAGGGCATTTACATGAAATTTTTAGCAATAAGTTAGAGCGTGAATGTATTCTATTCTTCTATTCTTTAAAATAAATGTAATACAATTTATTTCAAAAATAAATACCGGGTGTTTTTTATAGAGCTATAAAACTTTAAGTTGACAACACTTTTTTAACTGGCTGCCATTTTGTCGGATGTCAAGTGATTTATGTTTAGTTCGGTTTGGCATTTTAAAATGACTGACGCTAAATAACGCTACCAAATTGTACAAATTTATTTTTAAAATCATGGTTCTATTCGAAATACGTTTAGCGCACTTTTTGTTTAGCGATGAAGCTCATTTTTGTTTGAATGGATACATCAATAAAGTAAACTGCCGTATTTGGGTGATGATAATGTATGTTGAGACACCATTACATCCAGAATAACTGACTGTTTGGTGTGCTTTATGGGCTGGTGGAAGCACTGGTTCGTACTTCTTTAAAAACGATACTGGTCAGAACTTTACAGTTAATGGTGACCGATATAGAGCCATGATTACTGACTTTGAACAGCCGTGATGTGCAGGAGCTGTGGTTTCAACAAGACGGCGCAACATGTTACGCAGTCAAGCCACAATTGATTTATTGAAGGAAACATTTGGTAACCGCATAGTTTCACGTTACGGATAGCTGTGGGGATACGCCGATAAGCCCGAAACGATTGACTACTTGGAGGACAACATTCACCGCATTATTGCCGATATAAAGCCACAAAGGCTGGAAATAGTCATTGAAAATTTGACCTCCATATTAGACAACGTCTAAGCCAGCCGTGGCGGTCATATTTAAATTATAATGCCAGAGGATTATATTTCGAATAAAGCAAATTTTATGTCAATTTAAAAAATTCATCTTTGTTTTATTATATTTTAAAGTTCTAAACCTCTATAAAAACACCCTTTACATATATACTCTTAAATGAATGTTTCCTTTGACAAATATATTAACTCCAGTTTTAAGGTCGAAGTACATAACATGCGTTAATTTGTCGACAATTATTTTGCGTTCGAAAATTTACGCGCATGAAAAATTGCAAGTTACACAACACGTGTTAAAAATACATTTTTTGTCAGCTGTTTATATTATTGCTGTTATTTATTCTTTTATTGTCACCTGATAACTGTCAAATATAAAAATAATATGTAACTTGCTCTATGCAAGTACACTAGTTTGACTTTTTTTGACAGAAGTCTAGAGCTCACACGCGCACTAAAGCGTGGTATGTACATACTTCTACCTTTAGAATTTTATCATGTAATAACGTCAATAACATTTGTTATACTACAGGTAACATACCCTTCAGATGCCTTAGGATTTAATAGGAATATATTTTTAACATAATCGCGCACTTTAATTTTTCCTAAACAAAGCAGTAATACAATACAGATGGTTCCAGTTATATATTCATAAATGTTTGTATTTCTTTGCAAAGTTAAATTCATAGATATCGGTTGAATTTTTAGCAACTTTCTTTTTGGCAGCTATGCTGTTTTGGTGTAACATGTTACTGTCAAACATATTCAGTTTTGTCTATAATCTAACAGCGAATCGACTTACAACAACGCTTGCAGATTATTGAATTTTATCATAAAAATTCAGTTGGATGAGGATTTACTTTTCCATCGAAAAATTGTGTTCAGCGACGAAGTTCAGTTCTGGTTAAATGGACATGTGAATAAGCAAAATTGCTGTATTTCGTGTGAACAGCAGGCAGAAACATTGCAAGAACTATCAATGCATCCCGAAAAAAGCACTGTTTGGTGGGGATTATGGGCCGGTGACATCATTGGACCGTACTTTTTCAAAGATGAAGGTAGAAACGTTACTTTGAATAGCAGGCGCTACCGTGCGATGATTACAAATTTTTTTTTGCTCAAAATGGAAGAGCTGGACTTAGTTGACATGTAGTGTCAAAAAGACGGTACCACATGCCACACAGCACGCGAAACAATGGTCCAATTGAGCGAGCGAGTTCATCGATCAGCTTATTTCACGTTCAGGGCTGGTCAGTTGTTCGGCTAAATCGTGCGATTTAATGTCATTAGACCATTTTTTGTTGGGCTTTGTTAAGGCTCATGTACATACATATATAGGGATAAATCTGCAATGGTTGACGCACTAGAAGCCAATATTGAAGAATTTACTTGAGAGATAACGGCCGATATGTTGGAGAGGATATGTAAAAATTGGACCAAGACTATGAACCATTTGAGGTGTAGGCGCGGTCAATATTTACATGAAATCGTCTTTAATACTTGAATTATATTGATCGTTCTATCGACTTAAATAAAGATATCATACATTTCTCTAAATTTTAAATCAAATCCGAAAGTATTTGAAAAATCACCAGAAATTTGCAATCTGAATATTTTCAGAGTCATAATTTAAAAACCTTATAGATATTTAAATACATTATAAAAAAACGTGACGCAAATAACCAAGATCCATTAAATCTGGATAACTTCTTCTAACACCACAAATAAACTTGTTATTTATGTATCTTATTTTAAATAACCAGCTTCTTATTTAACTTTTAAATAATTAATCTAATAAAATTGTTTGGTAACGTATATAATTTAAACGCGTTCGTTAATAATGTTTATAATCAGCTTAACTATTTTCAGAACAAGGTCTTACCGAGAATGAAAAAGAATTACTTCCAAAAAATACATACTTAAGTAAAGGGTGATCCAAACAAAATACACGATGTTAACTGTAAAGAATTGTCAGAGAATTATCTTAATATTTTTTATTATAATAGAGAGATCTATGACAATTAAGTGTGAAATAAAATATCGACCAAATGCTCACCACGGCTTCGGTGAAATACTTACCTCTGTTTGTCGATCCATATATTCAATGACTCTGAGACATATGTAATTAAGGTTCAATGTCGTTAATGTGCCGAATTATCTCATCCTTTAGCTCCTGAATTGTTCTTGGCTTATTGACGTACACTTTTTCTTTTAAATATCCCCAAATAAAGAAGTCGAACGGTGTCAAATTACATGATCGTGGTACCCAATTAACATATCTGCCTTTAATTTTAATGCTTAAAATGTAAAATTTATATTCTAAGAATTTTTTTATAACTTTTTGGATATAAAAGAAGAAAAAATTCCTTTAATTTTGCAAGAAAAAATTTGTTCGCTAATTTTGGTTAAAATTAGGTACCTGCTTTTAATTTCGAATAAAATCAGCACTAGCCAATCGATTTTCATGATTTATAGCCTATTTTACTCTCAATATTTTAAGGTTGAATTTACTTGTAAGTGCTTAACATGTAAAATTTTCATTCCGAAAATTTTTTCTGATTTTTTGAAAAAAAAAATTGGTCTAATTTTCCACGGAATATTTTTTTTCGCAACAAAGTTACCAATTTCTTCGAAACTGTTGAAAATACAAATAAAAATATTCAGTTGATTTATAGGAATTTCGTTCCTTAATATTTGGTGAAAATTGCATTTAAATCGGTCAAGTCGTTTTCAAATTATAAAGAAATATATTGACAAAACTACCATATTTTAGTCAAAAAGCATGCCACGCCCATTTGGTAAAAATTGCATTAAAATCGATCAAGTCGTTTTCAAGTTATAAAGAAATATATTGACATAACTACCATATTTTAGTCAAAAAATATGCCACGCCCATAAAAAAACAATTTGAGCTCGATGGAAAAAAACTGAAAACGAATTTGAATTCAGTGCATCAAAATCATTATATTCCATATGGTTTTATTTAAAGCCTTCTTTGCTGTAGACCAGTGTAATTAAAATACGAATATTCGAAATTCGAATTTAATATATTGAAGTTAATGAACGATTGATTTTTCTACTTTGCCTATTCCAAAAATGTTGTTAAAAAAATCTTGTTTGCATTTAATTAAATTAAAAAAAAAAAACTGTCCTTAAGCAGATTACCTAAAACTTTATTTAATCTTTTTTTAAAGGCGTAACATTTAGACATTCAGACATATTAAGGACATCAAAAGCCTGGCATGTTTTTAAATAAAACGTATGTATCCTTTAAAATCCTCATGCAATATTAAATACTTTTTGAAAATAACAAATAATAACTTTTTCTTTAAATAGAAATTGTAATAGACAGGAAGAAACGAAATATAAGACAGTTACGAAGAAAAAAGCAAATTTATGACTTAATTAAATATGTAAAGTAAACGAGTATGTAACGAAGAGATAGTTATTCACAAATAATTCTTCCTAAAGGGTTATAAAGGATGTTTTTTATAGAGGTATAGAATTTTAAGCTGCAATAAAACAACGATGGATTATTCGATTGACATGAATTTTATTTATACAAAAGATAATCTTGTGGCATTAGTCCAATCTGGACGTCCGATTTTCGATGATTAGGCGGTCACCAATAAAACTACTGTGGCACGAGCTATGTGACATGTTGCGCCGTCTTGTTGAAACCACATCTCCTGAACATAATGGTTATTCAATTCAGGAATGAAAAAGTTAGTAATCATGGCTCTATACCGATCACCATTGACTGTAGCGTCCTGGCCACCATTGTTTTGAAAAGTACGGACCACCAGCCCATAAAGCGCACCGAACAGTTAGTTTTTCTGGATGTGACGGTGTTTCCACATACACTTGAGGATTACCTTCACTCCAAATGCGGCAGTTTTGTTTGGCGACGTAGCCATTCAACCAGAAGTGCGCTTCAACGCTAAACAAAATTCGCTTATGAAAATCGGGAACAACGGTAGTCTCGTTTTGGGCCAATTCGCCTTACTTGATGATCGTTTGGCTTCAATTCTTGCACGAGTTGGATTTTGTAAGCACGCAAGCCAAGATCCTTTTGCAAAATCTTCCATAAAGTGGATGGACACTGATCCAATTCCTGTGCTCGATGGCGGATGGACTCATTCGGGTCTTCCTCAATGCTACGTGTAAACGTGGTGCGAAAACGTTCCATGGTTAATCGAATTAACTGCTCTGATGGACGATTTTGTCGACGATAAAATGGACGTAGTGCGCGATACGTTTTTGGCACAGAACCATTATTTTCGAAATAAAATTGCACTATTTGTAAGCGTTATTCAGGCGTTAGTCTATTCATGATGAATAGCCAAACCAAACTGGGAATAAATCACTTGACAGCTGTTAAATCGGTCGCCATCTTGAAAAGTAATGCCAACTTAAAGTTCTATACCTCTATAAAAAACACGATTTAGAAATATATACAAAAAAAATTAAGAAAGTATACATTTTTTATTTACAGAATTTAAATATACAGTCAACTCGCGATAATGTGAACTACTAAAAACCTAAGTTGTTCATATATTAGAATTTGTTCACATACTTTAGAAGGAATTGAAACGTTAGTGTTAGTGTTAAACGTTAGGGTTAGTGGATCAATATGTGGTCGGATTGTGCATCAACAGTAACTGGCTAGCTAAGGTTCATCAAATATGTTTTTGACTGTAATCTATTAGAGAGATTACCGCTTGGACATCTCTTTAGGACAAGGAAATGGATCTTGGGTAAATCCTTCATATCACGGAGTAATAAAATCGACTGAAGAATATCAAGGGCCTTATGGGCCAAAGTGGACAAATCGGGAACTCAATTATTGTTGTCATTATATAAGAAAACACTTAGTATTGTCATAGGGATCGTAACGGGACAATGTCTCTTACGAACAAGAACCTATGAGAAAGTGGTACGCAGGACTCCTGTAGGATGTGTGAAGAGAAGGATGAAGTGAAGACTATCGAGCATATTGCCTAGGAATTCTATTTCACAATAAATTGAGATCTAAGCAACATAATCGTATTTAAAAGAAGAATTCAGTGGCAGAAGGAGGGACGGTGGGCGAGAGGAGCGTACTATCGGGTCCGCCATCTAACGTTTTTTTCAACTAGTGCTTATGTCGTGAATGGTAACACTTAGCTCATGTCTGATTTGACAGATAATTAGTTTTATCCTTCCGCTGAACGAATATGGTTGTTTATACGCTTGAAAAATGCTGGGAAATATTGCGACATTACTTTGAAAATCATGGTAAAGTTGCAGAATGTGTGCGATGTGTTCAAATGAAGCTCATTTTGATCTTTGCAAGTATGTAAACAAGCAAAATTGTCGCATTTGGGGCACAGAAAACCCGCACGCATACATTGAAAAGCCTATACACCCAAGACGAGTCCCCGTTCGGTGCGGATTTTGGTCCAGAGGCATAATTGGGCCATATTTCTTCGAACTTCGAAAATGAACAAGGAGTGGCCGTTACAGTCAATGGCGATCGTTATCGGGCCATGTTGAACGAATTTTTGTTCACAAAAATTGAAGAGGAGGATATTAGCAACATTTAGTTTCAACAGGACGAAGCTACGTGCCACACAGCCGAAGCTACACTCGATGTTTTGCGCCTTATTTTTGAAGATTGCATTATCATCCGCAGAGCTGATGTCGTTTGGCCACCTCGGAGCTGCGACTTGACACCGTTGGACTATTATTTGTGGGGTGCCGTCAAAGATAAGTGTTACGCCAACAAGCCAGAGACAATTGACGCTTTAAAGGACAATATTCGTGAAGACATTGGTGAAATACAGCTGCACACAATCGATAATGTGCTTAAAAATTGGACCGATCGTGTAGGCTACTGCATAGCCAGCCGAGGCAGCCAATTGAATGAAATTATTTTCCATTATTAACCGGAAGAATTGTACTTTCAAATAAAAAAGAAATTTGAGAAAATATTCAGTAGTTTTTTTTATAGCATTTTCAAAAAAAAAAAAAATTTATTTGGTGGACCCTTTATAAGGCACTTGTGTAAATGCTTAAGGTGATACCCGATACAATAAAACTTGGCTTTTAACCAACCATTGGGATGATTTTCAAACAAAATTCAATACATAACCTTTGATCCTTTTCTATTTACAGCAGAAAATTGCAGAGCACATGGCTGACCTTAGCTAAAACATGTGTTCTAGACCACATTTCTCTCATTTTTTAAACAGACCTTAACAACTTTTGTTGTTTTCAATTACAGAGTTGCGCTTTCTTTCGATTCGCACAAGGAATTTCGAAATATTAAATCAATAAATTTCATAAGACAGTGAACTTTTAGCCACAGACAATATATGGGGTAATGTCCTTAAATAGCACTTTAAATGCATTTTCAAAGAAGAGTTTATGCAAATGAAAAGGCTAAATAAATAAAATCAATTAAATTAATAAGAAAAATATAAAGAAGACTTACCTTTAGTGCCAAAAAAAGAAAACTTTCTTAGGATTTTTATACAAAATTTAAACACGACATTCAACATTTACCATTAGAAATATTTTAAATTAATTTTCAATTGAATTATATTTTTATATGCCATTTATATTTCCACTTATTAACCAACACTCATACGCACTGTGGGGTATATTTTTCTTAATATTTTTACATTTTCCAAATAGAGTATATTATTTTCAATTCTATTTTATTTGTTTCTAATAATATTTAAAGGAAATCTGCGATTTTCTTTGTTTTGAATTGTTGTTGTTTATTAATATTTTTTTTAATTATTAATATGTGTTTTCTTTCAGCATCATTTGTTTGTTAATTTTATTTTTGTTTTTTTTTTTACCAAATAAAAACAATTTAAATGAAATTAGAATAGAATAGATGAGAGACGTTTAATCAAGCAATGCAAAAGTTTTACTAATTCATAAAAGCATAAGCACATGTGAGCCGCCTAGACGCCCTCCCAAAAACAAACAAAAAATCATAAATAAATACAACAAAGACATCTTGGCGAATTTTTGCCAACAGAGAAATGAAAAAAGAGAAAAAAACCAAGAAAATAACAAATCAGCTGTATTCGTACATAAAAAAAATGTTTTCTCTTTTTGCTCTAAAGCGGCAAATGTTCTCACAATATTTTGTTTTCATTCTATTGAATGTTGAAAAGCAAAATAACTGTAAACTGACGTCATATTGAAAATCTCCTATAAAGTACTCTGTGTAGGTAATTTACATCCTTCTTCCGTTATTTATTCATTTTTTTTTTTGCTTTCTTTTAATCATGGCACAACATTATTACTAAGTAATTATTGTAAGTGACGCCTTAACATATGCTCTTAAATTTGTTACAAGTATTTATGGTAGAAGAACTACCGAATATTACAAAAATTAGAGAGGACTTTTTAATGAAGAAAACAGTTTCAAGACGAATATAGAGTTTGTAGACTTAAGTAAAAAATAAATTTTATTTTAGTAACGAGGGTCGTTGACAAAATTAAATGATTTTTTCAATTTTCATGTTCTTATGCTAATTCAACCATAAGAATGCATTATTTATTTATTTATTTATTTATTTATTTATTACAGGACTAAAATTCAAATTCTTCGCAAGTGTTAGGCAATCATTAGACGTCGACAAAAAGGACCCAAGAGTCGTCAAGAAAAGGCCTAAGTGCTTTAAAATACGAAAATTATTGACTGTATGGCAATAAGTTTAAAAATATAATCGGTTGCAGCTCATTGATTGAGGGAAGTCTTCCCTTGTTCCAGTTGGGATGTTGCCAGAGTTATGTACATACATACACTTATATGACAATAATATATGGTGGTGAGTCTACTACTTTAAGTTTAAAAAATTTTTAATGTTGGTACTAATTCTTTCGAGAAGGCCGCAAAGATGTCAATGACAAACTCTGGATTCTTTAGTACGTAAATAGCAAATGAACATGTTAACGAAATTAAAAACAAAACGGTGTAAGAGACACCATTTCCGTTGCATGATCTCTTAAGGACGGCCCTGGGCGAGGTATCAAAATGGTGCACTCAGGAAAGGCTCTCGGTAAGTCCCTTCAAAAACGGTTGTCGTAGCATATACAAGTTATCATGTGACTGTATTTCGTCTATGAATGCCACCATCAACTTTTCTTAGGAGATAAAGTATCTAGGTGTTATTCTGTATAGGAGACTTAGTTGGAACTCGCACATTGGTGCCGTCCAGACCAAGGCCACAGGGGCCTTTTAGGCAAGTCACTCCTTCTACGGAAAGACATGGCGTCTTTCGTCGAGAATAACACTATGGATATATACCGCATTATTTGACCCATTATCATATTGGTAGAAAAAGGCTGAATAAATTAGGCAGGGCACAGAGACTCGCCTGCTTAGGTATAACTGGGGCAATCAGAACGGTATTCAACAGCGGCTTTGGAAGCCATGATTGGTTTAACACCGCCTAACTTCTATGTAATGAGGGGGGTGACATGTTAAGCAGCAAAGTTTATTGCCAAGGAATCTCTAAATCCATTCTACGTAGGGTGGTCGGAAAACCATCTTCGGTGCTGAATGTTATGCCGTTCGATCTGTGCTTTGACAAGAGATTCATGGTTGAATTCCAGGACCGGGATTGTTTGTACAATGCCTTAATTCGAAGTGAGTTTAATCTAAACTGCTATACCCATGAGTTCTAAATGAACGACTGTGTCGGTGCTGGTGTTCATGAACCCAAACGAGACTTGTCAATCCTACTGGGCATTGCTATATGTGCGAAGATCAACCTCAAGGGTAAGAACATTAATATATTATCCGACAGTCAAATAATGCTACCATAGTTGCAAAAGCTTTCGCTTGGAAACAAGGTTCAGTTGTTTTTGGTACTTAGGCACTGTGGGATGGATGGTAATGAAATGGCTGGTACACTAGCCAGAGAAGGTTCCATGACACCCTATATTGGTCACCTTGCTGTGCAGCACCACTTACTACCATCCTCAATCTAATAAAAGATTCGGAAATTGCCAGATGCTTGGAACACTGGAAAGCTTAAAGGGGACTTCTTCACTCTAAGGCGGCGTTCAGCCCACAGTTTGGGTGTCGCTCTGAAATTATCAAGTATGGTAGGCCGGACCTTAAGCTCCTAACGGAGTTTTTTGCGGTCCACTGTAGACTAAGAGATAGCACAGTGATCAGAGATAGCGTAACACATATTATGTAAATGTGGAGTTCTTGACAGCTTTAGTTGGAGATGTTTAGGAGAAGACAGCATCTACTGACGTGCATTTTTTCTATTTTTGCCAAAATACCTGATTTAAAATCTAGTATATATCAGATTCATCATTGTGTTTCCAAGACTAAAAAGACTTATGAAAGAACAAGAACGAGTAATGATTTAATAGTAGTAAATTTAATTGTTAATCATTTTCAAGTATTAAGACAGTTCTGGATCTAATGATTTTAAAAATTACTTTTAAGTTAAATTGTATAATTAAAAATTGTAAACCAAAACTATAATTAGTAGTTCACTTATATTTTAAAGTATTGATACTTTACAACATGTAGTATAAATAGCAACCCTACTTATATAAATTTCTGTTTCGAATATGTATAAACTTTAAACGAATTTCTATTCTTTACCTTCTTTAATAAATATGTATATCCTTATTCGGTCAACCTATGCAGTCTTTCAAGATTTTCTCTTTACTCATGTGCATACGTACATATGTCCTGAATCTTCTCTTAAAGAAATTGTTGCTCAAATATAAACAAACAAATTTTACTCTATCGCTCTCGTCATTCACCGGATTTGCTTTTTCTGGTTTTCAAGGGTCAACGTTTTTTTTTTTTTTTTTTTTGTTGACAACAATTTCCTTTCTGGTATATGACAATCACAAATACAAAAAATAACGTTGCAACACATGGACACATATATTTATTTACATTTTGTTGAAAATTGTTGCTGTAGATTTATTTTTATTTATTTCACATTGCCTTGGTATTTTTCCAATACCCTTCTACAATATTAAAATATTTTTTGAGACTATTTAAAGGCGTCTATGCGGTGATTGTCCTTATTTGTTTATTTAAAAAGGCTATATATGTATGTGTATGTAATAATTTTATAGTTTCATTAAATGATAATGATGCATCTTCCAACTTAACAAAAGAACGTGATGAGTGTCACCAAAAAATATAAAAGAAACTTTATTGAATTAACTTTCTATAAGATATACAATTTTTATGAGACTTATAAATCTCATTTATGGTTCATAAAAATATTTTATAAATTATTTTTTATAAAATTAAGGACTACATTAGGTGTGCGAAAACTAATCAAGTTATTAACCGGATTATTTAGTAAATATTTCAAATATTTTTATAAACATTTATATTAAATATTTTAATATTTTTATAAGTAGGATATGTAATATAAAATGCAGAGTTCTCTCCTCCTCTTCTCTATTCTCTTTTCGCAGATCAAAGCAACATTAATCATTCTTTTTCATTTGTTTGTAGGACGAGCCTCTTAGTGATTATGCCAAAAAGCCGTAATACATACTTACAAGTAACTTAGTGGAAATCTGAGTGGGGACATGCCTATATCATCGATTAACTAATATGCGCAAAGGCCAATGTTGTTTTGTGACATATAGATATCGCACAGTGGTCCAAATGATCAACCCAGTCGGAAGAAAGTGATAACTCGCTTTTAAAAAGCCGTACTGATATCAAACTTTGCTCGTTCAAAGATTTTATTAATAAAAGCACTCACACAAAAAATTAGCGAATTCTGTAAAATGGGCGTGGCAGATTTTTTGTTGAATAAATAAAAACAAATGTATACCTGTATTTATGTTAAATATTATTTATTTATTTATCTAATATTTCGAATCTCTGTTAGAATCTCTATTTCGGACCTCTGTTAGAAATTTTATGGGTCGATTGTGGATGACAATAGAACTTCAGTTGCGTTGCTGAACGGCAACTAGAAATTCGTAGTTGCCTAAATAGCAATTAGAATTAATAGATTTTTAGTTGCCAGTTGCCATACGTAATGCAATTTTCGACAATTGGCAACGCAACTAAAGTTCTGTTACCATCCATAATCGACCCATTAATCTACCTTAAAACAAAGAGCTATAGAAACAAATAATGTGTTCAATTTAATGAAATATGAAAATATTTAAAATTTAGACAACTGTGCATCGTGGTGATTATAAGTATTGTGTCATCTATGACTATGACTAATGTAATCAGTATAGAGAAAGATGCTCTTGATATCCCGCGCATGAAAATTTATTGTTATGTCCGTTAGAACGATCAAATTTTTCTAGCGTAGATGCAATAAACGTTGTAAGATATGATTCACTTCGTATAGTACATCCGCATTATTCGTTTCTGAAATAGTCTTCACGTGAAAGTTTCGTTCAACACAATAGTAACTTAAAGAGTGGAAGAAAAGAGCTCTTTTTTAAAAGATTATACGCATCATTTGTTATCCTTACTGATATCCAGTATCAATTGAAAGTCATTTATTTATTTTTTAGGAACCAACAACATAAAGCAAACTTTCATACATAATATCTTTTTAACTACAATGAATAATGAGATTTCTTTTTACATTCAATCTATGTAAGTAATTCACAATTTCTTTTTATACTTATAATTATAAAACTTAAAAAATATCAATTATGTATGTTATCTATATAGAAGTCCTGATTTCAGAGATTATTACAAACATTTCAGAGTTTATCTTAAAATAATTATTTAGGCAATATAATTTGTGCAAGGTTTTTTCTTAATAACAAAACTATTATTTTAAGGAAGTTTTTGTTTGGCACCTTTCTTTTTAAATTAAAAAATATATATCTCATTTATTAAAAATTAAATAAAAATAAACATTTTACGAATTGTTATAAAGCACTTGAATAATAATATCACATAAAAAAATATTTAAAATAAAAAATAATATAATTGCGAATAACAGTATAAGAGAGCTTGTTGGTTGCAAAAAAAAACTATGAGAATATTGCCCCTTTGAAAAATTAATTTATAATGATCTTGTGACTTATCTTCGAAAAGAAACATATAAAAATGCAAAAAAAAATATTAACAAATAGCAATAATAAAATATTTCACTAAATAAATATTCGATCAAGTCTTTACAGCTTAAAAATTAAAAAAAAATTGTAGAAATGAAACTTTATTTTAGCAGGTATCACCTTGTATGCCAGTATCGGCATTTTCACCATGTATTATTAAATCCATTTGAGATTGTGATAAATCATTGCATAGCAATTGTTCTATTTTTATAAAACGTTCATTAGGATCTGGTGTGGCCGACTCTGAATCCTGCAGGCGTACTGAAGAACTGCGCTTAGCACGTTCTATAAGAAAAATATTGTAAACAAAAAACAAATTAATATCAAAATTTTAAATTCTTATTTGATAAACTAACCAAATCTAGCTCTTCTAGTTTCTTGCTCTATAATAATTTCATTTGTTATATAAATTTCGCGGCGTATTTGATCCCTTAGTTCGACACTCATGTCGGGTATGCACCATCTAACTATTATCATTACCAAAGCAACAAAATTCTGCAAAAAAGAAAAGAAAACAGTTATTGTATAAAGAGGTAGAAAAAATAATTTAAAAACTAGCACACATTTCAATGTTATTGATGTTCAGCTGACTAAGTAGAGTATTAACCTGCTTTTAGAAAAACAAATTGTTTAATTAATAGAAAAATTGTTGATGAAGCCATATTTTATAACAAATATTTATATGTATGTATATGCTTAAGGTGAACACAAATATTAAGAGTAAATATAATTTTTGGTCATACAGTAATCTTGAATGTCGGGCACCCAACATAAAAATTTGTTTCATTATTTTATGAGAAAGCCAACCTTAGTCTATTAAAGGGCTTAAGTTTTTTTTACCTTCAATTAAAAACATCAATCTGGAAACCACACAGGATTCCCCACGATATATACATCAAGAATGCCGTTCTCAAGTCCGTACTAAGCCCCAGAGAGTGCGATGGGAACATATACAGTCGATCTAAGTACTCTTCTATCTTATGGGGCGTAGATGTGAGGAATTTGTATACAACTACATACTTATTTTCAGATCTTCAAGTCTATTTCGAATTTCTGAGTAACTTTTCATTACAGAGGTCTAAAAGCGAAACAAAACAAGCGAGCAATGACAGGATAAATTTGTCGTTGGCCTGGTTAAATTCCTAAGGCATTTGACACAAAGAGAACGTAAAAGAGGATTTTTTTTCTTTCTTATGCGCGGTAAGATACACTGTGTTTCCGAGAGAAACGCCTGCCGATTATTGCAGTAGACTAGCGCAAAATAAGAGCAAAATCATAAAATCTATATTTAGAACTATAAACTGAGTGATGCGACTAGTTAAATATATAGTAAGGCCTTTTTAGGCATCGGAACATTCAGGCAGATAAGATGAATTTCAGGTGGTTGATAAATTTGAAACAATTGGATCGATTTTAAGAGCACGGAATTTTTCCAACAATTTTCTCTTATTAGACTTTTAGAATTAATAGAGACAGGTGAGTCCTTAGAAAGAAACAAACCATGTAAAGCAGCCACTGCACTGTTGCAGGAAAGTTTAACTCTTGATGGGACTTGGTTTTGCATAATCGAATACTGTACGATCAGACGAATAGCCTGTCAACTGGCCTACTCTACCATTTAAAAAAATTTAATCGGAAATAAATTACAAACCAATACAATGCAATCATCGCACACGATATTGCGTGTATCCGTAATGGCCCTTATCATAGTTGGCATATTCGTCGTCGTTTTGTCCTAGATTAAAGAAAACAAGCAAAATTTCTCATTAATCTATTACAAAAATTTCATAAATGACAAATGACTCAACAACCATGATTAGGATGAATGAATATTGTTAATATAAATACTAAAATGAAAAATGCATTAAATTTTGCTGTACATTTTATGCGGTGCTTAGGAACTAACATTAAGGTATTTTAAACTATAAAATTTTAGCCTTAAATTTATAAAATTAAAATTAACACTTCAGGATCAAACAAAGTGTTATATTTTTTTAAGACTTAAACATGACATTTCTCTTTCTCTCTGCCACCATTAATTACATTCAATAGAATACATGTTGTCTTTAGGTGTAATTACTTTAAACAATGTCATTTGTCATACATTCTCTATCACGTTCAACAACAACACAATTAATAGACCTCAATATCTTCTGGGATTAGGGTTATCATGAAGCCTAACAAAATGGGGTCAATTAAATTTTGTTTTGAGAAAATATGCTCGCTAATAAACTAAAAAATAAAACAAAATGTTTGAAAAAACAAACGTTAAAAGTATACTACAATGCTAACAACGTTTGTTATTCAAAAAGCAAATGTTTTTTTATGTCATAGATCAATGCACTACTAAACATTGCTGAAAAGGTCTATCTTTCTTACTAACAACAACACAACACTAAATGCAGTTTATGTTGTTTTTAGTAAAAACAAAAACTACAATTAGAAAGACTACATAAAAATATAATTACGAGTGCATACGTACATCTATTTTCGCGCACCTACTTCGTATGATACAAAAGAAAAGGGAAAATGTCAATGGGCCACTACGGTTTGAGTGATTGGTGGACAGATATTAAGAATAGAAGTTTTTGAAATGTATTGATGGATAAAAATTTTTAGTAGCTCAAATAACGTGAAACTGATAACATCCTACTATAAACAGAAAAACGATTTAAAATATTAAAAAAAAAATATTTTCACATTAAAAAAAATAATTATTATTATTATTGTTTAGAATTTTAAAAGTTTAAACTTAAAAGAAAAATCTTAAGAAAATCAAAGTTAAAATGAAACGTTTTTCTTGCTGTTTAAATTTACGTTCAATTGGTTTTAGTATAGCTGCTCTTGATATTATATTTTCTATTACCGCTTTGATATTATGCAGTTATTATTTATATAGAGATTATTTTAATTTAACAAACTGGGCCATAGCATCACATGAAAATATTAAAATTATTGACCCTTTAAGTAATATGATATCATCGGTTGGTAAGTGTTAAACTTTTTAAATTAATAACAAAAAAGGAAAAGAAACTAAATTTAAATCACTTAATATTTTTTTTAATGAAAATGTGGGTTAAGGAGTCAAATATATATAATAAATATTTCGAATATAATTCTAAATTAAGACGAATAATTTAAATCTCCAATATTTCCTCTAAGTATTCCCAGTTTTTAAATTTATCGGCCAATAAGTTCGATCAACTAAAAAGATGAAGATTTTGTAAAAAAAAGTCTTTAAACCTTTTTCGGGTAGCTTTATAAATCCATCAGTGCAAAACATTTGTGGCTTATCGGTGAAAAAATTGGCAAAGGTTTTAAGCTTCCATGATTTATAGACGAAAACTTACCAAGTGGTTTTCAGCGGCTCTTAGTTTAGCAAGCAATTTTTACTATGCAAGGTCCAGGATATACGATGGATACATCAAAACTTCCTTCACGACCAAGTGCAGTAAATTTTTTGTGAATCATCAAAGGCATTACACACGCATGGCATGATGGAATACAATTCCTTTTCTATTAGCCAATTTTGGTAACTCTATATTCAATGCTTCGAATTAAGTTCCAATTAGAGCAAACACTCACCATCATCATCTACATCATTATACCGACCAGGCACCATTGCAGGACACTGTGACACATGTGATCCTTCCGGTCTATAGTGTGTTCAGCAGATCTGTTGCCTTCCTAATGAATACTAGCAGATCTGAAACCATAATGGTGGATATGTCACCCGATGAGACTCTATGTCAACTTAAACATTTCCATCTAAACCTATCAAGAATCCCATATTCACTCAATATGCATTCCGCTGTCTCTGATGACTGTGAGCAAAGTGTACAAACATCCACATCTGTGACCGCCATCCTCTTCAGATACGTTCTTAATCCACACCATCCCGTGCCATACTTGAGAACCTAAAAGCGACACCGATCAAACACTCAATGTTACCTTGTTTGCCCTTAATCTTAACTTTGAAATCATTTGTGGAAGAACACCGGCCTTTTACGATGCTCTTCTTCGTGTAATATTCTAATATTTAACCCATTTTTAATCCCCCATAATAATCCACTTAAAAATGTTAAAATGCGTTTAATTCTTTGCGTTAATTTATGTTCTTCTTTAGAGTAGCCAGATTTCTTTAAATAATTGATGTTTGGTACCTACGCTATATCCTGACAACTTGAGTTATGAACTCTCTCCTACAATTGCAAATTTTTATACACTTTTTCAACAACTTGTAAATCAGAGCAGGGTACGACTATATCTGATTTCGGTTTTTACTCACAGCTTACTCACCATACATTTTACAAACGTAACTACGTTTTTTACTTTTTCATACTAAAAAAAAGCATCAAATAGCGTATATCTTGAGATATTTTACACATTTTTAAATCAACTTCTTACACGAGGGACATGTTAAAGAGGTGTCTTTATCAAAAAAGTAACCTTTGAAACACTTTCGTTTAACACAATCGAACTAGTGTATATGAACAACTACACCATCTAACAACGAAAAACGGCCGATACGTCTTATATTTATGACCTAGCACAAACATATGGATTTTTTTTTTTTTTCGAATACAGTTTTTAAAACTTAGAATGCAGAAAAGGAAGGTTTGATGTGAAAACTTTAAATATTTTTACAATTTTCCGTTTTTTCATACATATACACATGTATGTGTTTCGTAATTATTACATTTCAATAATATCGATATTTTTACTGTTTCTTTTCAGTTGATTATGTTTTACTGCATAATTTTCCGGATGCATTTTATGTTGTCATGTCTATAATTTTGTGGATTAAATCATTGATTAATTTCGTCCTGGCAGCCCTTCTAATTGATGGTATTAGAAAGGTAAGATCGGTAATTTTTCAAATTCTAAAACAAAGCACTTCTAATTAAAACTGTTATTTTTCCTTGGCAGAAGCGTACCATTTGCATAGCGCCCTGGCTTATAAACACTATCATTTCCATATTGGTAGAAATCACCACTTATATATTTATGGAAATGAAATATAATGAAATTGATGCGGCTACAGATAAACGTATAGTGCGTAGCATAATGTTTGGCATATTTATTAGTAAGTTTCTTCGAATTTTTGTCTCATATCTCATTTCAAAACTTTTCTTTCATTTTACTTTTCAGTGTTTAATGTGATGTTTACATTCGCCATTTATTGGTTGTGTAAGTTTCTAAAAATACAACGACAAGAAAATCAAGTTCTACAGGATAGTATTGTAGAGGCCTCAGGAATGTTTCAACATGTTAAGGTTTAATTAAAAAATGTGTTTTAAAAAAGTTTATACTTCTAACACAACTCTCAAGAGACTTAAGGATTTTTAAACCAAAAACATTTCAAGTTCTTATTATTTTGTATGAATATTTAGGTGACAAACTTACCTCAAATACCACTACAAAACCTAAACGACATGCCAAGATAACATAATACGTACTACTTAAATCATATCTATGTGGTGAGGTAGGTGGTTCACGATAATCTGAATATCTGAAAGAAATTATTAAATAAAAATTAATAACAAAAAAGAAAATTATTAAAAATAAAAATAAAATAGAAAATATTTACTGGCACATAGTTATATTAGGATATTTTGCGGCTAAACTTCTTAATGAGGTGGTTGATTCATCAATTTGAAATTCTGATAAAGTAAAATCTAGATAACCGTGTAAAGTCCCATTGGATTTATCCAAACTACGATAAACCCATCTAGGTATCATATCTGAAGTGAAAGCTATAATGAAACCCTAAAAAATAATTTTTTTTAATAATTTAATTGTTGACTTTAAAGCTAAATGATAAATTTACATTCGTTATCACACTTAATTTGCCAATGCAATCCAATATACGATACCAGACTCCAATATCTCTAACTCTTTGTGACACGGGCCTTCTGTGATGAGTCAATAATTTTTTAGCATCCAAACGCATTTCCAAAATGTTATTGAGTAAAGCAAAGAAAGGAGCCAAGGGGAAGGCGGCCACAAATATGGTAACAAAACCATATTGTAAAACTAAGTAAGGGTTTAAAAGTATAATGTCATTTCTTTCTTCTTTTTTATTGCTAAAGTTTTACCCATTTCTAGATATTCTGGAAATAGTGATCTTGGACCCCAATCTAATAATTTTAAGTCACGCCACCACCTTTCAGTATCTTTATGATAATCAGGGTCTTTAGCCTTAAACAGCTGTACAAGGCCTACTTTAATAGCCATTATTTTACGCCATATTTTAGGCATTATAACTTCCAAAATAGAATTAAAGGCCTGTTTGCCAATCATAATGATGGCTAATTGTATACACAGTTCAGTTAAACAGCCACCAGAGGAACACTAAATGTAAGGGAAATTATTGTAATTATCGCAGCACATAATAAAATTTTCAGAAAACTCACCTCTTCCTGTCTATTATCAAATATTCTCTTATAATCTCCTGGATGACCCACGAATTTACCCTTATAAAAGGCTATATAGAATATGGAAGAATAATAGTTAACAAATTGTAAAAGATAAATCTTTAAAGTTAGCGAATCATCAAACTGGGTTTGAGTGCGCCACATTTCCAGTTCGGTAAGATATTCGGCCAAATGATAGTATAACTAAAAATACATATTACAAAACATTATTAAATACCATTGAAAAATACTATAAGTAAAGCGTTACTCACATAGTTAAGTACATAAAGTAAACATAAATTAACAAAAGCCGCTGAAGCGGTGGCTAACATAATAGCACCTGATGTATTCATGGGATTATCACCCAATTTTAAAGTAGCCATCAACGATGTACGATACACAACCACACCTAACAAGGCCACAAAAGCTAAAACAATCAGTAAGAGAACCACAGAAAAACTTAAAACGGCAGCCGGTAATTTCATGCGCCAAAAAGGTACCGTAGGCTCTTTCATATTTGTCACATAGTCCGTACGTGTATTGGGTAGATGTTGTAAACGTGCCAAATACTGTGGTCTAGGATGTTCTTCATGTACATCGAAACCCGTCAAATCCCAGCGATGTGTTATTTCGGCAGAATAACGCTTCCATAGTTCAAGAAATAGTGTAGCCCAAAAGGACATGAACACAGCAAAGAATACCGTACTAGGATTATCAATTAAGTAGGATATTTTGGCATAAAAGCAAGTCTCTTTCAAATCCCAAAAATCACACCAATCACATAAAGGACACATAGTTATAGTCTTATTTGATGATTCACAAAGTTCTTTGCTACAAAATAAAATAACTTTAATTAAAAAAGACAAACATAATTTGTAAGAAGCTAATTAAAAAACTTACACAGGTACATAGTCTTTAAGAGTAAACCAAGAGTATAGAAAACAAATCACTCCCACCAATGAAGCTAACAGCAACATGTAAGTATAAAATCCCAACCACGCAAAGTACAAACCAATTTTAACACCAAAATATTCTTTAATATAATCCAACGGCTGATAGCGATACCATTTACTTATGCAAGCCCAATGAGTACTTAAAACATTGCGCATAGTATGCTTTTCCGTTATTTCACCCTAGAGAAACAAGAAATGACTTTAAATTTCTTTAAATTTAATTTTTATATCGCTTACATCATGTAAAGGATAAGCGGCGCAATAGACATTTTCCGTAATTAAACGTTCAATACCAAATGCCATTTCATCTTTACTTTTTGGTGTAAAACGTTGACGATCCAATATGAATTGCACAATACGAGAACGTACAGCTGGGGTGAAGAAGTTCTCTTGGCGTATATCAAATCTGAAAAAAGTATTGAAAAAGAAATCGAAATTAATTTCGCATAATAGATTATTTTTAATAAATCTATGCAACAAAAAATACTTCAGCGATAACTGCCCTTCTAATAAGAGTAGAATTTCAAGAAACCGGTTTTCAAATCTAAAAAAACCGTTAACCGCTTTATAACAAAATTTACTAAAATCTATTAAATCAGTTAACCTTATATGACTGAAAGGAGTATAAACAATGTTTTAACAGCTACAAGTAATGACAAGCAACCGGGTGATTTTCAGAAAAAAAAAAAATTTTTAATAACGAATAGTTTTTTTATAAAAAGGTCAATTGTGCATAAATATAAAAAACCGGTTAACAGAGACGGAATAATTTCGAATAATTCGAAAACACGAAATATTCGAAATCAAGTGTTTCTGTTAATTATAAAAGACAATATTCATTGAAGATTTCAGTT
Organism: Wohlfahrtia magnifica; assembly: GCA_023159175.1. Lineage (NCBI taxonomy): Eukaryota > Metazoa > Arthropoda > Insecta > Diptera > Sarcophagidae > Wohlfahrtia > Wohlfahrtia magnifica. Next base: position 102,445 of record JAKWBJ010000102.1, on the reverse strand, counting down.
ATTGTCTAAATTATCATGGCATTGTGTAAAAAACGAAAAAAAAACTTACAAATATTCCTTATCACGACTATAGATGGCAGTAAAACGCTGTGTCCGCCGTGGAAAATTACGTTCATCAACGTAGATGTGTTTCATGAAAAATGTAACAACACCTTTAAGACTAGAAAATACACTGCGGGTTGAACGATTCACTACTGACATGCCAGGTATCTAAATGAGGAGAATTCAAACAAAAAATATAAAAATATATTTCAAAATAAGCAAAAAATAAAGAAGAAACCAAAAACAATAACAAAAAACAAACGAAATTAAAAGCAACAGCATCATAATTCTCATGCCAGTTGGAACTAAATTTTGAAGATATAATACAATATAAACAAAGTGCAAATAGAATATTTTAGCAATAAGAACCCAAAAATCAAACAAAAAGCCAGTTATTAAAAACTTCGTGTTCAGAACTTCATTTGTTATATAAAAACAGTTGGTCTTTTTATTTTTCATTAGAAATTATAAAACTATGATTCGGACCTTTCGTGTCAGATTATTTACTACACTATGTAGACGATTATATTTTGATAACCTATTCACGTTGCACATTAACTATAATTAAAAAATACATATGTATAAATAATAAAATTATTAAATAAATAATAAAATTATAAAATACAAAATAAAAATTTATAAAATCTGAACAAAACCGTAAAAGTAATAAAGCCGAATAACATCAATAAAAAATTTTGAAAATTTAAAATTATTTTAAAACTTAAGCATAAACCAAAAGCAAGTACATTTTACCTCCTTCATGGGCATACGCAATTTTAATATTTCTGCATAACGCCTTAGAACTTCCAAAGGAGCATGAATCTATAGAAGAGCAAAACCCATTAAAAATTACTCGCTTTCAAACTTTTTTTTTACCTTTACAAAATATATATGTTCTCTCTCCTTGAGTGCCCGTTCAATTTCTAAACCTTCTGCTTCTAAATTTGCCTCAAATACACGACGCTTTTCGGTATTCTCTTCTTCTATATTATGCTGTTGATGTTGATTATAAACCAATACAAAATCAATGGAACGTATGCCATCGTCAAAGAATAAAGAGGGATTCTTCTCATGTTTTTCATAATAATCACTTGGAGCACTTAATTCAATTTGTTCAGGTGGATCTTCAAATGGTGCCAATTTCGTCATTTGCACCGTTGTTCTGGCAGGATTTCTAAAATGATTATTATTGTTGTTGCTGCTGTTGTAATGATTGTTTTTTATAAAACTGTTTTGGTTTATAATTTGAGCTGTTCGAGTTGGATTGTCGTCTTGTGATAATAGAGTAGATGTTGTGCTGTCTACATGTAAACTAAAAATATCAAAAATAGGGAAATTATTTTGGGTTTTAATTTGTTTGCAATTAAATGAAATGTGTTAAAAACTTTTTATAAAAAGAAAATAGATTTAAAGGAAACTTAACGTAAATGTGTAAATTAAAAAAAATTTTAAAAATATTGTTATGTATTGTGTACGAGAATTAACAAAAACTAAATATAAATATTATGCAAGAACTTAAATAGGAGCATTGAATTTCAAATTAAATCTTAAAGAAGAGGTTTTAGTTTCTTAAGGAAGTCTAGTCTAGTCGGTCAAAATTTTGATTTCATAAACAGAATGTAAATGAATACTCTGGTGTGTGCTTGGCAAAGGTACCATTTGTACCATTTTTTAGAGGCGATATCAAATCATACTTTGTGGATATCGTAATGATACAAGCAGAAATATACGCTAGGTTTTAGGCTTACTTTGGATCTCATTGACAACGATGTTCGTTCCGAAGGACCATAAACACGACTAGTGTTGTTAATTAGAGTTAAGTTTCCACATGTCAGAACCGAGCTAGAGTTTTTGGAATGTATTCAAATACTAGAAGTAATATCTCAAATATTTGCCTTAAACAATGCTATATACATTAAAAACACTTTCAATTTTATAAAATATTTCCAAGAATTTTGTGACTATCCATACCATTTTTCTTAAACAAAAAAAAAAACACCTCTAACGAGTTCCTCCTGATAGAAAGATAGCATTTTTCCTTTTGTTTCAACAATTTCTATTGATTTTTTTACATATATTGCTAAAAAAAATAAAGAGCTTAGTATGACTCTCATTTGTATATAAACTGCAGAATATTTTTTGGGATACTCAGATACCCTGTCACTCCGGTAAGTATAATAAAAATTACTTTGTTGCAGTAGCCCCAAAAAACTTAGAGCTAAAATAGATTTAATTTGAAAAACAATAGATTTATATGAGTTCTCAAGAAGTTTTGGCTTTCTAGACCAATAACTTCAGTAACCATTTCTTATTTAAATATGAATTGGGTACCCGGGTACCCTGTCACTCACATAACGGTTAAACAGAACTGAAAACAATTTTCAACACAACTTCTCAAGAAGTTTTGGCTTTCTCGAACAATAACTTCAATAACCAATTCTTATTTAAAAATGAATTGAGTACTCGGCTACCCTGTCACACACATAAGGGTTAAATAAAATGGCAAAACATTTTTAACGCAAAAAATTTGAATTTAAAAGAAATTAACGTCTCTACGAAATTCAATATTATTTTCTTATGCGACTGACTGGCTTTATAAAAACGCCTTTAGAAAACAATTTCAATACACTTCACTGTAAAAATAAATATTTTACGCGGAAAAATAAAGTATTATTTTAAACTTTTTTTTTTGTTGCTTAGCGATAACAATGTATTTTAATTTTCGGCTAATAAAACTGACCTCATATAATAAATAATTTTAAAAAATTTTAACCGATACTAAAGCAAATAGTTTAATCATCGTTTCTTTATATGCGAGTATTAAAAACGTAATAATTTTCTAAAGATTTTTAAGTACTTAATAACTCTCTAACATATGGAATATTAATAGTGGGGGTGAAACATAAAATTTGTAAGCGTGCTGTGAAAGCATTAAAAAAGAAAAGTATATCACAATAATTTACATATGTATGTACATTCAATATACTTAAAACAGAGAACTAGGGGATATTTTTGACCTATTTTTTCTTTTAGTATTAAATTGTCAAAGTATAAAATGATGAGTTCAGTTGATTTTGAAATACACAATAAACAGTAAAAATATTTCGGAACTTAGCACAAATTAAAGAGAAGAAAAACCGAAGGGGAATAAAATACTTTACAGCGTGACTGGCATTTAAAGTATACAAATAGAATTTTTGTATGTATTGTACTTTACAAATATGTAAATAGATTAAAGTTTTTTCTTAAATAGATTAAAGTTTTTTTAAGAAAAGCAATATTCAAATTTTCAATAATAATTATGGAAAATTAACATTTTTGGACAAAATATAGACACCAGAAAAAATGTTCTAATATGTTTTAGGCCAAGCTACAGAGGTCTTACCAGAGTTATTTTTGCGACACATATTAATGTAGACATCAACAACGCCTCTATAGGAAATTCATAATTCAAATTCATAATTATTGCGTTACTTTTTTTAAGCACCAAGGATATTATGACAAAAACTACACGAATACAATTACAGGAAAACGATTCCTTCTTCCACATCTATCATCATATTTGCAATCAATTCATGTCTGCCGGTAGCTAAATTATTTATATTCCTAGTTAATCTTTCATCTATTTATCCTTTTGATGGTTCCCAAGTTTAATAAATTAAGGAAAAATTATGCTTTTTTCCTTTAATCTAGGACAAAAATGTCGAAAACGACTTCGGCTCGTGAATAGGGATGCAAATGATGTTCAGAAAACATATAAACCGACTACATGCTGAGCTACATTATCTTTTATGAGTCAGCTAAATGCTTAAAGATGCAGGATTTTGTCCGCTATCCCGTTAACGAATAAAGCAATAATGATTCTCGATGATATTGTTTGATGAGACTCACTAATAAACAGACGCGCCTGCAAAACAAAATCAACTTCTGTCATCTATGAAAATTTTGACAATCATTTAAAAAGTTATGTATGACACCATAGAAAATTCATCGTATGTCAATGATAATTTACCATTATTAGCATATGTCACGATGATGCACTATGATGTTCACCACCGGGTAGTTGTTATTATTTTATATTCTTATTTCATATTCAGCTATTAAATGAAAAAAAAAACATCTGAAAAACATCGATGTATCGGTTTTATTAACGGTGTTTTCAACATTAATATTTATCGTAAAAACAAACATTGATATTTAGGTGACTGACTGTAAAGTGGTTTATAGTACTTACTTTTAGATTTTCGATTTTAGTCCTAATCTAATATTAATTCATAATTACCAAGTTAAATTGTGTAATAATTATCATAGATGTTGTGAAAAGTATAACACATTGTTTTTCTTTTTACTCAACCAGTATAATATTTCGCATCAACTCATGATACTTATTTGTTACTGTTGAAACTATACATTATTCTCTGTTAATCAATTTATAGGAAAAGGAAAAAAATATGATTATCAAGCAAAATGTTTAGAACAAATCTTTACTTTTTCTTTTCTATTTTATAATCAAAGTCGTACAATTGACTTGTGTTAACATTACATTTGTTTGAATATGTACATATTTTTATCTCATAATTTGAATACAAATTTTGCAAGAACATTAGCGAACCTTTTTTAAAGCTGAATAATATATTTCAGTTTTCAAGCGAAAAAGGGAAATACACTTTTGCTATACAAAACTTAAACACCTATTTAACAATCTGAAGCCTTGTCTGTTAAAAAAAATTGATTTTTAACATTCTACGCTAATTGCAGACGGAAACTTGTATTAGTCACTTACAATTTATTTATAGACTTAGTATTTGTTTTATTAATTATGGACAAAAGCGAACAGTTAAACAAGATTATAGTCGACAAATATATACCATATTTGCGGTTTGGATTTAAAAGTAAATGGAGCATTATATACTCTTAATAATAAAAAGTCCCCTCAAGTTCCTTCGATAAAGTGAAAATTCAATTACCCATTAATGTATGTATAAAGAATATATATAGTAATCTCGATTTCCTTTTTCAGTGGTTAATACATTAAATATTTACAAAATTTATATTAGAGTAGCTATGAAAACAAATTTTTGTTTTAATCTAAGCTGAAGCTAATAAAATAATTTATGATTTGGATAAATATTTAATATATAAAAATTCAATTTTAAAATCTTCCTTGTTGATGTACAATAACAAGTGATTGATTGTTTAATTAGGATTAGTTATAATTTCTCTTTCAATATAACAAAAGAGTCTAAGAAATTATATACATAAAATGAATTCATTTAAAGAATAAAGATAAAAATTTTTTTACTAATGAACTTGATATTTATTACACATATTTGATAATTTTTAACACATTTCTTCTTCACAGATAATAAATATAATTGCCAAAAGAAAAATACAATTGTAGATGGGGAATACAACAACAAATTCGAAATTGTCTAAAAAACAAACAAACAAATAAAAGAGTGAAAAAGAAAACGGCTGCCATAAAATTATTTAACCAATGAAAGATAAAAGCAAAAAGGTTGACTTAATAAAAAAAAATAAAACAAGACAATACACAGAAGTAAACATATAATATAATATAAATTAAATGACGGTAAACACAAAAAAATGCAAAAAAATTCATGGAAATTTAATAAGAAAATATTCAGTGAATCACACATTAGAGTAAATTTTTATTTAATAAATCAAAAGCAAATTTTCTGAAGAACTATTTTCAGATTTTTTAGAAAAAACCATATACACTTGATTTCCAAATAATTTCAAATTTAGTAATTAAAAATGTAGCCTTCATTCAAGTTATATACATATGTACGCACTTTTTTGCGATATAGTAATTATATTAAAATTATTGTTATAGTTTTATTAAATATATTCATTGCTTTGCACAAACTATTTTTTATATTAAATATTTGTATATTTCTTTTATGTATTTTTTTTTTCTCTTTTTTCAATTTATTTTTCTGTGCACACGCAACACGTCTACAGCCATACGACCACGTCTTTACAGTCTCACACTCTTTGGCAATACTAAAAAAAATTTCTCAAAATGAATTTCCGTCAGTCCATTCAATAAAATTAATTTTTTGTTTGTTTATAACTCAATTGAGAGCACAGAGCTTGTATTTTATGTTGAAACGAGTAGATATGTTTATAATAATTTGCATATACTATATACATATGTAAACGTATAAGATGAATTTTCATAACTGTGTACATGTGTTTATGTTTATGTACAAGATCGCTAATTATGCCTAGAAAATATAAAAGTATAGCATCAAGTGAATATAGTAAATGGAAAACATCTACTGAATCTTATTTAAAATTATCAATGATATACAGGGTATTTAAGTTAATACAGCTTTTGAAATCTTAATTAAAAAATAATTCAATATTAATTTCTTTTTTATCTTCAGGAGTAATCGGCTTCAACTTGAAAGGTAGGAAGTACTTTGGCAATACTAAAAAAAAATTTCTCAAAATGAATTTCCATCAGTCCATTCAATAAAACAAATTTTTTGTTTGTTAATTTCATACCGAAAGCAAAAATATGAAGTCTTTCAAATTCGATAATTTCAGACCAGAAATGTAAAATTTGAAAAACCGTTAAATTTAAACCGGAAGCAATAACTATGAAAATCATGTCAAATACGTTATTTTAGACCGGAAATTTAAAATATAAAAAACCATTAAATTCAAACCAGAAGCAAAAACTATGGAAAGCTTTTCAAATTCGTTATCTTCAGACCGGATATGTAAAATATGAAAAGCTGTTAAATTTAAATACGATAAATTCAAACTTGAAGCAAACATTTTAAATTGTCTTTAAAATTCGTTATTTTCAGACCGGAAATGTAAAGTATGTATATAGAGTATAGCAAATATATATGGTGTATATTAGAGTGTATATAGTCTGTAAAATATTTATAAACGGGTATGTTATGTTAACCGAAATCGAGTGCAAATGAAATCCAAGGAAACTTCATGTTGCTATAATTATCAAATTTTATAAGATTTTTATATTTTTTGTTGTTAATTCGCTTAATTTCCTTTACAATGACTTCTTTTATTATTAAAACTTTAAAATAATTATCGCAATTTAGTTTTATCTGACTTTGAAAATTTACTCGATTTTAATTTTACTCGTTTTCGGTGAATAAATAAAAATATACATATTCTAGCAGAAACTGTTCAAAGCAATAGAATTGGAATAGCTTATTCCATGACAGACAACTAAAAATATAACATATGTTGGAGAAATTTTTTAACGTAATTTAACGATTTTCGCCAAAATGAAACTGCCAATTCTCCAAGAACATTTTATTTTTTTATATATCAACTATCCCGGTCTTTTTTGTTGTTTTTCCCCTCCTTCATTGATTGTCGTTCAAAATAACACTACTTTTAAATAAAACTAGGCACCCTGTTTCAATCTTCTTATTAAAGCTTTAAGTGTGTCTTTATTTTGCTATTGCCAATTTACTATTGCTTTTTTTGTATTTTCCAGTTTTATAAAATATAATACAAATCAAATAAGGCAATTGTTAAAAGTAAAATACGGCAAAATTACTCACCTCTCCTCCGCTGTTATTGTGTTTGACGACCTGAATGGTGGCTGTTGTTTGTATGAATCATGATCAGCTGGTGTACCAACAATTGTAAGATATTCATTTGAACGTTGTTGCTCACGACCGGCATCCGTTTTAACACGTTCACGTTCCATAAACATGGTAACAGAGAATTTTGAATTATCAATACTTTTGCGAGCCCAAGAAGAGCGACGCTCTCTATTTCTGCCAGCTGAGCTAGAATGACGTTTTCTTTCACGTTCTCTTTTAAGTCTCTCTATTAGCTCCATATCAATAGGAGCTAAGGGAGCTGTATAGGGTCGCTCAAACTCGGTCTCAATTAATGTGGACTCTTCATCTTCGTTAACCTGTTGCTGCTGTTCGATGTTAGTGCTTTCGTCAACTTTAGTAGTGGTAGCCGGTACTTGGTCAAGCAAATATTGTTTTTCGTCGTCTGCGTCAGCACTATCAACTGTTTGATTGTTTACATTATTGTTGTTGTTGAATGAAGACGAGACAGCGGGTACACTATGAGGGTCAACAGCATCCAATCTGTTTATTATTGTTGCTGTCTCTTCTGTTTTCTCTAGGCTTTCTTCGTTAATGTGTTCGTCAACATTTTCTTGCTCATTATTAATATATTCCTTTTCTAAAATTAGAATTAACAAAAATTATTCGTTTTTTTATATTTTTGCCTATAATAATTGTGATTACCCATTATCACTATTAAAATTCCTTAAATTTGTTTGAAAGGCAAGATGACAAGTTCCAAGTGGGATTTTTTGCTTTGTTTTGCAATATTTTGGAGCATGAAACTTTTTATAAATTCGTTATGAAATCGTACAATATGTTTAATTTAAACATTTAATTGCTAATATTTGTTTTATGTTTTTATACATTAATTAAGCCATATTTTTATTATTAGATAATTATATTTAACTTTTTGTTTTAATTATAATATGGCTAATATGTACGTATAGTTGGTTAAGACTTATAAAAAAAATTAATAAAACACCACCAATTTAGTCAAGTTTTTTGCAGCAACTGAGTTTTTTTTTCATTTAACATCCATTCACAATAACGGGTAAACAAAAGAAGATAAGCAAAACTAGGGCAGTGTTGCCGAACTTTAAATAATCGGATATGTTCTGTTATTCGAAAACGAGTAGAATTATTAAAATCGTGTAATTTTTCAAAATCTTATAAATCTTAATTTCGACTATTTTAGTTTTGATAATCAAAAAAATTATTTTAAAGGTAATTAAACAAAATAATTAAAACAATTTGTCAAAATCTTCACATATTTAGAAATTATAGCAATTTGAAGTTTCACTCGATTCCAATTTTACTCGATTCCGGCTTATAGAACATACTATAATTACAAGAATTTCCAGTCTCAGCTTTCAACAAATATTTGAAGAAATATTTAATCTTTTATACGAGAGCTTCAATATGTAGTGGAAGGAAATACAAATGAGAGACCATTTTTACGATACCTTCATTAAAAATGTATTAATTATAAGAACTCGAACAGTTGAACGTTTGATGGAGAATACTATAATGAAAATATTTTTTATTTAAAAATCCCTTCAAAATATTAAACCAAAAGCATGTATAACATTATTTACACATATTTTTAAACCTTTTTTATTGAAATTATTAAAAAAATAAAATATACATTCAGTTTTATAAAACAAAATTTTAAATTTCGAATCGAAATATGAAATAAGAAAAAAAAAATTATAAAAAATATATATAATTTCAGTATTTTTAAAAGAAAAACAATTTAAAATTTTGAATTTAAAATTTTTGAATTTAAAATTTTTAAATTGTTTAAAGATAAAGTTATTAAAAAATATAAATTAGAGTTATAAAAATATTAGAAATTCACATCGAATTTTGTAAATTAATAAAATGAAGTCTTATATAAAAAGAAAACTTATAGTTAAATATATAGAAATAAGCTTAAGTTAGAAGTATTTTGTTTAAAACAATTTGAAACTTTTTTTACTTAAACGAACACTAAATTTTAAATTTCAAATGTAAAACTTATTAGTTCATATCAATGGTAAATTCGTTTTGCTCCATGGGTTTTTTAACCCAGCAACCCAAATCGGCATGATGGAATGCTGTCATTAGTTCATATTTAGAATTTTGAAAATCACAAGATTTTTCTTTAGCTTCAGCATAATTATTGCTTATTTGGGCACCGCTCGTATTAGGTAAACATTGTACTAAGTTCACGTAGTAAGTAAAAAACTTTTGTTTCGATATAAGGGAAGTTTCATTGTAAATTTGTCTTCCTGTGGGTAGAGAAATAATTTCAATATCATCATCACCCAAAGTCCAATTAATACCTATACTCGGTACTCTAGAAGTATTACGACGTTTTTCCGAACTTGTTTTACCCAAAAGAGGACGATTTAAACGGTATGGTGTTGGTAAATAATTTAGAGAATGTTCTATACGACCAAACATGGCTCGAGAGAGATGTTGGGCATTAAACATACTGCCCAAAACGATAGAAGATAAATAAATGGGTTCAATGAACTGTGTAAGCAGTGCCCCTTGTATGCCTACTACATTCCAGCGTACGATTTTATCAGAACAGGACATGGTAAGTAAAGGTTCACCCAATATCACGCCATCCCAAGTTTGGGGATAATAACGTGCACCTGTGGGAGTAGTACCCATACCACCTTCGACTTTAGTGCGTAACTGGCCATATTGGGCACTATTAAAGCTAGGTTGTCCCATATAGTCACGTCTATTACTGTTATTGAAGCTAAATATACGTGCATCACCACATGGAGCAGTACTTATGTACAAATTAAAATTTATATTTGGCTTTAATGAGAACGGATGTTGTGATAAATTCGAATTTCTTCGAAAAATTGAATCCATTTCGGTTTGAGGACAACAAAGCCAAAATAGTTGGGAATATAAAAATTTTATTAGACATCGTCTGGCTATAATTTCAGCATGTGAATCATTGAGTACTGAACCATTACAACAAATATTACCACCATTTACACATTTGGTACCAGTAGCAATGGACACTACTTCGGCTTGTTCAAAATTATTATTAACAGTCATTACTATGCCGGCCAATACTTTGTATTCGCTTATTTCTTGGCGCCCACGAGTTAATTGTTCAAATTTATTCATAATTTTTGCCTCCACAATATCAGCCAAAAAAGTTGGCAATTCTGTATAGTTATCATTACCGTCTGTAATACTTAAATTGTCATTTTGAAATGAACTCCGCAAATAAGAAAGACTTGAATTACCAAACTCTCCAGAATACAGCATGATGTCAGAGCTATTTGTTTTTATCTCGCCATATTTACCAAGTTCATTGAAAATTTGTTGCCTTATATCTCTTTCAGCCAATTGTTTGCTTTTGCCATGGCCAAAAAATTTTCTACCATTTACCATGGCCGACACCATAAAGTATGGTACATGTGTTGAACCCATTTCAGCCTCTAGAGTAAACTTTAAATTTGGATACAATTCTTTAATATTTTTACGCAGTTTGCCATTACGTTGAGAAAATTTGACAATGGTTTTAGTTTGAGTTACTTCACAAATAGTATTACATTTTTTGGTTAAAGCTTTCTTTGCTGGAGGCTGCTCTGACAGATTTGGGCTATTTTCTCGACGTCTTTTCACTGTTGAGCTAATGTTTTGTTGATTTACATTTGCTAAAATTATAAAATTTCAAATGTTTGGGAAGGTAAAATAATTGTTAAAATATGACAGCTGGTGACTGAATTTACCTTTTGTATTTTCACTTTGGTTCACGGGTACCAATAAAGATAGTGGATCATTATCGACAGGATTTTTCGCACGACTTTTAATGCAATTATTTTTATTTAAAATAATATTTTTGTCTCTTAATCCCATATTCGATTTTTTATTATTTTGAATTCTTTTGCCTATTTCAGGTTTGGGGTCTTTTGTTAAAATCGAGTTTGAGTTATTAAATGCTGTCTTAGGGCAAGAGCTTTTAATTTTAATAGAAGATTTACTACTTAATTTGGCATTAGTTTTCAAATTGGTTATATTTTGTAAAACATTTGTCTTCTTGTTATTGGAAACTATATTGCCATCATTATCAATCTCTTCTATTATTAAGGGTAAAACCTTTTCTGTGGGCAAGAGAGTAGACATTACGGAAGGAGGGTTTGGTATAACTTCTTGATCGTCTAGAAATACTGCGTTAGGATTTTTGTGCCTAGGAGATAAACCATTTTCCAGGGCAGCTTCCAATAATAAGGGATTACTTTTAGATATGATAAGGTTAGACTCCTTCTTGGAAAAAGTATTACAATCATTTTCAATTTCTTCTATTATTAAAGGTAACTTTGGTTCAGCCATTTGCAATACTTGACTGGATACTTTCACCAAATCTTTTGAAGTTTCAGAAATCGTTTCTTGCTGCAGCAATTCTTCTTTCGTCGACCAAAGACTATTAAGGATTTTTTGCGGTTCGGTTTCCTTAGTACTACTTACAATTAGAACATCTTCGCTGGTCAGTTTCTCGATACTGGGCACTGGTACATGGACATAAGGCTGCATTTTTTTGGCATCGTAGAAGACATTGCACAGATCAGCTAATGCCGCCAAAGCACATGATTTCTTAGCCAATTTATATGTGGTACCTACACTGCTATAGCGCTTGCTATTGACCAGCATATTTACCTTAAAGCAACACTTGTTATGCACTCCAGCGGCCAAAGAAAAATTACAGGATACACTTCCAAATATTTCGTACAGTAGGCACACGGGATCTTTATCAATATTTATAATACCAGAGTTTTCAGTTAACTGTGGTTTTCGTAAACTATTTTTCCTTGCTCTCATATTTTTAAAATTAAAAAAAAAATAAGAAATAAAATAATTTCAAAAACTTGGCGTCTTTCCTTGTGATACAGAATTTCTAAATTTACCGTTTCTTTCGCTCTTCTTACTTAACTTTTGAATATTTATATCAAATCAATCACAATAATTCCAATTGTGCTACCATATAGTAAAAAATTAAAACCACTGACTTTGTATTTATTTATCTAAACATTACGGTATATCTCAAAAATGATTTCTAACCAGAATTATGATATAAATCGTTTGCATTTAAAACAAAATGAGATACAATTTAAATAAATTTGGTCTTGAAAGATGTTCCTTTTTATAATTTTTATTACTTTTTTATATTTTTGGTAACAATTTCTATACAAAGGTTTATTGTTCCAAGATTTAAAGCCAGTTATTTATTTAATAAAGGCGGGCTTACACGGAAATACAAATCGTGTATGTAAAATTTTTGAGTAGAAGAGAACGGAGAGTATCATGAGCATACAACATTGAGAGAAAATACGGATAATAATTTGGCACTCGTATAGTTGTTTATGTTTTTTGACATTTTTCAAAAACCGTCATATTTCAATAGATCAGGGGTATATTTATATGTCAACAAATTGAATTAAGAAATAAAAAAGTACAATTTTTCGCTCGAATAATTGTTCGCTTATAAAAACACTATATTTATATTGGTTTGTTTTGGTTTTATACTTATCGCGATTAACTCTGATATATCTGAGAGAACGTCAGCAGAATGAGAGAATGAATTTTTTTGCATTAGTGTTAATGTTTGACAAGGAGATAAATTTCACATATTCTCTTTGATTTTACGTTCATAAAGTATTATCGTCTAAGCTGTCTTTAAATTTTTACCTGATTTCGGTCATATAATAATAATCTGGCAATAATATGTAACACCCTGTGTTTTATTGACAGCTGTGTTCTTAAATACTCAGTACTGCCAACAATAGCTGGGCACAATAAAAACCCGACCACCAAAGAACACCAATCTTTGAAAAATATATTTTTTAGATTCTGCATAAATTCTTATAGGAAAAAATAATAAACAAATATGGCTGTACGTTTAACTCAAAGATTGTTTAAGACACAAACACCATTTCTATGCAGAGTAAGTAAATACAACAGCAGAAAATAGAAATTATATTTACAAAAAAAAAAAGAAAAATTACATAATTTAAGATCAGCAAAACTATTTCCTTGTAAATAAACATAAATAAATGTCTATATATACAATTTTTTAGAGCTACCCTCTTTTGGTGACCAAAGAGAAAACTGAAGATGTGGCCCATACCAAGTCGGCTCTACAAAGGAAATTAACGGTAAGTTGTTATTGCAAGGAAGAGAAAAAACATTGAGGTTATAAATAAACTCTCATTCTTCTTTCCGGCGTATTAGAAAACTGATATTCCTTCAGCTCAATATGGTGGTCGTCATGCTGTAACTATGTTGCCTGGTGGTGGTATCGGACCTGAACTTATGAATTATATTCGAAATATATTTTCCTATTGTGGTGCTCCCATCGATTTTGAAGTCATCGATATTGATCCCTCTACTGAGGGCAATGAAGATTTGGAATATGCCATTACATCTATTAAGCGTAACGGTGTAGCGCTCAAGGGTAACATTGAAACAAAATCCCAAAGTATCAGTGAAGTTTCCCGTAACGTTGCTATTCGTAACGAATTGGATTTGTATGTAAACGTTGTACACTGCAAATCTTTCCCTGGTATTCCTGCCCGCCACAACAATATTGATATTGTTTTAATTCGTCAGAACACTGACGGTGAGTACGCTATGTTGGAACATGAATCTGTACCCGGCATTGTGGAGAGCATGAAAGTTGTGACCATCGAAAATGCCGAACGTGTGGCTCGTTATGCCTTTGAATATGCCCGTCAAAATGGCCGCAAAAAGGTTACTACCATCCATAAGGCTAATATTATGAAGTTGTCCGATGGTTTGTTCTTGGATGTTGCCAAGCGTGTGCACAAAGACTATCCCGAATTGGAGCATAACAATATGATTATTGACAACACTTGCATGCAATTGGTGTCCAATCCTCATCAGGTAAATGAAAACAAAATTGCCTAATAATTGCTTTTATTTTAAAATTAATTCATAAATTCTGCATTATCTTCCAGTTCGACGTCATGAACATGACCAATTTGTATGGTACCATTGTTTCTAATGTTATTTGTGGCTTGATTGGTGGTGCTGGTCTTCTGTCTGGCCGTAACTACGGTGATCATGTTTGTATTTCTATTTTTCTGTTTATAATTTATATGAAATATTTTTATTTCTCTTAAAAGTATGCCATCTTTGAACCTGGTACACGTAATACCGGAACTGCTATTGCTGGTAAAAATATTGCCAATCCCGTTGCCATGATTAATGCCAGTATTGATATGTTGAATCATTTGGGTCACAAAGATCATGCCCGAGTTATTCAGGAGGCTACTTATGAAACCATTGTTGATAGAGGCATTAGAACTCCAGGTAAGTTGGTTGCTCCAAATGATTTTTTAAATATTAAACAAATTCTATTTTTTGCTCTAATGCAAATATATTTAAAAAATTTGTTAACATATTGTGTTTTAAACAATTTCTTCAGATTTGGGTGGCACCAACTCCAGCACTGATGTTGTTAAAAGTATTTTGGATATTCTCTCAAATAAACGTGTAAACTGGTAATGTTAACTTTTTTCTTTCTATCATATAAATCGATATGTTTTCTTATGTTGTTTTATTAAAAGTTATTTATGTATGTCCCAAATAATTTCTTTTTAAGTTTTAATATATGGAATTTTTTTGTTTTGTTACAAATTGTAGACGTTATTTATCCACTTTGCTTGTACTTTATGATTATTTGTTATCTTGTTTTATAAAACCCAAAGTATTAAATTGTAATTTTTTGTTAATAGACAATTTAGTTTCTATTTTATTATGATAAAATTTATATTTCAAATTATTTAGTGCCTAGTTTATAATCAAATATTTTATTTTTATTTATATACGTACACAAAAAGAGTTTAACACAAATTATATACTTCATATGTTAATAACACAGTTTTTATTTCTAACACAATATTCGCTTTAATTCTTTATACTAATCAAAATTTTTTGCTAAAGACCCTTGTAGTGTTGGTTACATTTCGTTGCCACATATCAATAACAAAAATTTAAAAAATCTATTCTATTGCAAAAATATCGAAATACAACAATACAATACAATACAACAAGAACAATTTGTTTAAACGAATTGAGCAATAAAATCTGTTTTTCAAATATGACTAGAAAAAGCCTTCCTAACGGCTTTATTTTGTTCTCTAGAATATTTTAATAATTATAATTCTTCTCGTGTTCAAACTAACAAATTTCATACAATTTCACATTAAAGAAAAAATACTGTTTTAACTAACACTCTAACTCCCAAACAAGTCTCACTATTTGTATTAAAACCATTTAAAAAAAAGATACAATACTAACCTCCTTTAGCAAAATATATATGTAAAAAAACACAAATGAGCACTTGCAATGTAAAAGTGATGTTGGTATCGGAGTAGAACACTTTTCTTTTGTTGGTTTTTCAACATCATTTCACTCACGTATGTAGTCTGATACTAATGGTTTATTTATTATTATTTTTTTAATTGAAATATTTGATTGGCTTATTTTTCAAAATTATATTTTTCCAAATTTTAAAATTATTTTTTTAAATGTATATTTACGAAAACAGAACGCCAACTAATCGTTAACTATTTAATTTTTCTCTCTTCCCCCGCTTTTATAATCAAAACACCGGCTTATTGTGTAACTCTCCCTTAACAAACATCAAACATTAAAAAACAATTATGTGTGGTTTTTGTTAAAAATGTGACAAAATACAAACAAACATATTTACACTTAAATTGAAACACTATTGGATGGTTTTTAAATAATTATATGTGTAATTGGCAAAACATCGTAAAAAATCAATACAGGCCTCATGGAAACTATTACAGCCAATAATTTTGGAGGAAATTCATTTAAAAAGTGTTTCTATAAATATTTTGTTTTAACTTATTTAACCAACAAATATTAAGATATAAAAGTAAAAAACAAAATGAGTTAAACTGTAACTTTAGCTTTTAAGTTAAACCTAAAAAACAAAAACAAATTACTAACCTAAGTGGCTAGCCGAAGTAAAGATAAAAAGAGTCAGTTTTTACTCCCTATACTCCAGCCCATTAAAAAAAGCTTACATGTTTTTTTTATCAACCATGTTTTGACTATGTTCCTGTCCCTTTCGTGAACGTTATGATTGGAAATTTGTTAAACAAAAATTCCTGTTCCCCATCACTTGTTTAATACTAATTTAAAAAAATAACATGTGATTCTAAGGATTTAGTCGTAAATACTCAAGCAGGTAATTTTAAACCTTGTCTTTATTTTATAATAAAATTTATTTTATTTCCATATATTTTTTATATTTTATAATAATATATCATTTCTACTTTTCTTTTCCTTCTCAATCTTTACAGAGATTTTCTTTTGCTTTTGATGAGTACTATCCAGAATTATACCCTTTTAGTTCATCTGTCTATTACTTTTCCTTTTATATTTACATATTTATTTTTAATTAGAAATGAGTTTCCAATCATAATTAATTTTTAATTAATTTAACCATTATTATTACTCAGTTTAAGCAGCAAAAGTATAAAGTTATATTTATTGTGAAGACTTGTTTTCTCTATTCAAATAATGGATTTTAAAATATTTTTTACTTGACTAAACCATTTCGATTTTGTCTCCTTTATATTTTGTATTATTTGTGATTCTCAATTTTTATGATTAATTCTATGGTAATAGAAATCATTGTATTATTATATTTTTCTTTTTCTGTAAAAAAAATTTAACGTATGTCGCTATGTATTAATGAATCCTCCTTATAAAGCTTGACCATTATGTATTACTTTATTATTTTAATTTTGTATTCAAAAACAAATAGAAAGTGTAATAGTAATCCATATAATCGAATATTTATTTAGATAGTCAAGTAAATAGTAAAATTATTTGAAAACATTAAAAAAGTGTTCCTTTTATTTCGGGGAAAATATTGGCATACGACTCGGCTCTTCCAAGCACGGTAAGGAGAATTCACCATATTGCTGTTATTTTCATCAGTCTTACGACTTACCAAATAATGAAATGTTACCGAAAATCTTTGTTCACGAAATTTAATCGATTTCAGGTTTGACGACACTAAAATATGCTTTTGAAATAATATGCGGTTCTTTTGTAAATTTGGACGGAACGTGCTTCTATTCCTCCAAATATTGTCTAAAAGTTTAAAGAATTTAATAACGTATGTATGTCATCAGAAAGGTCTAAATTTTTCCCTTTTAAAATCGCTTATAAATGCGTTAAATTTCGAAAATCCGGTGTTACTCATAACAAAAAATGTACTACTATTGTACTGTCAAGTATAGTTAAGGGCTTATGGTCAGGTGTTACGTGGCTGCAACATGTGTATGAAACTAACTTTATTGATAATTCAACGAATAAAAATATCTAAACATTTGAAAAGGAAGTTTTTGAAAACAATTCAAATTTTTAACAAAAAACGACCAGTAATACATTACCCATGCAATGTTCGAATATAGTGAAAACACCATTCCATATCAGTAACCTGACTTGAATTTCATTGAGCATCTCTGCGACTAATTAAACAGACGGGCAGTAAAGCTCCATATCATATTGATTGACTTTGATGAAAACAAGCACTAATGCTAATCAGCCCTTCGCGAAGTGATACGTAGCGGCAGTCGTTCGAAGGCAGAATGTTTGAAGGAAGTGGATGATAGAGTTTAGTACGTAGGCACTAGCTTATGCCGAGGAATGTAAGGATATTTTGTCTATGACAAAAAAAAGTGTATAAAACCGACGATAGATTGTCACACACAACAATGTGACAATGTATTTTACATTTCATGCATGCATACAAAATTGTGGTCAAACATGTTTGCCCGTTTATTTGGGACTTAAGAATACAGTACATACACACACATAAAATTGAAGGCGAACATAAGGAGCTATTGTTAGAATAAGAGCAAGAGTAATTTATACAAAGCGAGAGAGAAAGAGTTAAACAAAACACATTTTTAAATCTCTTGTTAAACGTTGGAGCCTATGAGCCTTGACAAATTTACCATTAAAAAGGAACACCTACACACATTTTATCTAGAAAATAATATGAGGTAGCATTTAAACTGTAAAAATAGGTGCGTTTTCGACATTCACTAAACACTTGTTTTTAAATTCAATTAGTCGAGATCTTCATTTTTTGAAAGGGTTTGATCAGTTCTTGCAGTACAAATTTTTACTAGACTAGTAAGTATTAAATGGTTTTGAGACGTTTACCTGACTAGAGAACCAGGGCCCGTTCGTAAACGTGTAACGATGAACTTTTATCACTGAAAATAAGACGATGCACTATTAATGCCTATAAATTTGCGGCTGCACTTTTATTTAAATAAACAAATTTCGAAGTAAAATTAAGCAGTAAATGCACCACGACATTTAGCGTTTCAAAACAACCTAAATTCACTATTTTACTTCAAAATTTGTTTGTGCATATAAAAAGCAGTGCTGCTACAAATTTATATGCATTAATTTATTTTATTCTGTGGTAAAAGTTTGCCGTTGATGCACTTACGATGAAGGGCAGAGGTGTACGTGTACGAACATGAATCATGCCAATACCTTTATAAATGTTTTCGTTGCAAAAGTATTCAAATACTTCAGTCTTACTTAATGGAAAAAATCCCTTAGGTCCACCTCTGGACAGACGTACTGTCCATAAAGATTATATTGTTTAGTTATATACGCAAAACTTTGATAAAATCCATCAACACACCAATAAAAGCTCCAATTAGCTTATGAAATTTTTGAACACACTTTATACAAATATTTTTAATTTCTTTTTATTGTAACTTTCTTCTATTAAAAAAAAAATACGTCACAAATTTTTTTATCCAGATCTCCACACACAGGATAAAAAACATAGAAAAATTATGTTCAATATCCTTTAAACTACAGATGTTGTTAAAAATCAAGAATTTAAGTCTAAACACACTCGCAAAACACTGGAACGAGTTCCAACATTAGAATGTTTTTTGTTGTTGAGGGAATAGATAGATGACCTGCTTAGAAGCGTAATTTTTGGAAGAACCATTTGTTCTTGCCCTCCTTGTAGGATGACTCAAATTTCACACGAGTTTGGAAACGGTGTGTTTTCCTCTTGATGGGATCCTTAAGATCCTTGGCCGACAATTTATCAAAAGTGATTTCACTGGCGGTGTAGCGGGTGGGCATCAAGTGATTGTAGTTTAATACCTTCAAGAAAGGCTTGATCTTGGACTTCTTCTTCAATTTAGTCTTGCCCATAGATTTGGTGACCTTGCGTGGATATCTGTCGATACCAGCAACGAGAGCATGACCGAATGGCTTATCGGGTGTGCCATCATCGACGGTCTTCACAACAATAGCCTTACGGCCGGCGTAACGTCCACTAAGGACAATTACAATTTTATTCTGTTTCATAATCTTCCTCATCTTGATGACTGTTGGTGGTATATTGCACACATTGTTGTTGTTGGTGTTGGCATATGCATTTGTGGCACACAATGGGATGAAGAAATAAACAACACAAACACAGATGATTTTTAAAGTTGTCAAATAGAACAGCCCCAGCAGCAGACAAAACATAAAATTAAATAGAAATTTTAAAATAGATTAGTTTTGTTGTTCATAATTTCCATAAAACATCTTTATATTTAACAATCAAATCAAGTGAATTAACACTAAATTCCATTTTTAAACATTCTAATTCTTAGGTAGATTGCGTTCACTTTTTTGACATACACAAAGCCAATAATTTTCCACTTTTTCTATTAAAAATTCTTTAATTTAACACAAAATAAACGTGCCATAGCATACTTTAAAAGATGTAGTTTTTGATTTTCTTTCATATTTTATTGGATTTTTTTATAATTCACTTGATTTTATTGATAAATTATTAAAAAATTTACGAACAGCACTTACAGGTCTTATGGCTGACCGGATATAGAGAAAGAGAAAAGGGTTGACATTTCGCACATTAGTTTGACGTTTCTAGGCAAAGCTATGTTCAGTAAGCATAAGTGATATACGAACAAAAGCTATTTGTTGTGAAATGCCGTAAGTGTTTATATTTTCTTGCTGGTACTTGGTAACTCCTTTGACATTTCATTTTAGTTTATTTTCGTGTGTAAAATTGGCGGTAGACAAAGTTTAGCCAAAAATTAAAAGTTAAACCAGTGCTACCACTGCGGGTAGAATTCTATTAAAATTGGTAGAATATAATCGTTTGGTAGGATGTTAGACTAAATAGAATTTTGGTAGATTTTTGTCGAAGTTTAAAAATTTTAAAATCACTATGCTGTTTAAATTTGTGAAATGCTCGTTCCAAGCTTTTTCTATAATCGTAAAATATAAGAAAAGTATACACAGTTAGTTACAAGGTATGTTCCAGTTTTTATAAAAAAAAACTTAACGGTAACGGCAAAAATAAAGGGAATACATTTATTTATGATTTAAGTATAAAAAAAATTATTGCAGGCACTAAATTATACTGGTAAAAAAACTGGTAAGTACTCTGTATTTAAGGCGTTAAAAAGTGTACAGAGCGCCACTGCACTAATTTGACGATTTCATATAATAAAAATGTTTGTTCGATTTCATTATGTATTTGTATTCTTAACGTTAAGTATTAACTGTCTATTGGCTTAAATTGCAAATGGTAAAACTGAAAAAGCTTTTCGTAAAGCAAAGTCATTTTTTCAAACAGTAGGTAAACTAACTTCAATTGATATCCGTAAGCTTGTAATAAAATTTCATAATGATGGTAAAACCAAATATATTTCTTTTTGGAACGATATCCTTTTTAGCGATGAAATTGAATTTCATATGTTTATTCAGCAAAAACTCATTATAATGTGGGGAACAAAAAAACGACGGACCTTTTGAACAAAATTTTATATCCATAATGAAGCCCGGCTTAGGTTTATCTAATAGCGTTGATATGTATGGCGGAAGTTTTGTTTTCATATAAAGTACAGCATATTCAAAAAGCAATTTGGTAAGAAATGTGAAGAAATTAAGCGTGCAAGGATCTTGGCTCCTTTAACAAGTCAATGATTCTAAGAACACAGCAAGAAAAGTCAAAGAGTGTGTCTTTTTCTCATTTTTAAGCAACAGTGGCATTCTTCCTAATACCCGAATTTAAACTCATTCCAAAATTTTCGAGAGCATTTTGAGTATCAAATTCGAAAAACGAGAAATGGCAGAAAATCTCATCCAAATCTAGTGAAACCTATTTCTCGAATATTTGATGCTGTCGTTAAAGCAAAAGAAACGGAATACAAAAAAAAAAAAAACTATTATCTCCTTTAAAAATTGTTTGCTTTTAAGCTTTTTTGTATACTTGACATTTCGCTTTCAATTTGTCTTCGCCATGTATGAGCTGGTCGACTTCTTCTACGGCTGCATTGAGGATTCCATTAGATCGCTGTTCTGGCAGTATCTGTGACCGGATTTCGTATGGCTAGACCAATCCAGTTCCATTTTCGCCTACGCATTTCAATAGTTATGGGCTACGAGGGGCCGCATTCTGTGTTTTGCCTCCATATAATAATGTAGATATGACTTTAGAGCTGACGATATTTAGTCTAACACGGCGGGTGAGAGTTGAAGAGTTAAAAAAAATAATAATGGATCATATTTAATTTTAATGCTTTATTTTAAGAATTTAGCAAAGCCTCACACACAGTGTAAAAAAGCATAAAATCTTTAAGTGTAAGATATTTTAAAAGACTGAAATAAGAACTAAATTGTAGAAAACGAGGGTGACCATTTTATTTTGCCGCTCACAGTATTTTAACAATGTGAAATGTGAAAAATGTTAGTAAAAATTATTATTCAGAACAAAATTATGTTTTTTAATGGTTTACAAGTAAGTAGATTTGCATAGATTTTGGTAGAATTTTGAGGACAGTTTGGTAGAATTAAAATTTTTTCAGTGGCAACACTGGCCATAAATTGCAAAGGAAGAAGTTATTTTATGGTAAAAGTATAACATTTATGGTGTGTATAATGAATTTTTAATGAAATTTTTATAAAATTAGTGGTGTAATTTAAATAATTAGTAAAGACGAAAGTGTGCGTTAAAAGCTTGGCGAAAACAAAAATTAACGGTACTTTGTTAAGTAGTTTGATGTGCGCTTATGTGAGGGAGCAAGTAACTCGCTCTCTTTGTTTGTGTTGTTCAAAGTATGGCAGCAGTGGTTATGAGTAATTCTTTTGTTTTGAAAATCGTTAGAATTTTAAATTTAAAAAGAAAAAAAATTTGTAAGAAGTAAAAAGTAAATAAAATTATAAGCCGGAAAAAAGTAAAAATTAAAAAAGTGGAAATTAAATTAGAAAAGATTTAATAAACAGTTAAAAAAAGAAACCTATAAGAAAATAAAAAGAAAAATATACAAATAATTATAGAAAAATATCAAATAATAAAAAAATAAAGAGTTTTTAATAAAAAAGAAAAACAAAATAATGAAATAAAAAAAATACGAAGGAAGGTAGCATGGTGAAATTATATAAGGTGAAGTCAAAATATTTTCTTGCTCAGCAGAGACTTACTAAAAAGAAGCAGAGCAGAGCAGTGCTGCAAAACAATCGATAGTACTATCGATAGTATCGATAGTTTAGTTTTTGGCTGACCATCGATAGTTTTTTTTTTTTCACTATCGATACTATCGTCAAATTTTAAGAGTAAATACGGAGGCCACTAAATGTAGTCAAAACACGTTTGCAAAAATTTGTTCGACGCAGGTTGTTAGCCGTCTGTAAACTTTTATAGTTACATAGGGACACAGTTTAACATTTTCTTAAATTTCTATTTATTAAACTCATATAAAGTACGAATTGTAACTACAATATGTTTGTACATACGATTTTGCATTTCACCCAAACAAATTACTCTTCGTTTCAGACCATATCATGTTGTTCTAATTATAACGGTGCAGTTGTTGCTGAAAAATGATACATTTCGAGGACTCTTACCATAAGTCTAGCTTACATAAGCTTTTTTCTTATTGTGCGACTTGAAACAGGAGAATAAGTTCATTTTTGAGGGTTTTTGATGACTTGAAGAGATTAATCTTTAAAGTACGAATTAGAAGTTGACGGTTGTTCTACGCATTCTTTCCATAATCTGCAGTTTTCTTTCACTGGATCTTATTGATTACTTTAGTTTTGGAGCACTTCACGGTCTGAGAAATTTTCGCTATATATAAAGATTAATCTTCCATCAAGAAACTTCAATACATACAATTTTATTAGATCCTGGAAAAAATAAAGTGTCCCTATTTTTTGTTTCAACACTGTATATTTATTATTATTCTTCCCATTTCACTTAAATTCTAATATTGTTTCTACTAGTAGTACTTAAAAGAATCCGATACTACAAACTATCGATACTATCGAGTAGGCCGACTATCGATAGTTTTGCAGCTCTACCATAGAGGCCCATTGTGGAAAGACAATAGAAATAGAGAGAAGAAAGGAATGACAGAGGTCGGAAAAGAACTAAAGAAGGTTTAAAAAGAGTATGCGAGAAAACAGACGCCCAAAAAGAACCTGGCTTCACCTAAAGAGTCCAGTCCAGTCCACTTAAAATGGCAGAATGACCATAATCCAGAGACTTACCCAAGCCTCCTTCCAAAATCCTTAGCAGCCTTCCTTTTCACTGCAACTTCCAGGGAGGTTAAGCCTAGGATAATATCCAGCGCTGACTGAGGAGTACTCCTGAAGGCACCAGATATGCCAATAGCAACACACCTCTGCACCTTAACCAGAAGCCTCTTTCGAATGGCTTTTTTCAAACCCCTCAACCATATGATACAGCCATAGGTAAGGACAGGTAAAAAATATATAAATTAATGTTAAAAAATATAAATAAAATATATGTGAATATACTTAAATACATAAATATGTAAAAACCAGGCGTGGTTTGTATAAAAAATTAGTTGATCTTTGTTGATTTCCCAGAATATCTAAAACAGGTTTTATTTTTTTTTCTATGAGCAGGTACACTTGTTTCGAATACATGTATGTATGTATGTACATACATATGTGTGTTCATAGTTTCAAATATAGTCCTCTATCATTCTTTGTTTACTTGTAAACAACAACAATTACTCGACAGATCTTTCTACTTAAAGATCTTCCAACCCGATCGTAGTTATAACTTAGGTTCGATCACAACCTTTTCAACCAGAGGTTATCCACACTTAACTCTCTTTACTGAGTTAGCTCCAACTAAACTGGTTTTTTACTTCACGATTCACTTCACGAGTTTACTCCTTATAAACTCTCTTCACACAAACTGTACTCGCTGAGTTTGCTTTACTTAAACTGATTGCTGTTCGCATTGATATGCTTTTTATATGGCTGAGTAAGCAACACATCGAAAGCTCTCCAACCTCCCGATATTTCAGGTAGATTCCATTTCTTTCTTTTAATTTCTTTTTAGTTTTTTTTGCAGCCATGCGTATGTAAACATCTACCTCTTTCAGCCCAATTATTGTTGTAGCCGTGTTATTTTCATTTACTTTATCTATGCTAATGTTTGTTGTTGTAGATTTGGTTATTTGTAAACAGCACGTATAGTTGTTCTTGCAGCTTTTGTTTATTTATTTTAGCGATGTAATAAACGCTGTGGTGCCCAACCTTATTTTCGTAACAATAAATTCAATTTTCTGCACACAGAAAAGTATACATGCTCTGCAGTAATAGGTAACTAATTATCCCCAAAAAAATGCTAAAAATTGTTTTATTGTTAATTTATATTTTATAGAGCCATATCTAATCATTAAATTTGAATACGCAATTTCGAAAATGGCACTACGTTTGAGAAACTGACATCCCTAGCATTCTTTCTACTTTAGACGTTATGGCAGATAAGTCACAGCCCTAAGAGATGTGCCCTTTTCGAAAGTATTGTTTAAGCAAAGAGTACAAAAAATGCAATGCAGCACCGCTTTTTTTTGTTTAACGTGCAAAGCCGTTATTTCTCCTTCATCTTTCTTATCGAGCTTATAGAGGCAAAGTACCAATTAATTATCTGAAAGTTGCTGATATTGTAAAACTCAAGCAATATATATTGGCAGAATTTACAGAATTTTAAGATGAGATACTGCAATGTATGCTTATGACTGTATTTTTTTTAATATTGAAACCCGCTTAGAAAGGTTAATAGCTCGAGAAATTAATTACTCTTAGAACACATCGGTTAACTTTTATGCGATCCTACTGTAAAGGGGGCTTAGGAGTTGCAACTGTAACAAAAAACGCGATATATATCGTCCACCACTTGTGTTTAAAAGAAATACTACAAGTCATTCAAATTTCTTATTTAATTTCCTCTCAATAAAAAGCAAACTTGGCTTAATACGTTACAAAATATTTTTGGCATTAAATTTCACTTGTAATCAACCTAAAAGGGTCGTCATATATAACTGATGCCAGGATAAAAATAAAAAATTCATAATCACCGTTCAGCAGTTTATTATAGATAATTAGCCTCCTCGGCCTATATTTTTTATATCAAATCTGCATACAATCATGTTTCAACACATTTCTGCAAATGCCTAAAACGAAAGAAAAAGCTCCAATCCATTTGAATATTTTTTAATCATTTTCCAGTTTATAAAAATACCAACAAACATAACCATTTATTTATTCATTAGCATCCGTTCCATTTGCAACTCTTCATTATCGTCATCATTTCGACCACCATTTGTTTATTCGTTTGTAATCATTTTGCACCAATTTGTTTTATTTGTTGTATAATCCACCAAAAATAATCCTCAAAATTGAACATTTATTTTTGCACAATCTCCGACAAAAAATAAAAAAAAAATTAATAACAAAAATGAGAGCAACACTTCCGCTTGATCTCAAACAACGATATGAATAATTTCCACATTAAGAATAGAATGGCAGCCACTTTTGGTAAAAAGTTCTCTCTCTATCGTTAAACATTAGTATGGTAATGCCAACAGGAAGGGAGACAATAAATTGCTGCATAAAACAGTTGCTGTTCATTTTGAATTTTAAAAAATTTAAATGTGGCCGCCAAAAAAGAAATAAAAAATAAAAAGACGACTCAAATAAAACTTCAACAAAATGTTGAATTTGTGGCTAAAAAATAAGAATTATTTTGTTTAACTAGAAATAGGGGTTTGAGGAGGAAGGTTAGGGAGCTAGCAAATGCCAACATTTATTTAAGCCGATTGCATGGAAATGAAGCCAAGCGTAGGAAAAAGCAAATCAAAAGCAATAAAATAGCCAGAAATTTGCCTTTTAAATAAAATGAGCTGTTAACGATTTCGTAGTAGTTTCTTTCTTTCTTTGTCTCTCTCTCTCTTCTCATTGTTAGCTAGAGCTGCTTTAAAATAGCAAATTTACATATGAACCGGGCTGCCATTTAATAAAAATATAAAGCTGTAATGGGTATTTGTAAAAATATATACGAAATACAAAAGAAATTTCATTTAAAAAAGACCGATGTGCTCTATGCCAGAAAAGTTAGGAATTAATGGTCGAAAAGTGTCGAGTTAAAGGCAACTGAGCTACCGTTCGCAGGTTGCGGACAATGAGTGATCAGAGGTTAGTTGCGAATAAGTGGTTCTACAGAAATAAACAACCAATCAACATTAACAAGGTGAATGGCTACCGACTTTTAATCTGTACGCCCAAAACCACAACAATATTGTTACGAAAATAAAATATCTAAAAAGAAAATACACCAACCATATCAGGGACTGTATTGTGGGATTTTAGCCTATTGGCTTATTTTCAGGTTTTCAATGTGTTACCCTGCTATTGCCGTACTGATTTGTGTATTTGACGGCATTGTCAATTCGACCATCTTTAGGCAACATAACCTTACATGTTTAAAATTAACGGATACAAAAAAGGGATATGAGAGCATTTCAAACATTTCCGGAACTTTCCAAACTGTAGGCAATTAGGTATATAAGGTATATAAAGTAAAATCGCGTTTAGGCGTAAATAAAAGTGTTGTATAAACGAACATTAGGTGTAAGATAAATAAGTTGCTGTAATAAGACAAACTGAATAAAGATAAAGTGAGGACATAAAAACTGTAAAACAACAACAACGTGCGTCATTTTGACGCAATTAAAAAGAACTCAAACGTTTTAAAAAAGTTAAAACGTAACAATATGTAGAGTTTGTTCACCTAGTTGCTGCAGCTATAAGTGGCAGTCTATACTTATGGTATATCGGGTGGTTATTTTACAGTTACACAAGCTTAAATCGTTATAAAACAAAAGAATATATTTTTAACGTGAATAAAACGGGCTTTGTTGAATAGAAAATTTTATGACATTAATGCGCGTACAATGCGCAATCTAGGACACCAATTTTTACAAACTTTTCGCAGCATTTGCCGACGTATTTCGCCAATTACTCTCTGACTGTTGATTTCCTGGTGTTCAACTGTCTCTGGTTTATTGATATTATAGGCAAGTGACTTTACATAATTCCAAAGAAAATAATCCAATGTGGTTAAATCATCACATTAATTGGACCATTACGTGAAATTACTTTTTCATCAAAAATTTGTTTGTGTAAATCAATTGTAGCGCGCGTTGTGTGGCATGTGGCTCCGTCCTTGTTGGACCCACATGTCGGCAAGATTAATACCAGCTGTTAAATCGGTTGTCAAATAAAACAGTTTCAACTCAAAGTTATTAACCTCTAAAAACATCAGATATCAGGCGGCTTACTAATTTATGTAAATTGTGGACAGCAGGTCTGTAGTGTACTGTACTGGAATGAATAATAAATGAATAATTGGTTTGCGTCATGGCTTAACAGTGTTACCAATTGCGTATTGAACGGTGTTACCAATTTAATATCTAATGTAATCCTTATTCTGAATTAACGGACATGAATATAAAGTTGTAGTGCATACAAGAACATTCGAAATTAGCGGCAATTGTGTATAGAAGGCGGCGCATTATGGTTAGTTAGTCAGTTACAGTTCATAATTTTTTTCCCTAATTTTGTATGCAGTACCTAGTTTTGTTGCAAGTTAAGATTATATATTATTGTCATCGAGATATAAAAGTATTGCGACCTTCCGATCTATTGTACAGCCCTCCATCTATATAGAGTTTCCCTATAGTATCTCTTCTAAAATCGCCGATCTGAGGAAATTCGATTCGTTAATTCTAAGCAACAAGATACTTCCTGCTCTGGTGATTCGATATCCCCGACGCAGTGTCTGCACATCGGACTTGAGATAATTCCTATTTTACTCAAATGTCCATGTAGGCTGCAAAGACCGGTCAAAAGCTCCGTCAATATCCTCAAGTTGTCTCTGGATATTCCTATGTACGATTCAAATCTCCACCTGTTGTAGTTACCTAATAGAAGTTTAGATTGTCTTAAGCCCGTATGGCTAGTGAAGAGTACCCTCCTCTCATTATCCTCACTTTCGCTGAGTATGATCAAAAGGCTTTTGGCTCCATCAGTGGAGTGGACGCTCCCTTTTGGCCAGTTCATTCGCCCTTTGTTTTCCCGAAATTCCATGTGACCTGGGAGCCAGCATAAGCTGACCCTATTGTCCCAGCTCAGCTGGTTTAGCTTACTTAGACGATCCCAAACTAGCCTTGAGTCTACCTCATAGGAGCCAAGTGCTTGAATGGCTGCCTAACTAACAGACAATATGACAATGTCCTGTTCTCTATATTTTCTTTCCAATTAAATTGAGCACATCTCTCAATTACATAAACTTCCGCCTGGAATATGCTTCCCTGCTATGGCCAAACACTACTGCGGTATTCGACCCATCCATGTACCACAAAATTGTCCTCTCTCCAAAGGAGTGTGCAGGCTCCAAACCGCTCCACTCACTCCTATTATCCAGTTTGCCCTGAAGCATTTGCCAAAGTCATAGAGTTTTATGATTCTGTCCACAGGATAGCCAAGTAGGAATTTATCGACCACTCCGCCAATCGGGTTGTCATGGTCCCCGCACAACAACCTCGCGACCTACTCATCTGCCATGAGTCAAGCTTAGATCGGATACAATAACTTTGACAAGCCCTGGTTATAGAAAATCGGAGGAGACAAACTAAAAAATGGAAGGTCAACTAAAACTAAATGATGCTGTCATACCATAAAACGCTTCTATTTGATGATAGATCGAATACACGTAGACTGCGTGCCATTGTATGAGCAATTTTGCTTTATAATAAAGCCGCTGACTTAAAAATAGGTCTGATTAGAGAAGACTGAGCTGGAATTTCGACAAAAAATATTTTTATAATTTCCATACGTTAGTCAAGTATGACTTTGGCAGCTGCTTGATTATTAAAACTTAAGAAGAAAAACTATCATTGTGGTCGGGTTGAAGTAAAGGTTTTCATATTGTTACGAAAATAGAAACACCTAAAACATACAGATAAAGCTATAGACTTTATTATGAAAGTTATTTTAGTGATTGGTGTCAAGGTTACGATCACCCTGCCAAGGCTGTATTTATTTGAACAGTGCTAGCAATGCCACTACAAGTCGATTATGTTGTTCAAATTTTTAACGGCAATAGAATAGAAGGTTTTGTAATTTACTAGAACATTCGAAACTAATGTTGATTAACTATAAAAGCCGTAGCTTTCTCCTTAGTCAGTCAGTTATAATTTTCTAGTCATAGTGTACACTCATATACGAGTATAGAGTTGAGTATTGAATAAATTTGTGTGTTAAGTGGAAGTTAAATAAGTTGGACATTGTGTAAAAAGCTAATTTGGAAATAAGGACTGTATAAAGCAATAAATTCGCTTCTTTTATTTTATTTAACGCAATTTGAAAGAACACACATAACAGTATTATGGTCTGGTAATTCCTAGTCCTACTTTTTTCCAGTGTTAAATTCGGTAACCCTTTTAGTATTCCCTTATATTCTGCTTTCATTTCACACATTTTATTGGCCAATTGCCAGTTTTAGAAGTACTTGTGTGTGTGTTTCCAGTTTAAGATATTGGCGTACCAGAAAATTATCTCTTTCTTAAATAGTAAAAATCAAGCAGGAAACACAAGGAATACACGGATTTGTTTTATGACAGTCTATGATTACATGGTTTCTTTTTTGTTGTTGATTTTTTTCTTACTGTTGCGGTGTTTGTTTAAATGCAATTGAAAAATACAAGAATACAAGTGTCATTTCCTGACTTAGAACTCATTTGCATTTATAGTTGAGTTTATCAACTTCTTTCTTTTAGTTGGGTTTTTTGCATTTTTTTTGTATAAAATTTACATTTTCTAGACCATTTTTTGTTCCTATTTCTTAACTAAAAAGATAATTTTTATACAATTTTTATCGGAGCCACAAAAATTGTGTTTTCTTTCTTTTATGAATTTAAAGTAATACAACTTAATTACCTATAAATATGATAATGCAGGTGGGAAACAGGTGTACGAGACTATTCATTGGAGAAACAATTTTTTAAAGCTGTACTACTATAGGTCATAGTCATATTACCTATAAATATGATAATGCAGGTGGGAAACAGGTGTACGAGACTATTCATTGGAGAAACAATTTGTAACAGCTGTACTACTATAGGTCATAGTCAGTATGTGGTGTTTGTGCTGATCTTTGTAGCATATTAAAGAGTGTCTGTCCTTCTGTACCTTTTTATGAGAGTGCTTAACTATAGATACCATACCAAGCTATTCCCAAAAAGTCGAAAATAATAATAATAAGTTAAAATCGATTCTAAAAGGAGCACAGGGCTTCAATAAATTCCCTAAGCAACTCTCTTCTTTGTACTAACGCCTTCACTTCTCTTCAACTCTTGCCGCAACCGTTCAACTCGGCCTCAATTTGTCGCCGCCATGTATGGGCTGGGCGTTATCTTCTTCTGCTCCGCTGTGGATTCCAATCTATGGCATTTCTCTTAATATCTTTCGGATTCCTTCTAAGAGCATAACTAATCCACCGCCATTTGTCACTTTTCATCTCAATCGCCAATGGTTCTTGTTCTGTTCTGCGACACAGTTATTGGCCTGAAAATGCCTAGGATCATGCGAAGAAAACGGTTCACGAAAACTTTTAACTTTTTCGTATCGCGATTGGCAGTATTCAACGTTTCTCAACAATACAAAATTGGCATTGAATATGGAAATTTTCATACGTAACGATAATATGGATGATTTTCAGATCGATTCTAGGCGGCCAAAAGCCTAACATGCTTTCTGAAAGCAACTCGCAATTTCCTTGCTAAAGCCTCCGTTTACGGATATAACTCCCAAGGTAGCAGAATTGACGGATTTCAATTTCTTCAGTGCCAATAAAAAATAATTCCCTGGACGTCGTATTAATACGTAGAATTTTAGCCTTCGCGAAATTTATTATCAAACCAGCCGCTTCCACTATTAGCGTTACGTTACGTAAATTTTACGGATATAACTCGCCAGGTAGCAGAATTGACGGATTTCAATTTCTTCAGTACCAATGAAGAATAATTCCCTGAACGTCGTATTAATACGTAGAATTTTAGCCTTCGCGAAATTTATTATCAAACCTGCCGCTTCCACTATTAGCGTTACGTTACGTAAATTTGTCGCAGTTAGGTATAAAGGAGCCTGATTTGCCTACGTTGAGATAATTATCGTTTTGCAGTCATAAAGTAAAGTCGTGCTTAGACTTAAATATATGAATATTAAGTGCAAGATAAATAAATTGCTCTATTAAGACAAACTGTATAAAGATAAAGTGAGAAAATAAGAACTGTAAAACAACAACAAGGTGGTGTTTACTTTATTTTACGCAATTAAAAAGAACTCAAACGTTTTAAAAAGGTTAAAACGTAACAGTTTGTTGTAATATAGGATATCATATAGTCAGGCTTGATCAGCGGTTAACTTGTCATTTATTTAAACTTTTAATAATTTCACAATATTTGAAACACTCTTCGATATCATAAAGAATTTTTTACTTTTTATACTTTTCATGCAATTAAATGCAATTTGAGTCTATAATTTTCCACTTGACAGCAGTTTAATAAAAAGTGCTCGTATTTGAGCTTAAGGCCTTATTGCATTTAAATACTTTTCAAAATTCTATGGACTTTTTAATAATTTTTTTCTTTTATTTGAAAAGTTAAAGGAATTGAAGTTAAATATTAGCTTTTGAAAACACACAATTATAGGCAATAAAATTCTATAAGAAATGATTTCATCTCTATGACTTTTCCATCTCAATTTTCTTAGACATTTTTTGTCTTTTTGTTTTCTATATACAGAGTGAATCTGCAGAAGGTGTCTTTTTTAAAAAAGACAAAAGTCATCACTTCGTTACTTCTATGCCCTATTCTTGTTGTGTTCTATTTAAAATAAAAAACCCTGTAATGGTTCAGGCTTTAGCTATTTCCATCTCAAATTGCTGCTGGCTATAGGCATTTAAGTTGTCTATTGTAGCACGTTAAACACTTTGAATAGTTTTAGTCAAGATTAGAATTGGATTTTATTTCACGTTTTTTATTTTTTTTTTTTGTAATTTCTTTATTCTGAAGAATTTTTTCGGACTTTTTCTTTTATTGTATTTTTCTAAAATTCTTTTATTCATCCGTCTGCATAATTTAAATGCAATTGTTGCAAAAGTAGTGAAATTTAATTTTTATATTGAGCGCCTAAAAGTAGACATCAATTTCTAAAGACTATTCAGAAGAGAAAATCTATTTGTTAAAAATTGCTTAACAGTTATTTAAAGTATATGCTTCAATAATTTCATTCAGAATGTTTTCGGCTTATATTTTCGTTTCTTGTGTGCCTAGAAGTATGCTTTGAGTTTATGTGAATACCTCAAAAGTATGTTATAATATGTGCTATGCCTATATATTTCTATTTCCTTAAATAATTTTAGTGGTTGCATTTCAATAAAATTTAATTGGAAAATATTTCTAGAATTTTTTCTTCTTATTTTATAAATTTTTTCCAACAATTTGTATATAAATTGACCACATAATTGTTTAACTCAATATTAAACTTTTGCCTCAATTTCTGTGTGGTTAATTAAAAGTCTTTAACTTTTCTCCTTTGTTGTTAATAATATTTGAAATTTAATCAAAAGGTTTTCTGGTTGTTGCACTTAAGTTTAGATATCATACAGTGGCTCATTTACCAAGTGGTTAGTAATTTACTGCTACTCTTGGAGACACTTACAGTGGAAAATGCTTGTATACACGTCAACTATACTTTTAAAAATTAAAAAAAGTAGGACAAAACTGTCAATTAGCATGATTAGTTTTTGGTTAAAATTTTAATTGAGAACTTCACATGATGCATTGAACATATGTTATTCACTTAACATTTAACAACATACGCAGGCACACTTACATATGTATATATTGCTATATTTGTATATCAATAATTGCCACAAATATTTCCAATCAAAAATGATTCCACCTTTTTGCACAAAAACTTGTGTAAGTTTTCAATATAGTTTATGTTGCCTTGTCTTTGTGCCATTCACATAAACTCCGATGTCACTGAATAGGGTAGACTAGGCATACATATTTTGAAAAACATATAATAATGAGCTAATGTCCCAACCACTTTTTTCCCATATTTTGGCTCTGAAATAATTTATTTGAGATAATTTTGCTTGTGAACAGATAATTTTAAAGAACTTGATTCTATTTTTACACAAAATTTGTTTTTAGCTTTTCCATACCCTTTTATCGATAGCACACTTCTAATCTTCATACTTATGACAAATAAAGTATACTACCCAAGTACAGGGTGAAGCTACTGACATTTGATAATATAAAAAGTTTTTAGAGCAACCCTCGTATATGGGCCTTTGTTTGTAACCATTTATAAATTTGTAAACAAAAATTTCTTTTCATTTCTCTCGTAGTGTAACCGTTAAAAATCAAACAATCGTGTTTGTGCGAGTTTATTTTCAAATGCATAACTATTCTCAGAGTATTTCAAATAAAATTTTCTCATTTCATTCATTCTGAATTTTCCTTTACATACATTTGTTCAGCACAATCATAATTTGTACGAGTAAAAAGAAAAGTAAAAATCGATCAAATCCGACTATGTCATACCTTACATCACAATGTACCACCACAATGCCATTAGATCTAAACGTTATCTTCCACATTGCACAGTATGTCGTCTAGGACAAACTAGCTAGACAAAAAACACATTAACAATTCTGAAAATTGTAAATAAAGTTAATCAGAGTACACTTACATAGATAACTATAATGGCAGCTAAGGTTTTGTGAGAAATAAAGTGTCAAAACATTTGTGAGGCTAAAGCTGTGATCACACGATTGTGGCAATGCAACAATTATTGGTACGGCAATCGTGTGACCGCCCAATAAGTAATAATGCGGCAACAAAAATATCAAAAATGGGCCAATATTTATTGTGTGACAAACGAAGTTGACAGTACGTACCAATATTTAAATTATGAAATTTATTTTCGCAGAATAAATTGGAAAAATAGAATAGAAATTGCATCATATTGGTACATTTGCAACAATCGTGTGATCCTAGCTTAAGAATGAAATATTTTCGAATGAAATATATAAAATTTGTAGCATTTGTGCGACTTATGCGAATTCGTCTTACGTGTTGTTCTTTAATATAAAGTGTTGAATTAGTGATGGGTTCAATAATCAATTTTCTTGCCCGTATTTTCATTGTAGCGAAAGGCAATAATACTGTATCTAAAATTGACCTTTTTAACAAACGGGTCACAACTTCCAGTTATGATAAAAATACTGCGATTTTTACTTTGTTGCCCCAAAGCATGATCTGGTCAGCTGAGCAGTCGGTGAAAAAGGTCAAGGCGGTTTTATCCAGATTTTCTGCAAATAGAAAAGAATAATTTCAGAAGATTTCGCGAACGCTTTCTGACATTGAATAAGGCATGGTTAGAGGGTGATATAACATTTTGTACGTTCATCTCAGCTCCCTCTAGCTGGCCTTAAAGACCGGAGAGAGACCTACAAAATGCCTTCTTTAAGACCAAACGTAGACGTGTTGATATTTTGGAAAGATTGTTCCGATTTGAGTTTTTTTTTTTGTTAAGTTGCTACATTTGTTGTTGATATTCCCGCTAAGTTTTAGTGTCATAGCTTGATATTTGCAAAAGCTACGTAGCTAAGAGTACATCTATCTCTATGTGTACATCTATCTCATGTCATGTCAAGCTATGACATAAAGATTTAGCGGGAATATCAACATCAGATGTACCAACTCAAATCGGAACGATGGGACCACCACACGGGGGTTATTCCGAAAACATTTTGATCGGGGTATTATGTGAAGATGGTAACTAGAAGATGTCTGACAAACATGATCTGTTTTTGACTATGACTGATGGTAAAGTTTTTAATGCTTTGAATGAAACTTC
Organism: Wohlfahrtia magnifica; assembly: GCA_023159175.1. Lineage (NCBI taxonomy): Eukaryota > Metazoa > Arthropoda > Insecta > Diptera > Sarcophagidae > Wohlfahrtia > Wohlfahrtia magnifica. Next base: position 66,413 of record JAKWBJ010000102.1, on the reverse strand, counting down.
TTCATCACAAAAGTGACACACTTGTGGAGCAACACCAACACTCTGGAATTTGTGGCTAAGAAAGATAACCTTAGTTTTAGTTTATTTATATTACATGCCTGGATTTGGTGTATTGAATGCCTGAAAGTAAAAAATTGCAGTTAAGAGATGCTTCTGACAAAGCGTTCTTTAAGCATTCAAGAATGTTTCAAAAAATAAATGCAATTATTTGTAAGCAAACCCAAACCAGAATTCGGAAACACTAACGGCGAAAATAACACTCATTACCTTTTCAGGAATCCTGAACTGAGTGCTGAAATTACAGGATTACACGTGACGTTGATAAAAAAATTCAGCATATTACTCAGAGCGTGTAGCGAGCGCTTTTTCTCAAGTCACCAGGTCATTTTATTGAAGTCTGTGTTCATGGTACATGGAGCGGAAGTTATTCCATCATCTCTTCTACGAATTAGACAACCTTCTGGGGAAGCATAGGAAGCTCACAATAAAGATTGAAGTAGATTTCAATAAAATTATAGCTGAAATCAGCCTTGACTTGCTTAACATGTGGTTTATTACGTCTGATACTGTTATTAACAGTCTCAGGGAGATTCCCAGAAAAGAGACATGCTCCATCCTTCCTGACGTATTAGATTTACTTTTAGAGCCTACATGTAATGTAAATAGAAATAGAGCTGATAGGTTAAGTATTTTTTCTAATGATGATTAAACAGTAGACGATTCTCCTGAGGGGAATCGAGTGATGCTGAGTAATTTTGTTTTCATGTAATTGTTTGTGTATATTATAATAAGAAATATGTTCTTTGGTAATTTTTTTTCCGTCAGTCCTCTAGGGAGCATATTGGCTTTCCACAAAGTTTATAGATGATTAATCCGCTGTAGCTTCCTCCATATGATTTTTGTGTGTTTAGTGGTGAAGATCTTTGCTAATTAGTGGTGATCTTTACTTTAGCATTGTAATTTTTTCCCAGTAGGTGGCGTGTTTTTCCTGATCATTCGTCTGATGTTTGTCATCATCGCCAGAGGTATGCGGGAAGGTGGGGGGGGCTTTTTTCTTTATTTTTTAGATGGTGTTGTCTGGAGGGAAGTTGAAGGCTTTTTTTATTATTAATAAACATTCGAAACCACAATAAAATTTTTTTTCTTCGCCATAGTAATACGGCATAACCTAGTTTTGAAAGCAGTTAAAACAGTTATAAAATTTAATACTTATTTGGTTAAGTAGGAATCTATTTGTACAAATTTAAATATGGCAAAGTTTTAAGATGCGCCGCTATGGTATGTTAGGTAAGACAACAGCCTACCAACCAAGAGGTCCTTGTTTTATTCCCAGGCCAGATATCAGTTATCAGCTCATAGCATTGCTCGTTACTGGTTATAAGTATTTACTCTAAGAAACACATATCTAACCCAAGCATCTGCCGTTCGGATCGGGCGTTAAACTGTAGGTCCCTTTCAATGAATCTAGAAATACTTTCTCTCATTGATTGAGAAAAATACCCCTTGTTCTACTTCGGATATCGCGGGAATTATGTGTTTTAAGATACCTTAGAAACATATTTGAAACAAGTTCCGTTAAAAAAATATAAAAAGATTTCTTTTAAAAATATAAGCTTTAATGGAAGGTATTAATAATAACCAAAAACAGTATACATACATATGTGGTTTATTCTTTAAGACTAAATTTTATTAAAATATCTTCACAACTGTGGCCTGTACAAGGCTTCAAATCCGTCTCTCTGATTGTTACAAATACTAGTAGCAACACAATACACCTTATGCTGTTGTAAACTATAAAAATCAATGTTTTTCCAATGTTACATTCGCATGTACATATATATGTACATACACTGCAATTACACACTGCCACACATGCATATGTATATACGCGCCATCATTATTAAACCCCTACTCATATACACTCACGTATTCTTAGAATCCCATATCAAGCAGTAGTCATAGACATGTGCCAATAAAATTTCTTGTTTAGCAGAATCTACCAACATTTTTGAAATATGTGAGTGTATGTGTAGCAGTCACTACTAAATGTGTAACAGGGCATTAGCGTTGCCAAATGTGCAGATTTATCTGTAATTTGCAGTTTTTTTTAAGCACTGAGCAGTTTTCAAGTTTTTTGGTTTTTACTTTCTTCTGAAGTAAGAATTTCACCCTATTTGCTTAATATAACTGTTGAGGCTTACTCGTCCCCTTTTTTAATGCGACAATATAATTATTCCTGTTTTTAATCATCGATCATAAAGAAAAAGAGAATTCACACAGTGTGTGATACTCATATTTAAGTCTAAGAAAGTTTAGTTTTTTTTTTTTTTTTGGTGAAAGAACAGTTGGATTACATCACACAATATGTAAATATATACATATGAGTGATTATCTGTTTGACTAATAAAATATCACTCATACGTGTGTATGTCCTTATACAATAATGCGATTACACTGTTCCTTTGCCAAAAAATGTATATTCTGAAAACGCCTACGCAGATTTAAAAGGTTTTAGACTTACTTAAAGGAGATTTTATTGCGGAACTCCGTTTTTTAATTTTATTCAATAAACTGAGTCGTTTTTAAGATGCGTGAATTATCGAAATAACGGTATATCTCAAAAACAAGAGCTAACCTATAGAAACAGTTGGGACCACTAGATTCAGTGTACACGAATTCTGTTAACCAGTTGCAGCGCCGCTAGTCGAGAAAAAAAGCGTTGAATTCAAGCACAGTGTCAAACACGTATTGCGTTTTGCTTGAATAGAAAATAAACTATCAAATAAATTTGTCTGGTATGTTGGTAAGCCGAAATCGTATTAAATTGAAATTTTTTCTTAATAATTCACTTAATTATGTTTCATGATGTAATTTCTTTTATTATTAAACGCTTAAAACAATTGGCGTATTTAAGATTTACCTGATTTCAGCTGCATTCGTTTTCGGTTTACAGAACATACCCGATACCGGTATGTGTATTTTTTTTACTTTGTTCAGTATGTGGAGTTTTTTTTACTCGAAAATTAGTTTTATTCTTCTAAATTTTCAGTTTTTCTAAAAAATAAAATTATGGTAACACTGCAGGGCATGCACACTCTCGTATAAGTATGAGAGAAAATTTCTAAATATTTACTCACAACATCTCAAACTGTACATACTCGTACATACGATATGAATTTTAAATTACAGTCGTTATGATTACAACAAAGTTTTGACATCACAATAGACATAAGTATGTGCGTGTGTCTCTGTTGTTGGTCGTTCGATTATAAATATTGTGGGTGGACTTAAATGTTAAATGTTGACTAAAAGTGAATGTAATTTAATTTAATTTCTCTTTGGGTAAATATGACCCTTCGTTTGTATACATATGATAGTAGAAAAGAGTATGAAGGTGCGTGCGTATGTGTCTAAAGCATTTGTATAAGTGTCTGACTAACAAATGTTTCTAATGATCATTTCCACTCAAGTGTTAATGTTGTCGGCCAATACTTCTTATCAATTACAACAAAAAATCAATTTATTATATTTTATTACATATTAAAATTATCATTGTAAGTAATTGAATTGGTTATAGAAATATTTTGAATTTTGGACGTTTATTTGGAACATGAGTTAAATATAAATTTACATATAAAGGGTCCGTCAAATAATCTTTTTTCTCAAATTTCTTTTTTTATTTGAAAGTACAATCCTTGCGGTTAATAATGGAAAATAATTTTATTCAAATGGCTGCCTCGGCTGGCCATGCAGTAGCCTACACGATCGGTCCAATTTTTAAGCACATTATCGATTGTGTGCAGCTGTATTTCACCAATGGCTTCACGAATATTGTCTCTTAAAGCGTCAATTGTCTCTGGCTTGTTGGCGTAATACTTATCTTTGACGACACCCCACAAATAATAGTCCAACGGTGTCAAATCGCAGCTCCGAGGTGGCCAAACGACTTCAGCTCTGCGGCTGATAATGCGATCTTCAAAAACAGGGCGCAAACATCGAGTGTAGCGCCGTCCTGTTGAAACCAAATGTTGCTAATATCCTCCTCTTCAATTTTTGTGAACAAAAATTCGTTCAACTTGGCCCGATAACGGTCGCCATTGACTGTAACGGTCACTCCTTGCTCATTTTCGAAGAAAAATGACCCAATTATGCCTCTGGACCAAAATCCGCACCAAACAGTGACTCGTCTTGGGTGTATCGGCTTTTCAATGTATGCGTGCGGGTTTTCTGTGCCCCAAATGCGATAATTTTGCTCATTTACATACCCGCCAATTATCTGTCAAATCAGACAGGGGCTAAGTGTTACCATTCACTAGTTGAGAAAGAAAACGTTAGATGGCAGACCTGAAATAAAGAAGTAGCTAAAACCCGTCGTGCTTCGCTACCCCCAACTTAATTATTATGCTAAATAACATTTAGGATAATAATAATAACATTCAGGCTACAAATTAAGATAGAGGTAGCGAAACATCCACAGTAAGCTACTCGTAGTAAGTTATAAAAAGCACAAATCATATGTAAAAGAACCCACCAATGTAGGCCATTTTTGCTTTTAAAGCTTCAAATATATTTTTGGAAAATTTGTCTATTCTTTAAAATTAAAACAAAAATATTGTTCAGTTTTTATTAAGCTTCAAACGAATAACAACTACCCTATCCTTTTGATTATTAGTTTATTTTAGTTTTTCATTCACAAAACTAAGAGGCGCCATAAATTTTTCGTTCATATTTATGGGCCGTTTCTTCCGATTTTTTTTTAGTTTTGCAATAAAACCGCAGTAATAGCGCATAGCAGCTAAAAACGGAAATAGACGAACTGTTGAGCTTTGAAAACAAATTTAAAAAAAAAAAAAAAATGAAACAATATTTGTTAATTTGTTAGAAATGAAATGCAAAAAAACAGGTATTCGAATGACCGTTTTCTTAAAAAAAGGAACAAAAATAAAAACTTGTTACTGAGCATTGTTAGTGCAACATGATGCTGTGTTGTGCTGTGTTTGTTTGTGTTGGCCATGTTGTCAAATTTGTTTAAAAAATAATACGTTTAGTCATATTTCATGGTTATTTTTTTACTCGAAAATATTACAAAAAAATATATTTTTTCTTGTAAACTTCATATACCACCACCACTACCCTTATACCACCATTTACAATATTTGTGGCTCATATTTGCAGCTTTAAAATGGCAACATGTTTGTAAAAAAAACAGAAATTGTTGTAATAACTAGCCCAGCTAGAGAGTGCAAAAGTATTATTTGTTTTAGTTGAAATAGTAGTTGCCACTATATATTGTTGTTGGTGGTGTTGTTGTTTTGCAAGTGGCATATATACAATTTTTAACAAATTTTTCACATATGCCATCATATACTATCTACTCGTATATATTCATAGATCCACATTCACAATTTTTTTAGTGGCTATAACGAGCGGAAATAGAAAAATCCAAGCAACTGTACAACCACCACCCCCACCCACCTTATTTTTTTATGAACATTCCAAGCTATAGGAAGAGGAAATAGAAACAAACAAACTAACATAACCGGAGTAAAGTTTTTCATGTAAAAATTTTAGAATTAACAAATCAGATATGGCAAAGAGTAATTTTGAAGACGATGGTTGATATCCTATCTGTTTGCTAACAGCGCTTTAAATATCTTAAAAACTGGTATGAGTTTCATGTGTGCACTGTTTGGCACAGCTCTAGTTTATTTTATTTTTTGGTCTTAGTTTTTGTTCGAAAATGGCTTGTTTGCACGATATGACAGGCTTTTTGATTATCCTTTGAAACGCCGACATATATTGTATTTGTTTCATTGCTAATACTCTGTGCTAGTCATGTATCTTTGCTATCACCTGTGTTCTATTGCTCATGTTTCCATGAAATACTCTTCTACTGATACATCTGTTTTAACACTGCTCTATTACTAATCTGCGCTTCAATACAGAATATGCGGCTATTATTCGAAAATTTGCTTTAGTGATTCGAGCTCTAAGTATTACACCTTTGCGCTATTCTACTACTGACATTTCTGGAGCCTAATTTTGACATTCTTCGATCACGAATGCGAAAAATATCTTTAAATCGTAACATTTTCTAATGAATAGTTATAATTAAAAATTAAAAAAAAATATTTTTTGTTTGTATGTCTTTTGTTGGTGTACCCGAGACTTTAAATTTAAGTCTAAGGTGCTCCCAAAGTTAGTTAGCTCCTGCTTTTTCTTGGGAACTATTTGGCTTTAAATTTTTTGGCTAAGTCTGTCTCATTTAAGTCGACTCATTTTATTCGTGATCGAATAAGAGAATTCTAAATAGTCAAACACTTGTTTGTTCGAATAAGAATTCATTCGTATACGAATGGCAGAATTGGACCCTTGATCTACTACAGACTCCTTTATCTGATATTGCATTCATTTGTTCTACTTCTGACACCCTTGACCTTGTTTTACTTTGCATATTAAAACTCTACTTTTGACACTTCAGATTTACTAACTTGCTTAACTAATCTACTACAAGTTTGCTTTACTGCTGAAAAATCAGATTTATTACAGACTTTTTCGCATCTAACTAATACCACATTTGTAATGTAGAATACTTCTAGGCTCTATTTCAGACTCCACTTATCCACTACTGACAGTCGTGCTATAGTACTATTATTATTGCTCTACTATGATTTGTATTTTGTTTCTCCGTCGCTCCTCCAGGGAACATATTGGCTTTCCACAAAGCATCTTTTGTCTTGTTTCGGTTTAAGTAATCAAGTTGATTTTCAAAGTAATGATTTCAAGATAATTAATCTACTGTAGCTTGCCTCCATATGATTATGTGTAGTAGGGAAAATCCTTGCTAAGTGGTAGTGATGGTGATTCTTACTTAGCATAGCAATTTTTTTTTTTTTGGTTCGTATGATGTTTGCCATCATCGCCAGACGTAAGCTGGAAGATTGGGGGCTTCTTTAGATGGATTTGTCTGGAGGGAGCTTGCAGTTTTCGATTAAACAATCGAAACCGTAACTACATTTTTTTTGCCGTCTGCATTGTATGCCTGCACTCTAACCACTACACCACGCTAACCCCATGATTGTATGGCACTACTGTTGACTTCTTTACTTTACAGAAAATTTTTCCGTTGTGCTGTTCCTCAGCTTGGCTCAATCATTTAGCTTCAATAATAGTTCAACTAAGAGCTAAGGATTTTGCTAATATACGAAATAAAAGCATAGCTTCGTCTTTACAAAAATTGAATTTTTTTATTTGTAAAAAATGTTTATAATAACGAACTAACTCTTTTAAGCAACTGCTTGTTGTTTTTCAAAATGTTGATTTTATTTCATGTTTGCTTACGATTTATTTTTTATTTTCTTTTAAATTTAAACTTTTTTTTTTAAATTTTTGGTGTTGCATCTCAGTTTTCTACAAGATTTTGTTTAAACTTCAAAGCTTTGTGTGAGTACTTTGTAATTTTAGGCTAAATTTCTTTGCGAATTAAAAAAAAAAAAAAAAAAAAAAATAGGGAAATTCCTTGTTTGTAATATTTGTTCATTTAAAAAACATTTAGAATGGGTTTGAGTCTTTACTAGATACTCTTTAGTTTCCTATTTTATCAGCTTAGTGGTTTCTTTTTATATTCTATACCTGTATAGGTTATGCAAAGCCTATGGCATTTGTGCTTACATTTGAAAAGCCTTTGAAGAAACCAGTTTAGACTAATCTTTGACAGTGTGTTTTATTAGACCTGTCTTCGAATTTTGTTTTTCCTAATTTTGGGTAATTTTTGTTGTTGAATTTCGTACATTCGATTTGGTTTAAATAACTAAAAGTAACAGAAGAAGAAGAAGAGAAAATACATTTGACCTGATTATAGGAATCAAATAAATACTTTCTATGCTTTTTTTTATTTCATTTGCTTAGCACTACAATAGTCATTTAATACATCACCTTTACTTAACTTCACCATAACGAGCACATATCAAATGTATTTCAAGGTTTACTTTGTGAAATGTACACTGAAAGAAAAACAATAGAGAAATATTGTATATATGTAAATATGTATAATTTAATCTTTATAATCAGTCAGTTAAGATGGAGATCAAAATTGATTCCACAGTATAGTTCTAGCTGTTCGCAAATTGGAAATTCCCACTATTTAGAGAAATTAATCCGAGGCAGAGAGAAAGCGTTTTTTCACACACAATATAGGAATGTGTCATGTGTTTTACGTAGGCATATATCAGAGATTTCTTAATCCTAGGTATCAAGGAAATACTCGTACGTCTACCAAAGCCACAGGGACTTCTAAATACTGCTGGCAAATGCCACTACTTTCCAATACTTGATAGTCTTGTATACTTTTCAATTGAGATAAATGCGTCCCACACGAAAATTAAATACGTTCCACACACAAGCAAAAATTTACTTCTGACAAAAACTAGTTTTTTTTTTTTTTTTTTAATAAAATTAAGAAAAATAAAAATTTTTACCAAAAAAAAAGAAAAAATATTTTTAACCATAATTATTTTATATGAACTTATGAGAAATTTTTGAATAATAGAAAAAACAGCATGTAGTGAACAAAACATACTTAGGCCCTTTTTATCTTTCCCCATTTATAGAGAGGTTTAGTGACGGTAAAATGGGCCTAAAATTGACTGCACCTTATTGCCATTTATTTGCAAATGTTGAACATTTTCAAAGGACAAAAGAGCTCCAACACTTATTTTATTGGAACATAAGCTATCTATATACCGATCAAATCTACTAGTGATACACTTTTTACCTTCTCAGTCATGCAACTACTGTACGAAGTTTTCTCTTTCCAGTGTTACCCTAATGGTAAAATTTAAAATACGGTTGCCAGATTCAATATTGCGAATTGAAAATTAATATATTGTTACGTTTTTACCCTTTTAAAAACGTGTATTTATGAGTTCGTAGATTGTAGTTAAAATAAAATAAATTTTGTGTTTGACATTAATTAAAAATCTTTTACTCAACACAGTTTTGTGCACCACTGTTTGTAACCTTTCTACAGGCAATAACAATTTTATATTCTTAATTACTTCGTCTGTTTACAATCTTGTAAACAACAACAATTACTTGACAGATCTTTCTACTTAAAGATCTTCCAACCCGATCGTAGTTATAACTTAGGTTAGATTACAACCTTTTCAACCAAAGGTTATACACACTTAACTCTCTTTACTGAGTGAGCTCCAACTAAACTGGTTTTTTGCTTCACGATTCACTTCACGAGTTTACACAAACTGTACTCGCTGAGTTTACTTTACTTAAACTCTGCTAATGTTTGTTGTTGTAGATTTGTTTATTTGTAAACAGCACGTAGAGTTGTTCTTGCGGTTTTTGTTTATTTATTTTAGCGATGTAATAAACGCAGAGGTTCCCAATCTTATTTTCGTAACAATATAGAAAAAATCTAGATTTTGAAAAAAATCTTGTCAGTCGAAAGTATTGGTGTTCGAAAGCCTTCGGTTACAAATTGTCAGTAGATGGTTCTAAATTGTGATATATGTGTTAATAATAATTGGATCAAGCAACACTTTAGTTTGTTTGATAAGTCCGAATGATTACGGCCGGTGAAAAGTGGATCACGTATGATAGTAATGTGGTATAAAAATCATGGGCAGACGATAGCAAGGCTAGGATTGACACCAAGAAATGTAATGCCGTGTGTCTAGTTGGATTGATTGAATGAATTGTTTATTGTTAGCTTCTAGAACCTGGTCAAACGATTGGCATTTTTCTTTATAAAGCACGTTTCAAAAGTGAGAAAAACATGTTAAATTTTTTATCAAATTTGTAAACGAATTTTTTCGAATACCTATTATAAAAACGAAATTATAAATTTTTGATATAAACCAAACTAGGAAACAATACCATACTTAAGGTTAATTAATTCACTAAAATGTTACAAAACTTTCTGTAAGAAAAACTAAAAAAATATATTTTAAAAAACCATGACAAAAAAAAATTCTCAAGCGAGAACAAAGCCATCTGGCACCCCTACTTACAAAAGACTGCAAATAATGCAATGTTGCAAACGAATGTATTAAGATGTGAAATTCAATTTAACAATTGGAAATTGGCGTTTAATGCCACTGAAAATAGTTGCAAGTTTTAGTGAATGGCTGTCTTCGCAAGATCCCTTCATTTTCTGGAAAACAAATGTGTCCAATCACAAGCTTTGAGAAAAGAAAGGAACAAGGATTGCAGATTTGCATAGATTGGAATCCGCAGGGGAGCAAAACAGGAGGATGCGTCCAGTCTATACATCGAGAAGTCAAATTGAGGCCGATTTCCACGGATGCTGTAAGAGTTGGAAAGAAGTGAAGGTGTTAGCACAAAACAGAGAGTTGTTCAGAGACTTTATTGAGACTTTAGCATTATTTAGGATGGAGTAGAACTTATTGTCATTAAATGAAGTATACTTTACCACCATATCAAATACAAAGCTTTTGACTGTTTAAAGGGCTAACCATAATCTGCATAGGTTGGCTTAAACAACAGTTCGAATACATACAATTAAATGTGTATAATCATAATGTACTTAACTAACTTTTCGTCAAGTTTCGTTAATTTTTATTTGTTTACGTTTCGACCAAAGCTGATCGCACTGCACGTACGTAAACAGCTGTTTGTGTGTTATATGCAAAACAATAACAAAAGAAATACATTGTGCAATAGGGCTGTATTTTTTTACAATTTTTTATTTATATATTTTTTTTAATTTATAAAATAAATAAAAATTAATTCGTTTATAGTAAAGTGTTTATAAATAAAAGTGATACAAAACACTGTATTTATCACAGCTTGCACTTAAGTAAAAAAAGTGTATTTCAACGACCAAAAAGTTAATTAATTGACTGACTTTTCGTTGGTTTTTGACAGTAGCTTTAGCAAGCAAAAGTATATTATAGTTAGGCTTTAGAATGTTTTCTTACAATGTTGTCAACAACATCCGGATATGTCTATATTTAAACCTAACTGCGAGATAAATTTTCGTTAAAAAGTTGTAAAATATCAGTTGAATCTTGATTGGACTCAGAGGATAAGTCTTATCTTATTATGTTTGTTTAGTGTAAAGGTATGTATAATAAATTCTAACTTACGCCGATCTTATAAAATCATAACAAACCTTCCCATAAAAAACATGCATAAATAGTTAGTTTTTAGGATTGTTTAGAATTTCAAAATGTATTTAGAAATCAACCTTATCATATGAGATGGTGTAGGCTACATACATGTAGAGGCATTTCTTTAAGTGTTATTTCTGCATTACATTCGTCAAATGTTTCAATAATATCAACGTAGTTCAACTTAAATGCTTTTCACTTGACTTAACATGTCTTCATATAAATACGGAAAAGAATTCAATATACTATTAGAAGAAATACAACAGTGAAGTGTCGACAAAACAGACAATTTAGAATTTTGAAATTTTTACAAGAGTATTTCAGAAAAATAGACAAATTTTAAAATAGAAAAAATTTATTTAATTAAAAAAATATATCAAAGATGAGTGAAAACAAAAGCAATTTAGTAGTTACGCTTGAATTCTGACTTCTAAGGTTCCACTGTTTAGTAAATAAATTCTAATTTTTTTCTATATACGAGTAGTTTTATTTACTCACATATACTTTACGGTATCACATTTACTACAGTTGTGTTTTGATTTCCTTCTTTATTTTTTTTTTAACAATTTCTAACAATTTTCTATTTGAATTCTTTGATATATTTTCCCCTATATAATCGGATGTAAAAATAATAACAACAACTATTACTAGGAGGACTACAAATATTCGTAAGATAAGGAATGCATTTGTATAAGAATTCTAGCAATACCATAATACAAAAAAAAAAAATTGTATTTATTGTATGTATGCATGTATACTAAAATAAATTTGTATAAATAAATGAAATCCTTATCACACACAAAAAAATTGAAATATAGAAGGAAATGGTATTGACTGTATAAGGAATAAAGCAGTTCATATATGTATACTTACATCCAACCCCACTCACTGTATATCAAACTGTCTAAAGTGGATTACAATGCGAGCATTTCCAATAAGTTGTAGCGAAGGAGAAAAATTAAATATTTTATTTCTATATTTAAGATTTACATTTTCCAATAAAAGAAATAACAAATAAAATATGCATTAGAAACCATTGTATCGAGTTGTAGTTGTTGTTACACATTTAAGCCTATTGATCCATTTCTAAGGATATGTGTTTGACCAGTTAATTCAGAAGAAAATTAAACAAAATTTCCTGCTAGAGAGAGGGGAAGCATTCAAGAGAATGACAGATACTTTATGTTGTTGTCCGTGTCTTAATAGAATATGATTTTTATTAAATTATATTGCATTTAAACGAACGAGGGGCGATTGGTATTGAAGCTACCTAAGTAGGAAAAAACATTTTTTTTTTCAAAAACTATTCATTTCTCAACATAGTCTCCTTTTAGCTCAATACACTTAGTAAGACGATTTTCCAACTTTTTTATACCATCTGAATAATACGATTTTGGAAACTCCTCAAAATATGCATTAGTTTCGGTAATCACTTCTTCGTTTGAGATGAATCTTTTTCCTGCGAGCCATTTTTTCAAGTTTGGAAACAGGAAAAAGTCACTAGGGGCTAAATCTGGACTATAAGGTGGATGATCAACCAATTCGAAGTGGATTTCCCGTAGTTTTAGCATCGTATCTAATGCTGTGTGAACCGGTGCGTTGTCTTGAAGAAAGAGCACTTTTTTCTTGCTTAAATGTGGTTGTTTTTCCTTGATTGCATCAACCAATTGAATTAATAATGCACGATAATACTCTCCTGTGATTGTGGATCCCTTTTCAAGATAATCGATGAGCAATCTTCCGTGTGCATCCCAAAATACAGTGGCCATAACCTTGCCAGCCGATTTCGCTGTCTTCGCCGTCTTCGGAGCACTTTTGATTTTTGGTTTCAGGTGTGTAGTGGTGGACCCACGTTTCATCGACAGTTATTAATCTACGCCAAAAGTCAGCAGGATTATGCTTTATCATCGAACTGTCGAACTGATTTTGTTCAACACTGAGCAAACGCTGCACCCATCTTGCCGATAGCTTTTTCATACGCAAATGTTCATGCAAAATGTTGAACACACGTTCATATGATATGTTTACCATTTCAGCAATCTCACGTATTTTGACCCGGCGATCATTCATAACGATATCGAGGATTTTCTTGATATTTTCTTCAGTAACCACCTCTATTGGCCTTCCTGTTGATGGTATTGTTGCAGTGCTTGTTCGGCCCCGTTTAAATTCAGCAATCCAATATTTTACCATATAATCTGACGGAGCAGATTCGCCGTAATGTTTATCAAGCTTTTCTTTTGTCTCTTTCGCCGTTTTGCCTTTCAAATAATAGTGTTTAATCACTACACGAAATTCACTTTTTTCAATTTTCCAAGAAACACAAAAGTTGCTTACTATAAACGACTAAAACAGATAAACTAATCGATGAATTTGGCTAAAATTTTAACAGCTGACGTTTGACAGATCGTAATTTCTAAGAAAGAAAAAGTTATTGTGTTTGCGCTGCAATCTAGCGCTAGGTAGCTTCAATGTCAATCCGCCCGTCAATAATTTAAAAGGTTTGTTTATCTTCTTTCGAAATCTGAAAAGAAACTTAAAATCGGTTAATACTCAGTTAAGTTATTAGCTTATATGTGCATAAAAATCCAAAAAACCGGTTTTTTACACGTGACTTGAGATTTTGGAGGTGTTTCAAAATTTCCAGAAACAGATCCTTGTTTTCCTGATAGCGCACATCAGAAAAATGTATCACTCGGATTGTATTCTTTTGTTGTACTGTGTAATTTATTAAATATATAAATATTGATTACTTTTAAATGAAATTTTTGAATGCTTTTTAAATTTATCAACTTTTGCCTTGAAGCACTATTTATTGATTTTAAAATTGATCATATAGAAATAGAAAAATCATCTCAATTATCTAATCCACAACACAATCTAGGTGAATAAGCTTAAATTGTATTCCAGCTAATGCTTGCAACACCTTAAAAACACAGCTATTCGTACACCGATTTATAAAGCTTTACGTTTTTTTACAGAATGGACTATGTCTGCTCAAATATAATCTTTTTATACTATAAGTGAGTACATTTTTATTTCGATCAGCAACGGTTATTCGATGGTAACCGAATAAAAACAAGAGTACAATCAACAACTCTCTATGTGGACTACATGCAGGATCCCGTGAATAATTGCTCTTGTACATGCCAAAAGTTAACATGTCGGCACGTCCGATTATCTGGCCTACGCATCTATCAACATAAGTACAAATCTCTGAAAAATCAATATGTGATGTTATTCATCGGTAAGTACGTGTGGTCTGTGGCTTCTGCATTATAACGAGTACGTTCGACCTTATCGTAAAGTTAAATAGGGATAGACCGCAGTAAATTTTTAAATGGTTGGTCAAAATAAAAGCGTTTTCCTAGTTCCTTTCAAAAGACAAGAGCGTCATAAAACTAGGCAAAGAATTGGATCTAAATTGACGCTAAGTGGCATTAATGATACCGGTACTCAATTTCGTAAGAATCGTGATTTTACCTTTTTAAAACGTTTGTATCAGAAATTATAATAGGAAATCATAACCGAAGTCGGAACTAATAAAATAGAAACTAAAAAATAGTTCAGAGATAGTTATATGTCCTATTCAAAATTCATAACTAATTTATTTATTGATTTGTGCAGTTTAGGGAGACAAATCGATCGCCAGATGAAAAAACTGCATTTTAAAATGTTGTGTCCAAATAGATTAAAGTCATCGGCTAGGAAAGTGGGCTGTATTATAAAGTCTGCTTTTTATCTTATTGAATTCTTCAGGTTCTTGTAAAAATTTTACAAAAATCTAGAAGTCGTAACCTCAAATTGCCAAGTCGTGTCTATATACTGACTTGAGTATACAAAAATTAAAAAAAAGTATTAGTTAGCATTCAGTTACAGCCCATAATTAAGTGTAAATTTTTCTTACTGAAAGTAACCAACGGTGAATATCTTAAATAGACAGTAAACACTTTGTGACGATTCCTAAATACGCGTCATTGTGTTCTGCTGCTTACTAATAATTTATTGCCAGTACTTAATTTTAAAAACAGCTAAGCTTCCTTATCAACAAAAGTTAGCACCTATTGATCTATAGCGGTCTGTGTTTTCCTTACCAGTAACTTAAATTATTAACTTATTCTTTAATAGGAACTGCTACGTAACATACCATTTTTTTCATTTCAAAGCATGAACATGTATTTTGTTCATTCAGCGAAACACGTTATTAATTTGGACTTTAATTAAGTAGTGCATGCCTGTGTAATGTAGTTGCCGTTATTTCTTGTGTGCACTAGATAAACCACACACAATGGTTTCCCGTGCATGTTGTAATTTGATACATATGGATTTTTCTTTATAAGAGAATAATAACCGCATTGTTGTAGACGTATGATAGCGACATACATAACTATAGCTGTTTGAGTTATTTTTTTATAACAACATACATTCATATATATTGTTACGAAAATTAAAATGCCCAAAAAGATACACCAACACTTATACATTTTAAGATGTAGGTTAGTTTCTAGGCTATGATCACACTGCCTAAGCTGCTTATTTGAAGGGTTTTGCCAATTAAATTTTGATTATTAAACATTACATTTAAATTAACGTATTTAGCTGAATAGAGGTTTATAGGTTTATATATTTTTTTAAATGCTATAAAAAAAACTACTGAATATTTTCTCAAATTTCCTTTTTTATTTGAAAGTACAATCCTTCCGGTTAATAATGGAAAATACTTTCATTCAAATGGCTGCCTCGGCTGGCCATGCAGTAGCCTACACGATCGGTCCAATTTTAAGCACATTCTCGATTGTGTGCAGCTGTATTTCACCAATGGCTTCATGAATATTGTCCTTCAAAGCGTCAATTGTCTCTGGCTTGTTGGCGTAACACTTATCTTTGATGGCACCCCACAAATAATAATCCAACGGTGTCAAATCGCAGCTTCGAGGTGGCCAAAAGACATCAGCTCTGCGGCTGATAATGCGATCTTCAAAAACAGGGCGCAAAACATCGAGTGTAGCTTCGGCTGTGTGGCACGTAGCGCCGTCCTGTTGAAACCAAATGTTGCTAATATCCTCCTCTTCAATTTTTGTGAACAAAAATTCGTTCAACATGGCCCGATAACGATCGCCACTGACTGCCTCTGGACCAAAATCCGCACCAAACAGAGACTCGTCTTGGGTTTATCGGCTTTTCAATGTATGCGTGCGGTTTTTCTGTGCCCCTAATGCGACAATTTTGCTTGTTTACATCCCCGCCAAGATCAAAATGAGCTTCATCTGAAAAGATGATTTTTTGGCAAAATCGGCATCTTCTGCAAGTCTATCGGAGGCTCACTTAGCGGAGCGTATACACAACCATATTCGTTTAGCGGTAGGATAAAACTAATTATCTGTCAAATCAGACATGAGCTGAGTGTTACCATTCACGAAATAAGCACTAGTTGAAAAAAAACGTTAAATGGCGAACCCTTTACATAAACATCTTTATATATGTGGGTGTGGCGTGGTGTAGTGGTTAGAGTGCACGCATAACAACACAAACGACCCAGGTTCGAGCCACAGCAGAGTACATGACGAAGAAAAAATGATGTAGTTGTGGTTTCGAATGTTTAATAATAATAATAAAGAAAACAAGGCTTCAATTCCCTTCAGACAACTCCATCTAAAAAATAAAGAAAAGCCCCCTGACCTACCCGCATACCTCTGGCGATGATGACAAATATCAGATGAATGATCAGGAAAAACACGCCACCTACGGGGAAAAATTACAATGCTAAAGTAAAGATCACCACCAATTAGCAAGGATCTTCACCACTACACACAAAAAAATCATATGGAGAAAGCTACAGCGGATTAATCACCTACTTAGCTTAAAAAAAATATCAAATTGATTAAAGAAACTGAAACAAAGCAATATATGCTTTGTGGAAAGCCAATGTGCGTCCTAGAGGAGGGACGAAAACAAAAAAAAAAAAAAAAAAAATCATATTAAGAGGTAACGTGGTTAAGATAAGTTTCAAGTTAAAAAAAAATCAATTAAAAATTGAGTAAAAAAAGATCGGTCCACATATCTCTTAAGCTTAATGCGTTGTAATATAGCCCTAATGAAAACTATTTAGAAAAATATGAAATAAAACTTTGATCTAACAAATCACTGACGTGAATTTAGTCGGGATATTATTGCCACTATCTGTTATATATAAAAGTAAATTCCATTCCAAGAAATTATGGTGTAGGGTACTCTCTTTCGTGTTTTTCTTTCATCAAACCATGTAAATATGGTGTTACATTACAATAAGAGGCCTATTTGTTATAAAGCTTTAAATATTTAATCCAGCCTTTTGCCTTCCCCTTTAATATTTTTATCAAAAGAAATTAAATTTCTCTTCACTTACTGAAATTAAAACAATAAAAAAGAAGCGTATTAAACTGCCAACAAAGAAATAAATTAAAAACCGACAATATAAAAATAAAAATCATCACTTAGGCCCAACGTATTAAATTTAAGGATGTTGACAAGCTTCTTTCGGTTTTTTTTCTTGCCAGTTCTACTTTATTTGACATAAGCTTGGGTAAGTTTATTAAGAAGAGTAAAGAACACATACATACATAAGTACTCACAATCCGATACAATATGAAGTGAAAAGAATTATTAAAAATCATAAGTAAGAAAGATGGAATCAGAGATTAAGTTTCCGTATGTTAAATTTTAATGCAATTTTAAGAAGAGTTTTTAATTATTTTCTTTTCATTTCCATTTTATAAAAGAAAAAAAGTTTTTCTGGATATGTTTGTTTGTAAGTACAAAAGCATATGCTACATCTGGTTATTTAAAAAAGAAAAATGAAAGAAAAATGAATGAAAGATATTTTTCCGGTTTCTTTCTTCTTGTTTAATTATGCAAATTAATATAAATTTCATTTATCTTAAGACGACATTTACATACGTACATATGTATAAATATAAATGTACTTATCTACATATAAATATACTTACAGTGGGGTGCAAATCGAAGTATATGTTTTGAAGTTGAACTGAAAATTTCCTATAAAAATGTAAATAAGCAATCAAATAAAATAAAACTTCACACATTTATTCATTGTTAAGTTAATTGAAAAAAACATCAACAATAAGTATCATATTTAAATACTGTAATGAGAGGAAGCCATTTATAGAAAATAATCCGTATTAACTTAGTTTTGCAATCGCTTAAATAGAAAGGAATTTATATTTTTAACACTTTTCTGACAGCTTTTTATTTTTTGTGGCAACATTGTAAGAACCTTTAGTTCGACTTCAAGCTAATCACTTGATTTTGCTCCCCACTGTACATACATGTGTGTATAAACGGAAAAGTATTGTTCTCATTTTCTTTTATTGCTTTTAGTGACGAAATTCTTTACTTTTTTTTATAAATTTAATAAATAATTTTCTTGAAATTCATCAGAATTTTTTAATTGCTTCTATATTTACACAGAATAACGTGGGTCTTACTATCCAAATATTTAGAGAACCAGACCTTTGATTTCAAACAGTGGTTGATTGCAGGATTGGCAAAAACCCCGGTTTTTTTTTTAAAAACCCAACCCACTGGATTTTATTGGGTTTTTTGATGGGTTTGTTTGGGTTTTATAATTGCTTACAAATTTCGTTCAAGGCGACAATGTTTTTTATTAATTAATTTATCTTGGTCGGATCAAGGTGACACTGTGCACTATGAGTTGCTAAAACTCAATGATCGGAGTAGACTGCACTTACTTCGTCTGAACCATGCATTATAAGAAATACGACCGGAATATAAAGACAGGCATGAAACCGTTCGGTCTTACGTTCCAAAAATTTCCCAACAAGTGTTTGAAACGATCAAATGCCGCACCAGTTGTATTTTCCAAACATTGCTTCACCAAATAACTATCTTTGAAGAAATATAAAATTGGCTTCAAAGTTGGAGCGCCTTAAAAGACAAGAAGTTTTCTGAGACAGAATTTGTGAACCGAGTGTGGGGAAAATATGTAAGAAGACATTTGAAAAATTTGTTTAGTCATCATCCTCTTTGAGATAAAGAATAGACCGAATTAATTTGTGCTCCCACTACGTAAATTGTACTTATTTTTGTTGTAAATAAATTACGAAAATTTTTAAATCAAAAAACCTACCCGGTTTTTTTTTTTTTAAATATTACCCAGTGGTCTGTCAACCCTGGTTGATTGGCATAATTGTTATTGCAAAATGAAATCAATTATGATTTAAATTTCTATTAAAATACTTAAACTTCACTAACAAAACCGAGAATCGTGAATTTGATCGATAAAGTTGAATCGAAATGTTATATAATGTCCCAACACCAACTCGTGTTGGATTGGGTCATTCAAGTGAAAGACATCATAGCGGTAAGCTATCCACAACGATCAGCCTTTAAGCCGTACAAGGTGCAGCTGGTGCATGAATTGAAGCTGGCTGATCATTCAGTTCGTTTTTGTTTTGTTTCGAAAAACCCTATAGGTCAACTATCTTTAAAAAGCACAACCGATTCTCATATAAGAGACATTTAATTCGTCAATAGTATAAGTCTGATAAGCGTATATTACGCTTCAAAAAAGATTAATCTTTTCTGGCCTAGTCTGGGGATCTGGGTGGACGAACGATATCACCGTATTTGGACATTACACGTTTTCATTACAGGAATATATTTTATTAATCTTCATGAGGAGACACAATTTATTACGTTCTAAGAAATACATGCAAGTTTGTGACCCTGACGCTTAGGCTTCTATAAGGAATTCGATTCCCCACAATATTTTAATAGATTTCAGATACCATTGTGCCAACAAACGCAGTGTTATTCCATTTGAATATCTTAAGCAGTGGCGCGCAAAACGTTTATTTTAGTTTTAAAATAATATACAAAATGAAGTCTGAAGGTGTCTAGTCTAGAAATTTGGGTGATCCAACAATATCACTACGTTTCGATAATTACACGTTTCCGGAATTTCTGCTGCAGAAACTGCCTTGTTAAGAATCTTGTTGAAGGGCCATAAGATCTTTACGGATGGCTGTAAGACCGAGGAAGGTGCGGATGCGGGGGTTTACCAGTGGAAAGTGACATCAGACGATTCTATAGACTTCGGAATGAATGTAGATCTTCCAGGCCGAGGTGTTTGCTGTTCTTAGGGCAGTTGATAGTTGGTAATAGTGTGGTCATTTATGTTGACAATCAAGCTGCTATTAAGGAGCTGACTGGTTTCACTGAGCAGAATGACCCTCACGTCACTCTTGGATGTATGTAGCGTCAAGCTGTGCTGGGTTCCGAGACACAGTGGCGTGCGGGCAAATAAGGCTGCCGATGAGCTGGCGAGATAGGGCGCAGCCCTCCGACGTATGCGTTGGAGGGGCCTTGAAGACTTTAGGAACTTCAGGTTGCTTTGGCCTAAGCTCGACCGATCCAGTATGGAATGGGACCTGGTAAGTTTTCTGACTGCTCAACTGTAAAGGCAAGGACTAGGCTATGGAAAGCGGGCACCCCTAATTTTTGCCCAGTTTGTGGCGATGTGGGGGAACCAGAGACCGTGGTATATATGCTCTGTCATCGCCATTAGTTCTCCAGAAGCGTAGGCTCAGGTTGTTAGTCCAGGGCTTTTTTAGTAGTCTAGGTGATGTTGCGTCAGACAGGGTCTGTGACCTGGAAGGTTATGTATCGGGAATAGGCTGGCATACTAGGGGACTCCCGATTTTTCTTTTAGGGTGTCCTTTTTCATTCTTTCTCTTATTCATACTTATCCTTTTCTCTGCTTTTTCTTTTTCTTTTTCTTTTTCTTTTTCTTTTTCTTTTTCTTTTTCTTTTTCTTTTTCTTTTTCTTTTTCTTTTTCTTTTTCTTTTTCTTTTTTTTTTCTTTTTCTTTTTCTTTTTCTTTTTCTTTTTCTTTTTCTTTTTCTTTTTCTTTTTCTTTTTCTTTTTCTTTTTCTTTTTCTTTTTCTTTTTCTTTTTCTTTTTCTTTTTCTTTTTCTTTTTCTTTTTCTTTTTCTTTTTCTTTTTCTTTTTCTTTTTCTTTTTCTTTTTCTTTTTCTTTTTCTTTTTCTTTTTCTTTTTCTTTTTCTTTTTCTTTTTCTTTTTCTTTTTCTTTTTCTTTTTCTTTTTCTTTTCCTTTTGTTTTTTTTATATTTTCTAAAGGCTTTCCACAATGCAACTTTCAAACCTTTGGGTGCAGTACAGCTGCACTGGCTTTTTAAACCTAATCTATGCTACAATGTCTTGTTGAAGTAGATAACAGCTTAGAACTTTTTAATATATTTATAGGCAGTCATCATGAGCCCACATCCACCGATATCGATTCTCATTATGGTTTTGACCCAAGTGCCGGTTTCAGCAATCACTTTTTTGTTATGCAAGAGTGTCTTTAGGATCTTGTATGGGGGTTCTCAGGTTAAAACCTCCCAGAGAATGTAAAATGAGCCACGTCTTTATTATCAAACTTGCTTTCAAATATCAGTTATATTGCAACTTTTTAATCTTATGTCAAGAAAAGTAAAAAATTCCCTACAACTATTTCATTATAAATTTCTCTTTGGGCCGAGCTAAAATTTTAAGCGCGCAATGCTTGCGGGTTCTCGGTACATAATAAAGTTTGGAAAAGTACTTTTTGTTTTGTGTTGAAGATTATTTTTAAAGCTCATTAAAGCCTTTTTTAAACCATATTCTGGGAGATGGCGTGATGTAGTGGTTAGAGCGCAGGCATAACAAGACAAGCGGCCCAGGATCGAATCACAGTAGATGAAATGATGAAAAAAAAATTAATTGGGGTTTCGAGATTTTAATAAAGAAAGAGACAATTCCATTTAAAAAATAAAGAAGAAGAGCCCCTGACTTTCCAGTTTACCTCTGGCGAAAATGCCAACTACTGGGAAAAATTACAATGCTAAGTAAGTATTACCACCACTTAGCAAGAATCTTTACCATTACACACTGTCATATGGAGGCGAGCTCCAGTAGATTAATTGTCTATTTAGCTTGAACAATTCAACTTAATTAATGATACTGAACCACAGTAATGGTTGCTTTTCCTAGAGAAGTGACGGAGAAAAAAAAGCCCATATTATGCCTTATGAACATTTTAACTTATTTTTAATTAAATTAAAAATCGTGTCCTATCAAAAAACAAAAATCTCCCTTTACATTTTTATGGCCTTCAATTTCTATCAAAATATATATTTTTAAGATGCAATTGCATTTAAACAGGGAAAACAGGATAATTATACATTTTTATTTAAAGAAAATATATTTTAAATGTCCTGCACGTTTTGATTTCATAATGACCTTTTACTTATTTTTTCTTTCTTTCGCACATTAAATAATTTTATAAAATTTTTTTTGTAATTATGAAACAGGATGACAAAGACCCATCTTTCAGTAGATTTGTATGGGCAAAGTAACAAAAGAGCAAGAGTCAAAGGAAAACATAAATAATTTGGCAAGAAAACAGAGAAAATTTTAAAAATATAAGAAGAAAGTGATTAAATAGTTGCTCTGACTGAATGAATGACATACTTGGCTGTCAGTGACAAACATTAAAAAGAATTTAATTGAGTTTTTGTCAGCACTCAAGCAGTGGAAGTTAAAGGTCTGGGAGCAAATAATTTATAAACTGAAACTTAATTATTTGTATTATTTTTTTTTAAGTGTATATAGTCACCTAAAATCAAAAGGCCGTAAGTGACAAAATATTCAAAATCGACTTTTTGATTAATTATGATTTTTTTTTTAGTTAAAATACATCATAATTGACTCAAATGAGGAAACGGATATTTTTGGGTCTTTTTGTGGGGATATTTTTTTTTGGGACTCTCCTATGTTCGGCCTTTTGGACTCTTCAATGAGTCTGTCCTCGCGAAATGCAAGCGACCCATTTAACCTAATCTAAGCTTTAGTGGTCCATCAACATAATCGATTCACTAGAACTCTTTAAATTAAATAAAGACAACCAGCAATTAAACAAATAAAATTGTTGATAATTAACTCTGTTTTGACAACAAGCTTACAGATAATTTAAGAAATGAATTTTTCAAATAAAAAACAGCTGAGAGTAAAGTCTTGCTATTGAAGATAATCAATATCAAAACTACATTATTATGTTCAACATAATTTTCGAGCATTCTTTTGCTATTTTTCTTTCGTATAAAAAAAGTAAAGCAAGAAAATAACTCTCAGTCTACGTCGATTTGTTTGTCTTTCAGATTTCGTTTTTGGTTTTGATCTTTTTTTGTCATAAATAATCATTCATTCATTTATTCATTCATTCACTGAAATTATTTATTGTGATAGAAATATAAAAAGAAACTCTCTTATCAGTGACAACAGCAGCAGCAATAGCACCAACATCGGCATCATAATCATAAACAGACAAGACAGTGTTGGCTACAAAAATTATCTCATTTTTTTTCTTAAATTTTATTCGATTTTTTTTTGCATTTTATTTATTTTATTTTGTGGTATTTTAACAGTCAAAAAAAAAATACTATTTTTATGTTCTTTATATTATTTTGTATTTATTTTTGTTGTTGTTTACATCAGTATATCAAATGTTCTTTTTTTTTATAAATTTTTTGTTGCCGTCTTATTGTTTTTTTAATAAATACTTCTCAGTTGACTTATCAATTTTTTATGAAGTAAAGTTGATTTTGGTAACATTTTTTTGATTCAGTAGCTTGTCTTGCAGAAGAGTGTCAAAATCATAATTTATTGCTTACCGTCATAATGAGTAGATGTGGGAAGAAGCAGGTTTAAGAAAAAATAAATTATTAAAAAAATAGCTATAAACGCATTCAAGACTACCGACCATCGACTACAAGCTGTAAAAAATAGAATTCACGTGTGCAGATGAGAATAATTATTTTACCGACTGTACGACTACCGTTATAGCCCGTAGGCAACTTAGGTTAATTTATATATTTCTTGGCGACAACAAACAGTTTAGTGCTCTCAATACAATAAGATGCATAAATAAGCGTTTTAAAAACTCAATACATGAAATATATACATTAAATGTATGTGGCACCACTGAAAAAGGATAATCAATATGTGCATTTGTTGACATTTTTTTGTAGCTGTAGTCGTTACTTTTGTAGTCGTGCGGCCGATGGTCGGTAGCCTTGAATGTGTTTATAGCATAAGACATAAGACTTTTTCAACTTTAAGTGTGAAAACCGTAATATCTCCAATGGGTAGCCTGCGAACCTGTTCAGGCCTAATGAAGGGCTCTTTTAAAGTTCGTATCCGAATATATGCCAAAGCAACACAATCACAGAGAATATCTTCGGTTGTCTCCTTTTCTATATCTGCACAGGCTACACTCCGATTCAGCTACCACATTGAGATTAAAGTCGTGATATTTAACATAGTAATGGCCCGTCAGGAATGAAATAAGTTTCTCTATAGTTGCCTGGCTTATGTGGCGCAAATTCCTATTATAGGTAAATGGTCTTATTAGCCGCTTCACTTGCCTTAGACCCGGGCATTGTACCCAATATGACGAGCGAAGTTTAAGCTTCTATTTATCGAACTTTCCTCTGACCGTGGACCAGCTAACACCACAGTATGGCTCCCATGTGTCCAGTGACCGAGCCACGTCTCGCCAGTTCGTCAGCGATCTCGTTTCCGACAACACCAGTGTGTTCAGGAACCCAACAAAGTGTTACTTTGTTCCTCAATGCCAGTGTGTTGACATTTGTTTAACACTCGCATACCAGTATAGAGACTATATACAAACTTCGAAGAAAGGGCTTTTAATGACGCCTAACTATCAGAATATATATTAATAGAAAAGCCCCTAATTTTACGCTTTATATTAATCCGCGGTACACCCCACGGTGCCCCAATGGCACGAGTGGATACAATGCGTCCACACACACCCCCAACTTTGATACCCACAAATGTATATCACAAGTGAGTACCAATTCGAAGGCGTGTTGTTAGGACAACCATAACCTTCACACCTTGGTGAGGAGTCGGAGACTATCTAAACTCATGCCGTGATATGGGTCACAGCACCCGATTGAGAAGATGCAACACCACAGCGAGCTTGCGCTCTGCCTGCGCTTTAGTTCTAAGCCACAGCCACCACGAAGCTCCCACAAGGGTGCCTATCCAACAATCGGGCAGAGATCAGGATCCCTGGGGCTCCCGATTCCCGTGGCACCAGAATACCTCAGGTCAGGTCAGGCTTAGTGACACGTGAGTGTAAATACAAACACATGACGGCTGCAATTTTGGCCCCACAATGGCCCCGGACTGGCCACCTGTGAATTAGTCCGGGCACACATGGAATTGCCTGGATATCCCTCTTGAAAACACTCCATGGGTTTCCAGACATTGGTATTGCTCCCACACCACCCTTTGCCTTAGATTCATCCGGGTCGTTGAGTTACTGAGTTCCTTTGCTGTACGAAGCATCCAAATTAAACCGGTGATTTTTTAACCGGTTGGGTTTAGAAAGTTAAAAGAAAAACGCAGAAAATTTGCAAAAGTGAATGAAATATTTTTTTTATTTTTGTTTAAAGATAATTTTATGTAAATGTTGCCTGCCGCTATGCCGTAGGTGATCCGTAAATGAGCTTTAATTTTGGCATACTTTTTCCATCATTTCGGCCTGTTATGTTGTCTTCCAGAAATGGCATTGTGGCTGGTTTGGCCCTGTGCACGGGTGATTTCACGTATCTCCACAAGAAAATAGTCTATTGAGGTCAAATCGTATGAACTTATAATGCTCCAAAACGTGAGATTAATTGCTCACCACACTCGCCTTTCAATGGGTTCATGATATCACGTGCTTTGTGACATGTGGCACCTTTTTATTGAAACCACATGTCAACCAAATCCAATTCTTTCATGTTGGCGAACAAAAAGCCGGTAGTAAACTCACAGTACGTTGCTCCATTGACTACAAGGTTGCATTTGAGCTGTAACGAAACCACACCAAACAGTGTATCTCTCACTCCAAATTCGACAATTCTATTTGTTGACAAAACTGAGCTTCGTCGCTGAGAATAACTTTTTGGATAAAAAATGGATCTTCATTCAATTTCACCAAATTAACGTCGTTGTGGTACGTCTTATTGTTTCAGTTCTTGCAGCAGCTATATTTTGAATGGCTACGTATGGAATTTAAATCGACGTGACCTACAAAGCACATTTCTAATACATAGATAATAAAATTTAATGATTTTTAAGTGTTTTCACATGTCACGAATCTAATTCTTATCCTTAAAAAACCAAATGGCAAAAAATCATCCGCTACATATCGATTTTCTCTGATTCCATTTTATCTAAACTCAAATATATCGCAGAGCTTGGAGTCTCTTAAGATGTCCAGAAAACCTCGATCATGTAAATTTGACATGTTCTGCAGTTATACTCTCTTTGGGATATTGCGGGCATCTCGGAGAATTATTGTACCTAAAGCGGAATAAGTATGTTCTGTAAACATGATGTCCTGTAAGAAATTGTGTCAATTTAAATTCAAAATTTCCCATCTTATTTGTCACTCCAGTATGGCTTTTTCGTCCTCAGTCTGACGTATGATTCTTTTCGACTTTCTAGGGTTTCGGTTATGCTCTTGTCGTAGTCTGATTATGGCCAAGTTCATATTGGTTTAAAGTCTGTTAACAATCTGGTCATAAGCTTGTCATGGGCTTGTATTTATAAATCGAGTTATTAGTCTGTTTAAAATTTAGTTATATTTTGCTTTTATATCTGATCATAATCATAGGATATCGGGTGTTTTCTTAAAGGCTTAAATCCTTGAGTTGACAAAATTGCTTCATTTGTCAACCGATTAAACAGCTGATAGTTGCTTTTTCTTTAGTTTGGTTTGACATTTCAACGCTTGCAAATTGTTAACATTTTTGTTAAGATTTTGGAATTTCCATTCAAAATTTTGTTTTTTTATGAAGTTCATTTTGGTTGAATGGGTACATAAATAAGCAGAAGTGTCACATTTAAAGTGAGGATAATCCGTAAGCTTTTGTCGAAACACCATTAACAGAAAATTACTGTTTGGCGCACCTTATGGGCCATATATCTTCAAAAACGATGATGATCAGAATGTTACCGTTAATAGTAAACGGTATGGGAACATGATCAGAAATTCTTTCGTATCTCAATTAGCCGGCATTAATCTTGCTGACATGTGGTTCCAGTAGGACGGATCCACATGCCACACAGCGCACTTTACATTGGATTTAGTCAAAGAAACTTTTAATGAAAGAGTAATTTGACGTAATGGTCCAATTAATTGGCTACCAAGATCGTGTGATTTAAGCCCATTGGATTATTTTCTTTGTGGTTATGTCAAGTCACTTGTCGATAAACCAGAGACAACTGAACACTTGGAAATCAACATTCGAAGAGTTATTGGCAAAATACGGGCGCATATGGTACGAAGAGTTTATGAAAATTGTGTAACTGTAAAAAAGCGCCCTTTACAATAGAATCCAAATTTCTACTGTTTATTGATACAACAACACATACAATACATACATGGTTATTTGTTATTAATTCCCATAACATTCAATGAAGGAACATGGGGACTTCTCTCAGTCAATGAGCTATACCCGTTTCTATTTTTAAACTCATTGAAAACGACCTACAGTTTAACGCCGGTTCCGAACGGCAACTACATTAGAGAAGTTTTCAATAGTAGTAATACTCATAACCAGTTACAAGCTAATGTTATGAGGTGATACCGCTGTCGAAAAACTTTTTTCTTTTCTTTTTTTTAAGATGGTCTGGCCTGGTATTGAACCCACGACCTTCTGGTTGGTAGGCGGCACAATACATACATGGTTTTAATTCTTAAATAACAAAAGAAAAGCTTTTGGTATGAAGTAACTTAGACTTTATTATTCTTAATCAAGTGAAGTAGTAGAGATGTAGGGATGGCAAGAATTTGAAGTATTCAAAAAGGTGTGTTTTAGACCTTAAAAGGGATAAAATATTTACACACATTTTGTGTGTGAAGTAAAAAGCTTTCTTGTGGTTCCAAACAAATCATAAAAACAAACAAATCATAAAATAAATTTAATGAAACAAAGGATACACCAAAACAAGAGAAAATTAGGTATAAATATCATATCGCAAATATTCATCCACTCATTCATTCATTCATTCACTTATTCATTTATTTCTTTGTACATTCATTTCTGCTACTTTTATTTGGAAGCAATAAAACCAAGTGTCAGGAGAGAAATACATTTGTAGCTGACAGCCAGGACACTTGAGCCATACAAGTATCACTACCAAAAACAAAGAAACAAGGACC
Source organism: Wohlfahrtia magnifica (assembly GCA_023159175.1). Lineage (NCBI taxonomy): Eukaryota > Metazoa > Arthropoda > Insecta > Diptera > Sarcophagidae > Wohlfahrtia > Wohlfahrtia magnifica. The sequence goes on along the minus strand of JAKWBJ010000102.1, from coordinate 37,967 downwards.
TTCTGCCGAGTATTACATGAATAGGAAGGTAGGTAACAATGATTTTATTAGATTATCGAAATTTTATACAATTTTTTTGCTTTAGTTTATTAAAATAAAATGTATAAAATTAAAAATAAAAGGAAAATGAAAACGTTGACTTGAGTATGACTATGAGAACGTTAAGGACTATTAATAAAATGACCTTTTATTTTGAAAAAAAAAAAATTAAAATTAAAAAATGGTTTAGTATAAAAAGAAATGTGATTTCACCTTCATGTAGTCTTAGCTGAGACTTAGTAATTCTAGCAATTCTAGCAATTCTAGTCGAGACATAAACCACCAATAGCACAGCTTTTTCTCTTATCATAGTATGGTAAGTTCGTTATAAGTATTAATATGAGAGTAAAGAATATATCGGGTGTTTTTTAGAGGTTCATAACTTTGAGTTGGCAATACTGCTTTATTTAATAACAGATTTAACAGCTGATAGTTAATTTGTCCTTAGTTTGGTTTGACATTTCATTATGAATAGACCTTCAGCAGAGCAAGGTTTGCAAATTGTTGAAATTTTTTTTTATCAAAATAATGGCTCTATTCGTCTAACTTCAAAATTTAAGATTTTGCTCTCTGATGAAGCCAATTTTTTGGTTGAATAGTTACAAAAAACGGCAGAGTTATCTACCTTGGCGTGGATAATCCACAAACTTTTGTCGAAACACCATTACATCCACAGAAAATTACTGTTCTGGTGCGCTTTATGGGCTGGCGGCGTCATTGGTCCATATATCTTCAAAAATGATGATGGTCAGAATGTTATTGTTATAAGTGAGCGGTATATGGACTTAACTATAAATTTTTTCGTTTCTTAATTCGTTGGCATTAATCTTTCTGACATATGGTTTCAATAGAACGAAGTTACATGCCTCACAGTGCACAACAATTACTTTACTTAAAGAAACTCTTGATTTAACGTAATGGTCCAATTATCTGGCCACCAATGTCTTGTGATTTAACCCCATAGGATTATTTTCTTTAAAGTTATGTAGAGTCACTTTAAGAACACCTGAAAATCAACATTTGATGATGAAATACGTCCGCATATGACGCGAAAAGTTTGTGAAAATTGGTGTTTCAGATTGTGCCTTGTATGCGCCAGACGTGGCGTCCACATGGCCGAAATCATATTTAAACATTAATATCATAGATTACATACATACATTAATATATTTCTTATGTAACTATCAAAAAAGCACCCGATATTTGATCATGGTTAAATGATAGCTTGCTTGGAATGCAGTCCTATTCAAATCACAGTAAAGTCAAACCCCTGTTGTATTATATTTTGATTTAAGTGCGCCCATTTGTTCAGTTATTACCAGATTCTAATAAAGTCTGGTTATATTCACAGTCTTATCATACTCTGGTCTTAGTCAACTAAATAATAAGTAATTGGGAAGTTAAAAATCAATCAAAATCAAATCAAATGACATTCTAATACTATAATACTCATAAAAAACCAATAGTCAAAGACTAAACAAAGTCTAGTCTAAGTCCAGACAGAGCTAAATCAAGGTTAAGTCACAATCTAAATGGTCAATTGACATTTAAATCACACTCTAACCATTAGAACATTAGTGTCATGTTTCGAAACTTATTGCTTTTGGTGTCGGTAGTCACTTCTCTCAATTCATATTGTGCTTTCTCAGAGATCACACTGCAAGAGTGGTTGTAGGTGGGACCTCATCCGAAGAGTTCAGGATACATTCAGATGTACAGCAAGGCTCTATTTTTTCTCTTCTCCCCACATCCAAAACTATCTACTCTTTTGCAGATGACAGCAACATTTGTAATTCATATTCTTTTGATTGTAGGCCGAGCCCCTTAGAGATTGGGTAGAAAAAGGTGAATATGAATGATACGCTTGCATACGACCTGGTAAAAATCTCCGAGTGTGGTCGCGCGAACAGAGTCGATTTTAATAAACGCATGAACCAATGTTGTTTTTTGACACACAGACGTGGTGATGTGGTGTCATCTGTGACTATGGGTAATGTAGATATTGAGGAATGAGATGCTCTTGATGTTTTGGGCATGAGAATTCACTGCCACGTTCGTTGGAACGATCACATATTTCGAGTGTTGAAAGAAGTATTCAAACGCCTAGGATTTTTTAAAACGATGTAAGAAATACTTCACTACATCTGATCTCCCTAATATCTATCCGACCTTAAATGAAATACAACTCTCATGTAAGGTTCTATTTTAGAGCTTCTCGACCGCGCACAGCAGAGGGCAAAGGTGCTTATTAATGACGGTAGGGCAGCTAACTTTATCGATTCATTAGAGCATCGTTGCAATGTGGCGTGTGTTTTCATTGTTCTATCGACAGTATAATGGAATGTGTTCTGATGAAATAAAAGGATTAATTCCTAATAATCACATATTCTTACGTTGTATCCGTATTTCTCGTAAAGCGCATTCCTTTGTAGTTAATTGGCCAGCGTACTTTGCAACGCATTATAGGAAGAAATCGTATTTTAGTCTCACTATTAGTTAGTGGAATAATCTTCCCGTGAAAGTCTTTCTGCCACTTACGACATGAGTAAATTGAATTCGAACGTCCCTCTTTCCTCCTTCTCACAATCTATTTTCATAGTCATCCCCTGAGTACTGGTCTCAAGTTAAAAAGAGTAATATATGTATCATATTTGAAAAAATTGGTTTTGATCAAGAATGTCAAGTCTAATCGAGTTACGCCAAATCTATTCAAACTAACATCAGGTGCAGACATCAAGTTTAGTCAAGCCTCAATATGTGTGAGACATATTGAAGTCAAGATCTAATAACAGTGTAGTCACATTCTAATCGTTAGCAAGCCATAGTGATTTTCAATATAGTCGTAGGCGAATAACTATGTACCCATAGTCAAGCCATAGCCACACAAGTCATAGTCGTGCTATGTGTCAGCCATTGTAGCAGTAGTGATTGTTCAGTTTAGATATATTACACTCGGCTAGAGTAAAGGTGTAAACAAGTTTCAAATCAAAAACTTTGGTGGTAGAAGGAGAAAGTGTCATGGGTATATATACGCAAACTTTAAACGATACACCCAGTTCTCAACTAATCAAAACACGAATTTAATTGGTATGCATTATTTCAGCTCAGATCTAATTTAGGAAATTTTGTTTTTTGGTTCGCGGCTTAACTAATCCAATTTTTTTCACACTTTATCATTGTCCTGCGAAAACTCGTCTATATGATGGTGCAGTATATGATACTTAATAGACTTACTGATCTTACTTTTTACTTAGTTAGTTAAGTAAAAATCCTTTATTGCAAAATTTAAACTTAAGGTTTTCCAGCAATCCTTTAAAGTGTGTAAACCCTAGGGAGATCGATTATTAGATTTTTCCAAAAACCGAATTTCGATAATTCGAAAAATTACAATTTTAAAAACCAATTTTTTGTTTTAGTAATTAAGTAACCCATTAACCGATTATTTTATTAAAATAAAACTCTTCTCACTCTTGTTGCATTAGCAAATAAAATTGATACATTTTTGTCCCATGTTGTAGTATGCTAGAAAAACGTTCGGCTTTTTTAGGGCCTTAACGGACATTTCTTCCTCGACAATGCAATGTCCTAATGTTGCATCCAGTGTTACATTTTTTACAGCCTATTTTGTAGCAGTTTTATTTGTTAGCGCCTAGTGACTATTTAGTATTGAATCAAGTTTTCCTTGCTGCAGCTTAGTACTTAAGAACCCTTAATATATCCTTGCCATCGATTTCCAAACATTTTCACACTTCACAGGATATCTGTAGAAACGTAAATATATGCACTACGTTTTTAATAGTGTGCGTCACTGTGGTATGGTAGGTGAGATACCCGCCTATCAACCAAGAAGAAAGGCTTGTGCGCTCTTTGATAACAAGAAACAATTATTGGTTAATCTGATAAAACTGTATTATAATTGAAGCGAAATATTGAAAATTACTGTATACATACACTCACGTAAAAACACACATAAACACACTAAATAGTCAAGATTTAATCACAAAAAGGATTTCAATTAGCGACAAACACAAATATATTACAATTTACTCAATAGAAGAACAAAGAGAGTAGGATTATTAAATATGTATAATACGTCGACCTTTTGCATTTTAAAGTACTAAAGTAAATATGGGTCATTCCATAATATTTAAAAAAGAACAACATTCAAAAGAAATTTAGTCGTTATTAGTTATCCTTGTTGAGTTGAATTTGACTTTTTGAGGTGAACTGTGAATATGTTTCGAATTGAAGAGTATGAAGATGACAGACTACAAAGTCAGCAAAAATATCTAAAAAGTATTCAAAGCAAATTGTTAACAACTTCATTAAAATTGACTGCGATTTACGAAAAAAAAAAACAACGACTGCCGCAATCCAATGCTATCCCATACGCACATACCTGCACACATACAATGACTATATCGTTTTAGTTTTCTTTGAATTGTAATCAATATAACAACAGCAGTAGGACAAAAAAAAAATTAAATTCAAAATAGAAAAACATGTTACTAATTTACACCATTTCCATTTAAAATTTTAAAACGACAAGATAAGAGTGATTTGTTTTAAAAGTTTAAAGTTATTGTATTAAGGCTTATAACATACTAGCAGACCCGGGCAAACGTTGTTTTGCCTTTGAATTTTATTTTCACTGTAAGTCTGGTTTGCATGCAAAGTCATGGCTGATTGATATTTAGAAGAAGAATGAAAGGTGTACTAAGTTGATATAGCAATTATTGTTCAAATGGAATTATATATTTTTGATAGCTGGGCCCGATCTGCGTTGCTGGCCACAAATGTTTCTTTTATGTTGAACTACCTCTCGAAGAAAATCACATCAGTGTTTTCGGTTATTTGCAATAGAAAAAAATGTGTTGATCGTGATATGACTGGCAAGGTTTGTCTAAAATCGCCCGCCAATAATATAAGAGCACCCCCAAATGGTTGTTGATTGCCACGTAAATCTTGTATTGTTCGATCCAATGCTTCTAGAGATTTTTTATGCGCCATTGTGCATTCATCCCATATAATAATCTTGTATTGTTGAAGTACTTTTGACATCCCAGATGTTGTTGAAATATTACATGTTGGTGTTTCGGTCAATTGCATATTCAATGGCAATTTTAACGCAGAATGTGCCGTTTTTCTTTTTAACTCCTTACTCCTTCCTTCTCTTCTTTTTTCTTTCCTGCTTTTTTTCTTCCTTCCTGCTTCTCTCCATTTTCTTCTTCGTTTCTTTATTTATTTCTTTTATTTCTTTCCACAATGTGACTCTGTGGTCTTTGGTACCCTACCTACCTAATAATTGACAAGAACTTGGCCTTTCTCAGTACACAACACCCGCACAAAATTTTATTGACATAGGAACTAAAGAAAAACGATCATGGGCAGCGATGTGTATTCGCTGAATGGTTTGGATTTTGGACTGACTGCACTATCGGTCCATATTTCTTTTAGAAAGATAATGTCCAGACCATAACCATGAACGGTGAATGGTATAGGCCGCTGATAACTCACTTATTTAAGCGGTGGTTTAAATAGAATGGCACTACGTGCCATAAAGCTTATACTTTATCCAACATCCGGCACGAGCGATTTGACAGCATATCACGTCGAGACGATGGCGACCTAGATCGTGCGTGGGGGCTTTCTTAAGTCACAGGTCTATGCAAATCACGTCGTCCTTGAAACCAACATAGCCCATGACATCATAGAATATTAAAAAAAAATTTCAATTAGAATCGAGCAAATCATTAATTCACCTGCCAACCATGAGGTCCTCGGTTCAATACCAGGCAGACAATCTGAAAAATAAAAAAGTTTTAGGTAGTAAATGGTTATGGTATTACTACTATCGAAAACTACTCTAATGCATTTGCCGTTCGGAGCAGGCGTTAAACTGTAGGTCCCTTTCAATAAGTTAAAAATATAATCGGTTGCAGCTTATTGGCTGAGAGAAGTCCCCGTGATCCTCCAAGGAATGTTCTGAAAATTATTATTATTTCTATTGTAAGGTAGCTTATATTTAGCTCTGAGCTATAAAGCTATGAAGGCTTTATACAAGCCTCGGTCCCTTATAATATATAGCAGATAGTAGATCATTTGGTAATGTATTTACTATGAAAATATTTAAAAATCAAAAGCCGTATTAAACAAATAAAATTGTTTTGTTTCATACGAACCGATTCCATAGAAAGAATAGAATTGTCAGTAGTAGTATGCTCGGACTTTGATAGGACCTTTTTTATATGACCTACTAATATTATGAAAATCGAACCTTGATTGGAATTGTTTTCCAAAGAATGTCACTATAAAGAAAAGGAAGAAAAGGTAATTGGTTGATGTTTGCTCTGAATAGGGTAGCGGCAATAGGTTATTTGCTCAATCAAATTGGAGTAAAAATAAGCATGAGAGACTTGGGCTTAGATACGAGATCTTATACATGTCATGTTGCTATAAAATGCAGGAGAAAAAAGTCATTGTACAGTATTCGAATCAATTGGTGTTCAGTAAACAGACGGTTTGTCTGAACTTTCTAGTATAAAATCGGAATATAAGGCAAAGTGTTCTTTGCATTGAACTGGTTCAGGTGGAAAAGGTTGATTTTGTGTATTTTATCCTGTTTTTAGTTAAAACAGATGGAAGAAAAAGAAACATCAGGCACAGAACACAAAAATTCAAGAATAATGCCACCACACACGCTTTGGCCTTGGCAATCCGTGAACTGTTGCCAACAAACCAACATCACTGAATTGGAAAATAATAAGGCGGCAGGCGAAGATGGACTACCAGCGGAAATTCTATGGGTTGACATCCAAACCACGGCTGAACTTCTACGTCCTCACATCATGGGAAGAAGACAGTCCGCCTCCAACTCGGAAGAAGGGCATCATTGTAAAGTTATCAAAAAGTGGCGACTTGAAAGACTGTAATTGAAGAGGAATTACTCTACTTAACACCATATATGTGTGAAATACTTGCAGTCCTAAGACTGAGAAGGCTTTAAAGTAAAATAGACAACATAGGCTTCAGACCGAATAGAAGTTACGTAGATCAAGCCAAAATTTTACGAATAATCATTGAACAGTCTACTGTTCGTCGATTTCAAGAAAGCATTTGATGCCATCAGACGAACTGTTCTATGCAAGGCACTAAAAATTAATTCGAATCATTAGAGCGATATACGAGGATGCAGTACTGTCAGTTCTACGCCAACTCAAAGGTTTGAACTAAGCGGATGACATTTGTCTATTCTCGCATAAGATTTCCAATATGTTAGACTGCACTGGAGGACTTATGTTAAAAATATTGGCTACAAATATTGGACTTGAAATAAATATCAGTAAGAATTAACAGTTCTATCACGAAAAACATCATGCTACACGGTCAACTATCTAGGAAGTATAATGAATACAAATGGCAGCTCAGAAACAGACGTGAATAACAAGCTCAGTGAAGCAGGAACGGCTTTCAGACGACTGCGGTTAGTATGGAGAAGCTCACATATATGCAGACGGACTAAGCTCAGAATATTCAACTCATGTGTTAAATCAGTTCTGCTGTATCCATAAGTAACACAGAACTGTGGAACATGACTAATGATGAACTCATACGATGAAGCAGATAAGGAAAAGAAAATGGGGATAGATCGGTCACCAGAATGTCACTCGAGTAGAGTCGTTAAGATCCAAGAAATCGTGATCGACCAAGAAACACTTGGAGACGCACAATTCTCCAGGAACTAAAGCAGAACAATCTAACATGAGAAGAAACAAAATCAGCAGCAGTAAACCGTGTTAGATGGAGATTCTTTGTGGAGCCAATGTGAGTAACGAAAAAAAAACAGAAGGATTAAGTTCGCCTACTAGAGGCTGATAGTCTGTCACTTTAGTACGGCTTAAAATTTACTTAAAATATCCGTTATGACCAATTTTTACTGGACTATGACAAGACTACTATTGGATTATGTCTTAAGCTTTACAATGATTAGGTTGTGATCTGGCTATGGTTCGGAAATGACTGGATTACACAAGACGCTTCACTGAGATTGGTTCGTGTCTTGACTATATTTAATACATGATTAAAATCAAACTTTTGTATGCCTTTCCTACTAAACTTTTTCTTGCATTCCTTTTACTTGCTGGAATTGTTGTTATGAGACCTGTACTTGTACTCAGAACGATTTTTGCTTTTTAAAGCAATAACGCACACACGCACACATCTATATATTGTATGATACATACATTAAACTAACAACCTATACAAATACAAATCTATTTAAAACTGGACATTGTGATTTTGTGTTGATCTCTCTCTCTCTCTCTCTCTCTCTCTCCGTCTGTTCTTTTGTACTGTGTATCACATAGAGTGGATGTCTCACCAGAATTCAATACATATTGAGAATGTTATTCCAATACAAAAACAACAAAAAAAAATGCATAGAAAAACTAAACACCAACACAACCATCACCATCATACAATAAAAGATTTAAAAAAAAGCTTTTGAAATATCCTTTTGATGATGATGATGATGATGGCACAAATAAAGGTATTTAAGTTAAAAGGATTTAAAAGGAGAAAAAATCGAAAAGGACATGATAAAAAATCATAAAATTAAAAATTAAAAATTGATTACAATTAGAAACGAGGAGCAGACTAGTGAAAGAGAAGAAAGTGAACGGAAACAAATGATAGTGGTTATGACAATCTTTTCTATGTCGCAATATGTTAATAAATATGGGCTGACTGGATGGATAAATAGGAGATAAGGAGTTTAATGCTTAACCGTAGTAGTTGAGTGGGATAAAGCATTATGTGGTATTAGTTACTGTGGGAATAAAGTAACCACCGATAAAATAGAGTCTTTTAGGATTAAAAGATTTATTTTTAGTTTGTTGTTTTTCTCTTGACAGATTGTAAAATAAGAAAAATTAATTTTTAATTCTTAAATAATGATAAATCACAGAAATATTGAAATTATATGATTGAAATAATTTTGGTCAAAATTTTAATGCAAATCGCTCCTAATGGGTTTTGTTTTTTGTTTGAAAATTTGTAAGAAATAGCCTCTAAAAGTAAAGGTTGATCCAACCATAATGCACGATGTTAGTTGTAACTCACAACTTAACGTCAAGTTTATTGCCCAACTTAATATGACATTTCTTTGTTTCAGTGTTTGACAAATTCATGGTGAGATACACAATTCATCAGCGCGTTAAGGATGTTGAAGCCTCTAAAGAAAATAGGCGTTCAACTCCAAATGCATTTCTTGCACTTCGTGATTTTTTTGGGCAGCATAATCGATCAAATGTATTCACAATCGGGGGACTCGTGCGTAAATTTCAGCAAATCGGGTCTGTAGGAAATATGGAACACCTGTGCACCATGCTCGCCCATTCCTTTCTGCAGAGAACAATGCTGTTGTTCCCGATAGTGTGACAGAAGAGCCGTCAACCATGGCTAGTGGTAGTGCCCAACAATTGAACATCTCATGTGAACATCACTGATGCGAATTTTGAATAAAGATTTGCATATACACGCTTACAAGGTTCAAATGACTCAAGAGCTAAAGCCTACTGACCATTTCAAGCATCGTCAATACACCGAATTATTAATTGATCAGACAGAAATGAATCATGATTTTACAAAAAAAATCATCTTCAGCGATGAGGCACACTTTCACCTCAGTGGATTCGTTAACAAGCAGAATTGCCACATTTTGGCAAATGAGAGTCTACGAATGATTGTTGAAAAGCCAATACATCAACAAAGAGTGACTATTTAATGCGGCTTATGGACTTGCGTCGTTAGCGGGCCGTAATTCTTCGAAAATGTGGTCAGTCAAACAGTTATTGTGAATGATATTAGCTGTCGCTAGATGATAACGGTCTTCCTGTGGCCAGAAATTAAGGATATGGATCTAGACGATATGTGGTTCCAACAGGATGGTGCTACTTACCACAGAGCCAACGAAACAATGGATCTTTTGCGCAAGAAATTCAATGGCCGTGTTAGCTCATGTCGTGGCGATATTAAATGGCCGCAACGATCATGTAATTTGACACTGTTGGACTTCTTTCTCTAGGGATATTTAAAAGAAAAAGTATACGTCAATAAACCAAGAACAAGACCTTAAGAATGGAATTGTAATAGATTCCTCTCTCATAATATTGTTACAAAAATAAGGTTGGGCACCCCTGCGTTTATTGCACCGTTAAAATAAATGAACAAAAGCTGCAAGAACAACTATACTTGCTGTTTACAAATAACCAAATCGACAAGAACAAACATTATAGCAGAAATAAAGTAAATAAAAATAGAGCAGCAACAGCAGAAACTAACAGCAAAGAAAACAAGTAACAGACAATAACAGGCAACAACAAATACTAAGACTAAAAGAAGTAGATGTTTACATTCGCATGTCTACATAGGAACTAAATAGAAAGTAAAAGAAACAAATGGAATTTACCTGAAGGTTATTGAGAGGTTCGAGAGCTTTCGAAGTGTTGTTTAATCAGCTATATAACAAATGATATGCATGCTTGCTCTTCAATAGACTTTGTCATATTAAACAGATGGTTTTATGTCTGCCAAATATGGGTTTCAAGATAAACTCGGCCAAAACAAAGTCACTATCCATGTGATGAGGGTGGCGGCATGTTCGGCGACAAAATTTTTCGCCAAAGGGTACCGAAGTGCGTCGTTAAGTCTATCTATTCTACGCGGGGTTTTCGAAAAACCATCTTCGGTCCTGGATGCTATGCGTTTGGATCTGTGAATTACTGGACCGAGATTGTTGGTCTAATTGAGGCTTTAGCTCGGAGTGAGCTTGATATAAGCTGATATACAGATGACTCAAAAATAAATGACTGTGATCTTACTGGGAAGATCACTGAGTGTCTTTCAGGCTGAAATCACAGGCTGAAAGCAATCTGGAAAGTTGGCTCAAAGCTAAGACCGTTAAAGTAGTCTCTAACAGCTAAGCTGCCTTAAAGGCACTTAGATCGATACGTGCGACATTTAGACTGTTTGGGTACCTGGACAATATGGAATAGATGGTCATGAACTAGCGGATGTATTGGCCAAAACGGATTCTATGACACCCTATATTGGTCCGGAAGCTTACTGTGTAGCGCCACTCTCTACCATCTTCAATCTAATCAAGGATTGTGAAATTGCCAGATGCTTGGAACACTGGCTAGCTCAAAGGGAACTTCGCCACTCTAGGGCGGCGATCAGTCCATAATTCGGGCATCCTTATGAGGTTCTCAAGTTTAGTAGCGGAACACATAATGTGTGAATGTGGGGTTCTGGATAGGTTTATATGGACCGCAGCATCTTGCAATAGTGTCTGGTCAATATGATAATAATAAGGTTCACAACTTCTGCTATGGGGATGTGAGTTCGATGCAGGTGGAAGATCAGATCTGGATATAGCGAGTAGACTAAAAACAGGCATAATCATCCTTCGCAAGTGAGTCTATGTACTAAGCTAAGTGGATTTGAAGAAAATATTAAATCTGTACTGCTCTATGGTTGTACAACCTGAAAAGTCACTAGTATCGTTACCCAGCAGCTTCAAACTTTTTGCCAACTAATGCCTCAGATAAATATTCTGGCTTCGGACCATCTTAAACGACGATCTGCTAACACAAGCCCGTCAAATACCGGTATCAATGGAAATTCGTAAAAGAAAAGTACTGTGGAACTACGCTCGTCATATGGGGTACAATGCCTGGATCTGCGGCAGGCGAAGCGGCTAATGAGACCTTTCAACATGGGCAAGACGACTATTAGAAGACTTATTGGGCCATTACTATCTTAGATATCATCTCCTCAGCCCCAATGTAGTACCTGATTTGAAGTGTCGCCTGTGAGGAAGAGCTAACTGAGTATGTTCTCTGTAAATGTGTTGCTTTGGCAAACATTCGGAGATGAACTGAGCCATTGTAGATATTGCTGTCTTTATACACAAGGAGAAGTTTAAATGACTAGGAATTCTTGCTTAAGCCTTTCTAAAAGTACTCTTGGCTATGTAGTATTTGCAGGAATATCAACAACAGAGGTACCAACTTAACAAAAAGAAAAAACTCGAATCGGAACAGTGGGACCGCCACACGAAGGTTATTCCGGAAACTTTTTGATCAGTAGTATATTGTACAAAAGGTTTTAATTTTTATGCATTTAAAAATAAGTTTTATACATATTCTATACATTTATTATATTATTTATTATATTTTCTGTATTTTTCGAACTAAACTTTTCATTTTTTTCTTTTCAGTTCAATCCAGTTTTCCTCTTTACGGTAAGTTTTAAATAACTTTCTCACTTGTTCTAAATTTATTTTAAGTTCATACGTTTTTCTTCTTTAGAAGAATTTAAATATTATAAGAAACTAAACACCTAAAAGTATGCATAACTTTTAGCATCAAGTGTCTTTATTTCAGCAACGCCTCCTCTACCCACTTAGAAATAAGCTTTTGTTTCAAACAACTTTTTCATTAAATGAAATGTTTGCCTTGAATTTTAAATGGCCAAAAACCATACAAAAGATACTCCAGAAGAGTGTGGGAGTAAAAAGAATATCATGACAACAGGTCTAATCACCAGCACTACAGGGCAATAACACTAATTTAAATAGAGTTTTAATTGAAATTAAAACAAGTAGACATACTTTTAGGCTCTAAAGCGCATATAACTTTTTAACTTAAAATATTTGAGCAGATGATAACATTTGGAAAAGCGAAAAAAAACTCAAATAAAAGAAATTTTAGCTTTTAAATGAGGAAATATAAGTATTTTACGCGCGTGGATGAAAATTATTTTAAATTAAAACTTTAGTCCAGTGAAGTGTCGCGGAGGAGTAGAAAAGACACAAAACAGTCATATTTTTTAATAATGTTGGCCAAAACAGTATAGGAAATTTAGTATTTGAGTGGTTGTTGTTGTTGGTTTTGTGTCGACAAGCCGTAATTAGTTTTTTTTTGGCAAATAATTGACAAAAAAATTAAAATTATTATCAAGGGATTTTGAAGGCATTAAGGAAGTCGTAAATTTGTAAAGAAAAGTTTCAGAAAAAATGTGTTTTTCCTAATAAAAGATAAATTTTAGTAATGATATAGGAAATATAGTGAATTAAGAAACCTTCTTTGAATGGTTAGGTAATGTTACGTCTACAAGAAGATTGAAAAAACTTGAGGCGTTATTGTTCCAGCGTAGGACACTCACAAAGAAAATCGTCTATATCTTCTCCACATCGTGACCGCTACGACAATAGTCGAGAAAAGTTAAAACCTACCGCGTTTCGGTCTTTAAATGATTTTTTATTTTTAAAACCGCTTTGTTTCTTCTTTAATATGTTCCAGTATCTATCCATCAGTGTGGTTTTGTGCCAGGAAAATCCACACCTAATCATATACTCACATTATGTCAAATAATGGAGAAAACCCAAGAAAAGCGGATCGATACATGCCATTTCTTTGTCGATTATAATAAAAGCTGCTTTTGATAATTCTATACGGAGCAAATTGCATAAAGCTATGTCTGAGTTCAGAATACTTGCCAAGCTTGTACGATTGTGTAGGATGACTTTCACAGATATAAAGTCTTCAGTGAAATTGAGCGAAGACCTCTCGGAGCCGTTTGTAACTAAAAGAGGACTCAGACAGGAGACAGTCTATTGTACTGCCTCTTCAACATTGTAATGGAGAAAATAATACGAGTAAGAGACGCTGTGGTGAATACCAATGGCACAATTTAAAGCAAGAGCCACATGCTTCTCGCATATGCCGATGATTTCAACATAATGGGACGGAATTTATGAGAAGTCCCTTTAGTATGTTTTAGAATTGAAAAAGAGTCAGCTAAGGCGGGCTTAGTGGTGAACGAGGCCAAGACAAAGTTAATGTTCTTCACGGACCAACAGACAATGTACCTTGGACCACCATTAGGCAAAAATAACTTGTATTTTGAAGTTGTGAATAACTTAGCCTATCTCGGTTCCGCTATGGATCGGCTGGGCCATTTAAAAGCTTATATTTAAAAACGCCATGAAACAAAAATGGTTTAAAATTTTGCCAAATTTATTTCTTTGTTGTGAAATACAATTGTTCCGGTTAGAAATGAAATATTATTTCATTTATATGGCTGCCGCGGCTGATCTCAGTACCCCATTAGAGCGGACCAATTTTCGACAACTTTTCGATTGTATGGGGTGGTATCTTGGCAATGGCATCACGAATGTTGGCCTTCAAATGCTCAATTGTTACTGGTTTGTCGGCATAACACTTGTCTTTAACGGCGTCACAAAGAAAGCAGTTCTACGGTGTCAAATAGCAGCTTTTTGACGGCCAGCTGACATCACCATTTCTGCTAGTTAAACCATCAAACCATCTTATTGAAACAAAATATCGTTCACATCAATAACATGAAGGGCGGGCACAAAAAAGTCGGTTATCAGGGTGCGATAGTTGTCTTCATTGACCATAATGGTTGCGCCGTCCTAATTTTAAAATAAATATGGGCAAATGATGCCTCCGCTCCACAGTCACTCGTAATTGGTGCATTGGCTTCTGTAAGACCTTGGGTTTACTGAGCCCCATATATGGTAATTTTGCTTATTAACGTACCCACCCAGATGAGCTTCATCCGAAAAGATGATTTTTGGATTTTTTTGCAATTTCCGACCAATTGTCTTTGTTTTTGAAATAAATTTCTAATAAATCCCAACGTTTATATTTAAACGGATACAAACACAATAATGTCAGCCTGGAAATAAAAAGGAGAATCTTGCTTGTCAACAAATGCTATTACAGACTTAGTAAGCATTTTCGTGATAAGACCTTGAGTAGAAGAACAAAGCTCCACATATACGAGACGGTTATTTTACAGCTTTGCTGTATGGTGGCGAATTCTGGGTGATGACACAGACTGATGAGGTGATTCTAGAAGTTTTCGAGAGAAAGATTGACAGAATGTATGAACTGTATGTACTGTATCCCGACATCGACTTCGTTAAGCGCATCAATGTGCAACAATTGCGTTAGCTGGGACATGCCGCACGCATGAATGAAAATTGTTCTGCTTGAAAGGTGTTTGATACGGAATTTGAAGGACGACGTAAGTGTGTGCGACCAAGACTCCTTTGGAAAGACCAAGTCGATGAGATTCTTTTTAAACTTGCTGTGACTAACTGGACAAGATCAACGAGCTTGGGCTTCCATATGCTCGGCTATTGACCAACTGAGGTAGTATAATATATTATAAGTAAGAAAGATTTTCTGAAGTAGTTTTGTAAGACTTCATCTTTATTGTAGGAGATGCTTTGAACTCCAGCAATTTTATGCTGCATATTTTTGGGAGCAAACATTTGCAAATTATGCATTAATTATATAACAGAGTGCAACACAATTCTTATATTTTTCTCTGAAACACACTCATTAAGAGCTCTTAATATCCTATTATACGATTTCAACTCTTAAGTAACTTCCTTTGTGCGTCTTGGTATTTTGCTCTTCCTCTCTCTCTTTCTTTCTTCATTTCTCGGCCTATAATAAGAGTAACCACTTGTTAATTATCGGCATGCTGCTTAATTTTATTAATTGCTGCCAACCGACGTATGAAACGCAGAAACCGTATTGTTTGCTCAACAACACAATTTTTTTATTTAATTTCATTAAAATATTCTTTGAAGGCATTTAAAATGTTTAATGAAGGAAAATAAAATATAAGCGAGAAGTAGTTTCGCAGAGGAGTAGTCAATATATATATATATAGAGAGAGAGAGAAGCTGTATGAATTGAATGAAATTGTATGAATGGGGGAGAGTTTTTGATATAATTCCATAAGAAAAAATTTTGAAACTGTTTTTTGCTTATATTAATTGCAAACATTTTTTTTTCTCCTTCACTCTTCTATGGAGCATATTGGCTTTCCACAAAGCATCCATATCAGTTTCTTTAATCAATTTGATCTTTCAAGCTAAGTAAGTGATTAAAACATTGTAGCTTCCTTCATATGGTTTTGCGTGGTAGTGAAGATCCTTGCTTATTGGTGGTAATCTTGACTTTATATTGTAATTTTTTACCAGTAGGTGGTGTGTTTTCCTGATCATTCGTCTGATTTTTGTCATTATCGCCAGAGGTATGCGGGAAGGTCAGGGGGCTTTTTTCTAGATGGAGTTGTATGGAGGGAAGTTGAAGCCATTTTATTAAACATTCGAAACCACAATATAATTTTTCGTCGTCATGTCCTCTGTTGGAGCTCGAAGTTGGGTCGTTTATGTTGTTATGCGTGAGCTCTAACCACTATATCACTCCACCCCCAATTGCAGACACAAACAGACTAAAAAGATGAAATTAAAAAAAAATATTGATACATTTTCAAAATACAAAAAGAATTTTAT
The DNA here is from genome assembly GCA_023159175.1 of Wohlfahrtia magnifica. Classification (NCBI taxonomy): domain Eukaryota; kingdom Metazoa; phylum Arthropoda; class Insecta; order Diptera; family Sarcophagidae; genus Wohlfahrtia; species Wohlfahrtia magnifica. The sequence continues at coordinate 21,526 of JAKWBJ010000102.1, read as the reverse complement.
GATATAATTAAATAATTAAAAAAAATTTATATACTTTCTTTCATTATTTGCATAACAAAAAAAAAATTCGGTCTGAAAAAATTTTCATTTCAGGTAAATTAATATCCTGTTTCTTGCTTTTACCACTCTTGTCTCTCGTTTATTTCCTTAACCAGCTTCCAAAGTAGCAGCTTGTTAAGTGTACTGAATATAAGCTGAATCAAAAAGGAGCCAATAGGAAATAATTCCATAGGATATACCTAAAAGTAGGCAATAATATAAAATTATTCAAAGTAAGCAAAATATACAAAACTGTTGCATTTTCAAGGAATATTGTTACGTTTTTGTCTTTTCAAATTACACTGCACAGTGGTTTCTGTCATAGACCTTTTTATCATTTCTAGGAAAAAAATGCCTAAAAACATTACTCGAATATTTAGGATATGATTACCCTGTTTAAGTTGTATTTGTTTGAACAGTACTACCAACTCAATTTCGAATTTTAAGATTTTAGATTTGAATTAACGTAGCTGAATAGAAGGTTTTAGAATTTACTAGAACATTCAAAATTAATGTTAATTTACTATAAAAGGCGGCTCATTGTGCTAAGTGATACAATTATAATTATAAAGTCGTGCTAACGCGGTAGTAAAAGTGTTAAGTAATTTGTCTATTAAGTGGGAGTTAAATAGGGTACTGTAGAAAGTCATTTGTGGAGATAAAAAACTTTATAAAGTAAAACAACAAATTGGTGTCACTTATTTAACTTAATGGAATTTAAAACGACTCAAACGTTTTAAAAGCTTAAAATGTAACATTATTATTACTTAGCATTTTGAGCTTTTATGCTGTTAATTTAGCCTGCCACCCAGTCCCTTTTTTTAGTTATATTTTATCGATCAAAACGATCTCTTAGGTTTTGAGACAAACTTCTAAATAACACTATGCGACAGAATAAAATGAAGTAGAAATCCCTGGAGAATGATACAACTTTTCTAATAGGCAACATCGAGTTTAACAAGAATCTGATTACGAAATTTTCGCTGAACCCCTATAATCTTGAGTTACGGGTAAGATATCGGTTTTTCGCTCCTTTTTATGAATTTATTAAAAAGGCATGTTAAGTTATAAATAAGATAAAACTTAGTTTTTAGAAATCCGTTGGCAATTGATGGGGTTATTAAGCATTTTAGTAAAGCAACTCATAAAAATATCGGGCGATTACTAGTAGATCCTTTAGATTTTTATATATCCGTGCAAGCAGAAATTAATTTTATTGGCAGCTGTTTTGAGTTTATAGACAAATAGGTTGTCATTTAACATTTTATAATTTTTTCAGATTTATATTTAATTTTATATAGAAAATATAATAATTTGTACAATTGTGTAAACATCGCTTTACGTTGATATTGTAACTGGAAGTATTTTTGGCCGTTGGCTCCATATAAGTGAAACCACTGTGCACTCTTTACTACTTATTTATTGTCCATACTTCTATATTGCTATTATTAAAGTCTTAAGCTGGGATCACACGATTGACTCAAATACACCAACCTGATACAAATTTTATTGTGACAAATTAGCGCACAACAATAAAATTGTCCCAATTAAAAATTCTGTATTCACACGGTTGTCCTATTTTATACAAAATTTATTGTCACAAGATGGCGCGAAATGATGTATTGACAATAACTGTCCTAACGCTGTCACATGATTGTTCTAGTTTATGGCAACTCTGTGAACCAGCTGTTGTGGTAAATTAATTTTTTTTTTTTTTTTTGGTGTTCAAAATGGTTCCCTCTTTAAAAAAAGAAAATTGCGTTCTCTTTATTTATATGAAGGTCATATAGTGAACAAATAAATAAAAAGAAATAAAAAAAAGAAAATAAGGAGTGTGTAGATCAGAGATTGGCTTACGAGAAGGGCCATTGATGGTGCATATGAGAAAACATTTTAATAAATTTAAAAAAAATTAATTCACTAAAATATTAATTTATTTAAATTATAATATAATTACAAACTATATTTAATTCTCTAAAGTAAAGATGATTTATTCTCTAAAAAATAAAAATTGCATCGGCTTTGATTATCAGGTGTCCGCTTGATAAAAAAAGTAAAAATAATGAAAAAAAGAAATGGTGGAAGTTTGTGATGCAATTTACATATATATAAATAATTAAAAAATGCATATTTTAAGGGATGACAATTATAAACACCGTATAAACACGTGTTTTTTCAGAAAGAAATCAATTAAAAAATGAAAATCGGTGATTATTGTCTTCTTCAATTGCCACACAAAAATACAATAAATATTGGTGTGTTTTTGAAATTTACACTGGTGCATGATTGTCGATAAAGTTTTCACACGATTGTCGTACCCGGGTTGCATTTTATTGAGATAAATAAGCACAATAATATTCTGAGTTGCCGTATGAGCCAATAAATTGTATAATCACACGATTGGCATATAAAATACACTAATTATTGGTGCATTACGACAATCGTTTGATCCTACCTTTACACTTATTGCTATATAGTGGCCTCTTGTGGTGCACCTTCGCTTCTCAACTTCTTGTTTACTACTGATTCCTAAGTTCGGTTCGGCAACGTTTTTATAGTCACATAAAAGAAACTTTAGAAAACTGTAACATAAGGGGGAACTTTATTAATTTCACTTGAGTACTGTAGTATAGTAGTACAGTATGTGACCGATATAGATATTTTGTGCAATAGTTACACTCCACACAATGGTTTGTCTGCTTTTGTTGTAGTAATGCGATGCCTATTTATACTTTTTTATAAAAACACTATAGAGAATTGTTGTTGTCAAAATATCTCCTTAACAATATTATATATGTTGCTTGGAAACTTTTGCAAGATAGCTTGATAGTAGATTTTTTATGCACTCCGCACAATTAGCTTAGTAATAACATAAAGAACCCAGAGACCTCTGACTCAGGCAGACTATGGTCAGCATCTTTGGTATTTTATTAATAGCAAAATTTTGGCCATATTTTCCGAGTTTCTCCATGAAAATCATTATCAACTGAAATTTGTTTTCATAAACTTAAAGGCATATTATAGGGCTGTAGATTACTTACTTTAAATATCGCCTATCTTCATGCCATAAAACTTGTTTAAGAGTTTTCTCACAGTAAATAATTTTACATTTCAAGAGATTATGTGTCATTTCATATAAATACCGTAATATTAAATACTCTTTTAACATGAATGCCTTAAAGCAGGCAATATTATATTTTGCTTAATATTATAATCTGGCTTAAGAGACTATAGTAATATTTTAGAATTTCAAAGAAATAAAAAATGGTGCTCATGTTATAAATTTCTTTTTAATCAAAATTAACGAGCGTTTATAAGAGACAAGAGAGGGGGAGAGAAAGGACGAAAGAGAATAGTAGACGAAAATTTTAATAAGTTTATAAGATAACTTTGTAATAAAGAAAATTTGTCATAATCAAGTATTTGCTCTAAAAAATTGTACTTCTTTTATTTCAATTTAAGGGACATGACTATTTCCAAGGCATAGTTTAAGGCTGTTGCATTTTTAATATTAATATGTTGCCTACTTTTGTTGTTATTGTTTCTTTTCTTTTCTTGCTTAAAGAGGTAGCAGTTGTTTTTCCATTTTTTGTTTATTTAATTTCTTTTTATAATTTTGACTGTTGTTGTTGCTAGTCTGTTTATACATTATAAAACGTTATTCATTATGCCTTAATTTCCACTAGGGCCGTTATGATTTATACCAGTATTTATGTACGTATGCAAATATGTAAGTACGTGTCATAGTATGTGAGTCTATAAGGAGCTCTCATATGTGTGTGTGGTAATGTAATATATTTATATTTATTTTTGTGTATAAATTTCTTAAAGTTTACATTATTGTATACACTTGTAATATATACAGGCAGGCTGAATGCATACTCGTACGTATGTATGAATGTAGATGAGAAATATACATTGTCTACATGTTGTAATACTACTACGCTTTCATACACGACAATAACAGGGTAATATAAATGTATTAAAATTTTATTTATTTACGCGCGTATGTAAATTGTTTAAATTAACATACAAATTAATTGTAATCAGTAATGACAACATATGTATGCTAACAAACATATATAACATAGGTATGTATATGACTTTACATACACACTATTGGACAAAATAAAGAGCAAATTATCTTTGTTATATTTCATCAGAGAAAGGAAGAGACAAACTCAATATTATTGTTAAAAAATTAAGTGAATATATTAATTTCCTTTACGCTTCACTGTAAAAAACATAAAAACTTTAATATTTTAACTAAATTTTTGCAGTAAAACAACATAAATTAAAACACTCCTTACCAATGGTTGCACAAAATAAAGTGCGAATGCAAAATCTTGGATGATAACCGCAGCAATACAGAATATTTTCTCAAATTTCTTTTTTTATTTGAAAGTACAATCCTTCCGATTAATAATGGAAAATAATTTCATTCAAATGGCTGCCTCAGCTGGCCATGTAGTAGCCTACACGATCGATATAATTTTTAAGCACATTATCGATTGTGTGCAGCTGTATTTCACCATTGGCTTCACGAATATTGTCCTTTATAGCGTCAATTGTCTCTGGCTTGTTGGCGTAACACTTATCTTTGACGGCACCCTACAAATAATAGTCCAACGGTGTCAAATCGCAGCTCCGAGGTGGCCAAACGACATCAGCTCTGCGGCTGATAATGCGATCTTCAAAAACAGGGCGCAAAACATCGAGTGTAGCTTCGGCTGTGCGGCACGTAGCGCCGTCCTGTTGAAACTAAATGTTGCTAATATCCTCCTCTTCAATTTTTGTGAACAAAAATTCGTTCAACATGGCCCGATAAAGATCGCCTTTGACTGTAACGGCAACTCCTTGCTCATTTTCGAAGAAAAATGGCCCAATTATGCCTCTGGACCAAAATCCGCACTAAACAGTGACTCGTCTTGGGTTTATCGCCTTTTCAATGTATGCGTGCGGGTTTTCTGTACTCCAAATGCGACAATTTTGCTTGTTTATGTACCCGCCAAGATCAAAATGAGTTTCATCTGAAAAGATGCGTTTTGATTATGTAACATTACCATGATTTTCAAAATAATGTCGCAATATTTCCCAGCGTTGTTCAAGCGTATACACAACCATATTCGTTCAGCGGAAGGATAAAACTAATTATCTGTTTTTGAAGATCGCATTATCAGCCGCAGAGCTGATGTCGTTTGGCCACCTAGGAGATGCGATTTGACACCGTTGGAGTATTATTTGTGGGGTGCCGTCAAAGATAAGTGTTACGCCCACAAGCCAAAGACAATATTCGTGAAACCATTGGTGAAATACAGCTGCACACAATCGATAATGTGCTTAAAAATTGGACCGGCTACTGCATGGCCAGCCGAGGCAGTCATTAGAATGAAATTATTTTTCATTATTAACCGGAAGGATTGTACTTTAAAATAAATAAAAAATTTTAGAAAATAATCGGTAGTTTTTTTTGTAGCATTTTCAAAAAAAAAAAAAAATATTTGGCGGATCCTATACAACAAAGGTAATTTGCACTTTATTTTGTCCAATAGTGTACATACATATATAAGAATTCAATATGAGATAATATTTATATACGTATGTATATATTTTTATAATATTGTATTTTTATATTTATATATGGCAGGGGTATAATAATTTCATAATATAAAATTAAAAATACACTGAAAAAAAATTTATTTAATTGAGTGTGTTTTTGAATCAAATCAAATAAACAATAGTTTAAATTGGTTTCGAGGGCTTTAATGCTCATATAGTTTTCTCTGTATAGTCTTTAGGACAGACGTACTTTGACTATTGTTTTTTAAACAAATTATTTCTTTCGGTGTATAATTTACCTGTTTACGTATAAACATATGTGTGTATTTACACATTTCAAAATCTATACAATCCATAATTATTGTATATTTTACATTGTTGATGACAAAGCTATTTAAATATTATTAGTTTTTTTGCTTGTGATTTTAATCGCCGTATAAAAATGATTCAATTGTATGATTTCCAAAGAGAAATAGACAGAAAAATTAAAAGCAATTTTAACTGCATAGGCCTTTCACTTCATGCTTGGTAGTCAAGGTAAATAGTCCTCTAATTTGCAATAATAATTAAATGCCTAAATAGGGTTGTTCAACAATTGATTTGCCAATGGGAGTATATTGCAATAACATAATAATTTTGCCTCTTGACTTATTTAAGAGATACGCGTTATGGATAACTTTAACTGTTTTGAGGGCCTTGGAATTTATGAAGTCGGATCCTTTTCAATACTGACGATAACGCAACTCTTTGTCTTTACTTCTTTTATTTTTATTTACTACGGACATGCCATAGAACAGATTTAGGCAAAGAGCTGCTCTTCTTTTTTACTTTCAAACGTACGTACTCACACGTAAAGGCAAAATATAAAAAAAAAAATAAACAAAGTGAAGTAAAGAGAGAACAAATGGAAAGATAAAGTGAAAAGTGGCGTGAGTAGGAGACTCTCAAATTACTACCACCTTGTAAAATACATTAATATTAGTGTGCCTGACGCTGCCTTAGAAGTGTTTTTTTTTTATTAAATGCTTTTGAATACATTAGTACTTGTTTGGGTATTATCTTATATATAAAAATGAAAGTATGTTTGTTTGTTAGTTTGCTAAACCGATTTTCTTGAAATTTTTACAATATCTCTCTGTATGTCGGGAAAGAATTGAAGGCTATATAAATTCCCAAAATTCTAGTTAGGCGGTGCCATGCTCATACAAAATAAATATTTATTTTTTTATATCTTCAAAATGGTAACAGAAAATGTTACTAAATTTGGCCCAAATAGATTCCTAGCCAATACAAATCAGTAGACAAAAAGTGGGCGGAATTGTAAAAGTGGTCGTGGTACCTTCCATACAAACTAAATATTGTTTTTAGTATATCTTGAGAACGCTTACAGCTAAAGTTTCGGAATTTGGTCTGAATGACCAAAAAGTGGCGGAATTGTATAACTTGGCGTGATACCTCCCCTGCAAACTAAATAATGATTTCTGTATATCCTGACAAATGTTAGAGATAGGTTGGGTAAGGTAGGCTGATGGACAGTCCTGCATGCCACAAGCATAGATGATAAGCCGGGTATCAAACAAACAGAACCACAACTCCTGCAAAAGTCAAACGAGGGGATGCCGAGTCTATCAGCATGCCCCTCCATCAGGCACTGACCCGTGAGAATCGCAATTGTGCGATGGATGGTCATGCGACTTAGGGAGAGAAGACATTTAGTCGCTTTTTTCATCGAGGTCGATCCAGCAGATCCTGCCGATACCACACGTGCTCTCATGCCGCCAGCGAGATTGAGCATCGCCATACACTGACTGCAGAATATCCAGCTTAACCGATGCAATCGGAACACCAAACTCAGTACCCGCCCTGGCCAGTTCATCAGCAAAGCAGTTTCCGGCGATATCCCTGTGTACCGGAATCTATATGAGAGTTACCTTCGAATGAGTCGATATTGAGAAAACCGCGACATTCATGAACTAGGGTTAAAGCAAAAGTTTCAGTACTAAATGACTTCATAGTCAATACAAATTATCAGTTCAAAAGTGGGCGATATTGGACAAGTGGATGTGGTACTTCCCATACAAACTAAATATTGATTTCTATATATCTTGAGAACGGTTAAAGCAAATGCTTCTGAATTTTGTGTGAATAACTTTATAGTCATTTCAAATCATCGGGACATAAATGGACGGCATTAGACAAGTGGGCGTGGTATTTCCCTTTTCCTCTAGGCAGCATATTGGCTTTTCACAAGGCATCCATTGCTTTTTTTGTTTCAGTTTCATTTCACGCTAAGTAGGTGATTAATCCACTGTAGCCCCCTTCATATGATTGTGTAGTGGTGAATATCCTTGCTAATTGAATTCATACTAAATATTGAAATTTGTATATTATCTATCCACATCAGCCAAAAAGTGCGAATTGCAGAAATCACATTGGATAAAATCTATTTATAGACGCATAGTAAAATGTAAAATGAATGTGTGTTTGTTTGAAGACTATATACAGTTAAAAAGCAGAAAGAACAGTGTCTTTATGGTAGGAACAAAAGATTGGATTTTGACCGGAAGGTGACAAAAGGTAAAACATTTAACTAAGATAGCATTTATTATAATAACTAAGATGTAACAAATATAGTTATTATGTCTTGTGTGCAGTAGTTAAGCTACACACAATAGTTTGGCTGCGTTTATTGCTGTAATGGGATTTACATATATATATATATATATATATATATATATATATATATATAAAGGGTCCGCCAAATAATTTTTTTTTTGAAAATACTATAAAAAACTACTGAATATTTTCCCAATTTTTTTTTACTTTTTATTTGAAAGTACAATCCTTTCGGTTAATAATGGAATATAATTACATTCAAATGGCTGCCTCGGCTGGCCATGCAGTAGCCCACACGATCGGTCCAATTTTTAAGCACATTATCGATTGTGTGCAGCTGTATTTCACCAATGACTTCACGAATATTGTCTTTCAAAGCGTCAATTGTCTCTGGCTTGTTGGCGTAACACTTATCTTTGACGGCACCACACAAATAATAGTCCAACGGTGTCAAATCGCAGCTTCGAGGTGGCCAAACGGCATCAGCTCTGCGGCTGATAATGCGATCTTCAAAAACAGGACGCAAAACATCCAGTGTAGCTTCGACTGTGTGGCACGTAGCGCCGTGCTGTTGAAACCAAATATTGCTAATATCCTTCTTTTAAACTTTTGTGAACAAAAATTCGTTCAACATGGCCCGATAAAGATCGCCATTAGCATTAACGGCCACTCCTTGCTTATTTTCGAAGAAAAATGGCCCAATTATGCCTCTGGACCAAAATCCGCACCAAACAGTGACTCGTCTTGGGTGTGTCGGCTTTTCCATGTGTGCGTGCGGGTTTTCTGTGCCCCAAATGCGATAGTTTGCTTGTTTACATACCCGCTAAGATCAAAATGAGCTTCTTTTGAAAAGATGATTTTTTTTGGCAAAATCGGCATCTTTTGTAAGTCGATCGCAGCCCCAGATTACAACCATATTCGGTGAACGGAAGGATAAAACTAATTATCTGTCAAATCAGACATGAGCTAAGTATTACCATTCACGAAATAAGCACTAGTTGAAAAAAAAAACTTTAGTTGGCGGACCCTTTATATATCTGTGTCGATATGGAAGAGCAGCTTAAGTCGACTTAACATATTCTTTCTTTACGACACAGATTTATCGTATCGAAAGACCATCTCGAAAAGTATCTAACGGATTACACTTTTATTGATAAAACTCTAGTTAAATATGATGTTCCTTTCTTCGTATCTTGTCTTTTATTCTATAAATCTGTATCTTAAGTCGACTTAAACTACTCTTATAAAAACTTTATGCGGCAGTGTTGTTGAAATATACAGAATCATATAAACTTAAGATCTCGATACGAATTTTTTTTAAGTATAATCGAGACATAATCGAAATTAAATTAAATTGATTAAAACATAAATATATTAATTAAATATTTTTTAAGGCTTAAATTCGGTTTAAGGCAAAAACAAGTGTTTTTTTAAATAATATTTAAATTTACAATTGTTGATTATTATAAATTTTTTAAAATTTTTTTTATACCTAAATATCGCCTAAATGTATGCATTATTTACGTATGTATTTACATGTACCAAAATGAGTAAAAATATTATATTTGTCTATTTTTAAACATATTTATGAATATTAACGAGCCGAAATTAAAATATAAATTAAATAAATTAATTATGAGACAATTTTAAATATAATTTTCTTTTTTTGCTGTTTCGACCTGTTCAGTTTTAGCCATTTTATTAGATTACAAATAAATAAATGTTTTCAAAATAAATATTTAAACATATTTTAAATTGATTACGGATAAATGGTTTTAATAAATATGCAAGAGCATTAAACAAAAATTAGTGCATACAATGTATCATACACATGTAATCTTTGCAAGAGGGCATACAAATTATTTAGGAAAATTAATTAAATTGATTTAAAAAAAGAACACCAATAGTTGGGCTTGAAGCCAAATATTTATTTTTTCTTTACTTTTTAACTAAAATTTATTTATCAAATTATTTAAAAGTAATCAAATAATTTTATTATAAATTATAGTTTAATCCAAAAAAGTATGCTTAACTTTGTGTTATTTGAAAAGCTTCAATGTATACTATTTAATTTAATAACAACAAGTTCTTGTTGATTCTCTTAATCGATTTTATTGGCTAATGATTTTTGTAAATAAAATAAGAGAAAAATAAAAAAAAAATTGTAAATGAAATAAATCTAAAATGAAATAAATATAATTAAGAGATAAACTGAAGAAGATATACTCTACTAAATAAATAATTGATTTCGTTTTGCGTGTATCCGTCATTCAAATATCTTCTTATTTTCTTTTTTAATAAAACAAAACATAAGTACGTGCACGAAATGTTATTGGACCTCCTCTAACAACTAACAAACATGGTGAGATACCTATGAGGGAAGCGAACTGAGATTTGCCTCATACTAAGAAAAAACGAAAGTTAAGGGAAAAAGTAATTTCTTGAATATTTGATATTCTATTAAATCCCTAGGGCTCTGTTCACTAAGTCCCTGACAGTTAAGAAGTCCCTGACTCAGCCATCTCCTAGTAATGGCTGAGTATTTCGATATCAATTTTATATGGGTACCAGGTCACAGTGACAATTCGGGCAATGAGCTAGCTAGACAAGTCACCGTGGCTCCGAATCCTTCGGCGTGGGAGAGTTTTGATATACCAATCTCTACCTGCCGTCTGCGTACAGTGTATTGGACCGATAGTATTTTTGATGAGAAGTGGAGGCAAGCTCTGACTTGTAGACAGGCTAGAACCATCTGGCCGAGAGTGGACATGGCCGAAAGGCAGGATACTGCGGTCATTATCTAATGGGGTGACACGCTCTTAGGTTGGGCCATCCTTTGTAGGTTTTGTTTGGAGAAAGACGGGACATTTTCTTTTGGAGTGCCTGGCATTGGCAGGACTTGGACTTAGGATATGTATAGTAGTAGTGTAGCTTTATGAGATTTTCATGTATGGCTAATCGACACGTTATAGAGGAGACGAATTGACTAACCAGTGGCTGTCAAGTGGAATTTTGGGTATCACAATGGACTCTATCGAGCCTAAGTATGCTGGTAGTTAGGCCCGGCGGCCACTATTAACCTAATCTAAAGCCTCTGGCGTTGACTTCTAAAGCAGGTTAATGACTTAAAAACTTTGTATTTTATATTCATATGTGTTGAGATATTATTGTTGAAATTTGATACCGTTTAGTTGTTGCACGCTTGTATAGCAGTAATAATAAATAAAGTATAGGTAAAATATACCTACCCTAGTATTCTAGGGTTAACCGCTCCTGGGATTTCTTATCCATGGGCTTTCGCTAAAACAATACTAAATGGGTTAGTCTGCGTCTAAATCCAATCTTAAAAAAAAACGTCTGAATTGCTTATGGTCCACATATGGCAATTTTATTTTTTTATGGTATCTTTTAGAAGAATTCCAGCTGGTCGTTAAAAAAAAAATAATTTGACGCAAAAAGCTATCGAATTTTCGTTGAGCTGTTCATAGCTCATTGACCAAAAATATAGATTTTGTGGCTTTAATTTGTTAGCGAGCAGGATTTTGAAAGCTCGAAAGCTCGAAAGCTTCTGGCAAACGATTGTCAACATGCTGCATGCAGCGTTCCATCAATATGTCATGGTATTCAGCTATACTTTCAGTTAGTATTGCAATATTTATTATAGCGCTATCGGGCCAATATTGCTTTTTTTGAACAATATTGCTTGCTTACTAACTGAGTTCTATTCGAATGAATTGAATGATTCGAATCATTTATGAGTATCATAAGCATTTTCTGATTAACGAATGAATGATATGAGTATTAGTTACACGTTTGACTTATACTCATCGCTATTTTTACTTATGAATCAACGTTAATGCTAACCATAGCTAGCGTACGCTAGCTTAAGCAACTGTACAAATACACACAGTCATATGTATATAACTATAATGTATTTATCATACTTTTCGTCAAGTTTCGCTCAGTATCATTTGTTTATGTTTTCAGCGAAGCTGATCAAGTGTTATAAGCAAAACAAAAAAGTAACACGTTGTGCAATGGATGCTAAGCGCAACTACTGTATTTTTGCATTATTTTTTATGATTTAATTTTGCTTTAATAAAATACATATTAAAATTAACTCGCTTATAGTAAAATGCTTATTAATAATAGACATTAAAACAGGATTCCGTGATAAAAAAGTCAACTATAGCCACCAAAAAGTTGATTAAGTATTTGACATAATTTTCATTGATTTTTGACAGTAGCCCTTATACACTCCTTGGGTCAATTTGATCCAACTTTGGTTTTCAGACGCAAAATTTTTCCATTTTATTTTAAGATATGAACGTTAAACTTGAAATTATACATTACAGGGACGGAAATTATGCTTTTAAAGTAAAATAATAAAATTTAGTTTTTTCCTTTCCCCTCCACATATCAAAGCAAGATTTACAAACTAAGTATCATAAGAATGGCACATATCCAAGGGATGCAAAAGGGTTAAGTGAGCAAAAGTATAATATAGTTGGGCCTTTCTTGTGAGTATGAGTAATTAAATTTAAATAATGAGTACCCACTTAAACTTATAAAACCATGAGTGAGTATGAGTAGCGAAAAAGCGATTCATTCAAAAGAATAAAAACCTTGATTTTTGTATTGTAATATAACAGAACAATTTTGGGGCGTTGTTGCCCTTATAGTACATAATGAATTTTTTTTTTAAATATTTAGGAAAAATAAGATGAGATCTGCTTGATTTGCAGAAAGAAGCCGGAACGAATCTGTAAATAAATCATTTAATATTTGCGAAATTGCTTATACCCCTACCTTTTTTTACCTTAAAGTACTTGAACTGATTTAATACGCTAACAACATTACATGTCTACAGAAAATAATTTATTTAAGTGTTTTTCGATGAGATGACTAATTTATAAACAAGAACAACAGCAATAACAACGACAAACACGACATTCAGTGACAAAAATAATCTTGACTTTATTTCTTATTTTGTCGTTGTTTGTGGGCACTTAGAATTAGTGATTGTTGTTGCTATAGGTAGGTGAGAAAACGAAAAATAGAAGAAAATAAATATATACTTATGTATGTATTTGCTGTTGTTGTAAAGATTAAGTTATTGTTGTATTTGCTTTGTTTACCTAAACAACACAAAAATAATTTTTAAATATTGGCCAACTCTTTCTCTCTTTTTTGGTTTACTTTTTCTGATGCTATAAGCACATCGATTACAGCGAGCAACGGGCAGTAAAGCGGAAATGGTCGCTCAACAGCATTTGCTACCATGTTGTCGGCTTCATACATATTTTGAAAGAAGGCTGATAGCAAAAACAGCTGACAGTGTTAGTGTAGATATTTACAAACATGAATATTTTTAACAAAAATAGTTATTGAAATAAATTTGGTAAATTTTGTAACAGCAATCGCTCCTGAAATACACATACGAGTATCAATGCTATTAAAATTAATAATAAAAAATAAATTCTTGGCAACTTCAACAAATCAAAACAATAATAAACAATTAATATTATGAACAGCCATTTGTTATAAGGACAAACATTTCAGTGGTGCCACGCTCAGTTTTTCACATTCACAAAGTTGAAATGGCTTGTTTAAAATATGCTTATGGGACATATTCGAAAATCTAAAAATTAAATGAGTCAATTTTTAGTTGAAACAGTCTGTATCACTATCAGAATTAAAATGAATTAATGGAAACATGTCTGTACTTTTCACTTATTATATACTCCTATATTTCACAATAAACAATTTATTTTATCAAGGTGGCAAGTTGACTACAACTAAAGAATTCTTCTTCGAACTGGCAGAGATGGCAATTGACCAAAGTTACCGCAGGGAGATTTTCACTTTTCAGCATTTTATTGCATGTGGTTTTTAAAATAACCATTTATTAAGAACACAGGTAGCTTTAAAAAAAGCTAGACATTTTTAAGAACTCGAAATGGGCAGTTTTTTACTCAAAAGCTTTTTCGAAAATCATTCAGTTTTTAATTATTAATATTTGTTTATTTATATTATTGGGAGGTGCCGTGATCAAGTGGTTAGAGCGCACGCATAACAGCACAAATGACCCAGGTTCGAGCCCCAGCAGAGGGCAAAGAGAAATTTAATTGTGGTTTCCCTCCAGACGACTTCATCTATACTCTCCTTCCCCTATACCTCTGGCGATGATGACAAACATCAGACAAATGATCAGGAAAACACACCATCTACTGGGAAAAAAGTATTTCAATGCTAAAATAAAGATCACCACCAATTAGCAAAGATCTTCACCACAACGCAAAATCATATGAGAAGCTACAGTGGGTTAATCAACTATTTAACTTGAAAGATCAAATTTATTAAAGAAACTGAAACAAAGCAATGGATGATTTGTGGAAAGCCAATATGCTCTCTAAAGGAGCAAAAAACAAAAATAAATTGCAGTTATTTTTAAATTAATTTTTCAGCAAATAGCCTCGAATTGCTATCTCTAAAAATTTTGAATAGCAACATATCATATTTTCTATTTTAAAATTCATTATTTATTGCTTTTTTAAAAAGTAGTAAAATAAAGTCGGTGCAAAAGCCTATCTGCTTAAGTAGTTGTTTGGATAGTTCCTAACTGCTTGTAGAAAACAGGCTATAAAACTTTTTTATTATAAATACATATATATATGACTAAACACAATGTATAAATTTATTTTGTATTTGTATATAAAATTATAAGTTAAAATAAGTTAATAAATAATCATTTTGCTCTATTTTTTCTGTTAAATACAAAACGAATACCTTAAAATCGTTTTTATTTAACATTTTATATTATATTGGCATTACTAATTTGTTTTTTGCTGCTCAAGAAAATAGAAATTAGTCTAAGTTGGGAAGCGGCAGCAAAAAATATTCATTCACTTATAAACGTGTGTATAATAATTCCACCATCTTGCTGCCAGCTGCTCGCTGTCGTCTATGTGTTTAAAGTATTGTTGCGAAAGTAAGGTTGCGCATCACAGCGTTTATTACATTGCTAAAATAAATAAACAAAAGCTACAAGAACAACTATATGTGCTGTTTACAAATAACCAAATCGACAACAACAACAACTATAAGCAGAGACAAAGTAAATAAAAATAACACGGCAACAACAATAATTCAGCAGCAAAGAAAACAAGTAACAGACAATAGACAAGCGACAACAAATACTAAGATCTGAAAGAGGTAGATGTTTATATACGCATCGCTACAAAAGAACTAAAAAGAAATTAAAAGAAAGAAATGGAATCTACCTGAAATATCGAGAGGTTCGAGAGCTTTCGATGTGTTGTTGTTTACTCAGCCATCGATGCGATCAGTTTATGTGTCGTAAACTCAGCGAGTGCAGTTTTTAAGTAGAGGTAACTCAGTGAAAGTGTTATTGGTGTGAAGAGAGTTTATAAGGAGTAAACTCCTGAAGCTGGAATTAACTCAGTAAAGAGAGTTAAGTGTGGATGACCTCTGGTTGAAAAGGTTGTGATCGAACCTAAGTTATAACTACGATCGGGTTGGAAGGTGTTTAAGTAGAAAGATCTGTCGAGTAATTGTTGTTGTTTACAAGATTATAAACAGACAGAGTAATTAAGAATAAAAATTTGTTATTGCCTGTAAAAAGATTACAAGCAGTGGTGCACAAAACTGTGTTGAATAAAGGATTTTTTAATTAAAACCAATCACAAAATTTATTCTATTTTAACTACAATCTACGAACTCATAAAAAAGGTAAAAACGTAACAGTATTATGCTTTTTTGTTTTTATTCACATGCATTCATCCATACAAACAGCCACCCTCTTGGTATTATTGCCAGGGTTGTCAGATCCTTTTTAGCTTTTTCACCAAATTCACTTTCAAAATTCGCCAAAATCGCCAAATATTCCGGTTTTTACATTCAGACAATAAAATTTATGTTTTTTTTTTTAATGATGAAAGACATTTTCGAAAAACAAATAAAAAAATAATTTGTTTTGAATTCCTAAATATCGCCATAATATATGTTTTGTTAATATTATTAACCAAAAATATGTATTAGCAAAAAAAAAGCGAACAATGTACATTTATAAGCTAATAACTGAATACTATCCGATTTTAAGCTTTTCAGAATATTTGTAAAGAACACAGGAAGACCTTTTGAATGATGTTATACTTAATAGCTTTGAGGTATACATATTTGCGAATTTCTCTTTGCCACATTTTTGAACCTTAGAGCTTCTTTTGTACCATTTATAAACTCATTTCGCCGCCTGTTGTCGAATTTAATAATTTTATATCATCATGTAGCCAAACCAAAAATTAGATCGTCAAATAGATTTTAAAATCGCCACGTTTAGCGAGAAATCGCACATCTGACAACCCTGATTATTGTTAATCAACTGAACTTGCTTGTTATCAAAAAGAGAAAAGAGAGCAGAGAGTATTTTATGGGTAATTGTTTACAATTGTAACAGCTGTTTTCTTATTTTCTTTTATTCATCATGTTTTTTTTTTGTTTTTTTTTTCAATTCGATTTTGTTAAAGAAAAATAATAATTGAAAAAAAAATATTAAAAAAAGTCAACTTAATAACATGAGTAGTAAATTTTTCTTATTAAGAATTCATATCTCTGTTATGTTGTCATTGTCGCAAGGACAAAAAAATACAATAAACATATGGTTCAACAATTTTGTGTGCTGCCCCTGAATAAAAATCAACTTGCTGTTGTTATTGTGGGTGTGTTTTTTCATAAGTGACACTTCACCATCAAGTATGTGAGCCATAGTACAGAGATGGATAGGTGCTATCACTTACATTTGGTGATAAATTAAAATATTGTTAAAATATAACAGGAAATAACAAATAATAGAGTTATAGAAGATCAATAACGACTCGTATGATACCGTATACTATAATGTAGTATTGGAATGATTAAGACTGGTACTATCCAATACAATGAGGAAGGGTTACACTTAAATTATCGAAGCCAAATTTTAGCCATAAGCGTTTCTGCTGAGGTTGCATACATCAGTTCTAACAGTTGTCTTCTAGAGCTTCAGTACCTCAAACGGAGCTAGCTAGAGCTTATAAAGAAATCAGTTAAGCTATTCAAAATAGGAGCACTCTCAAGTTGGCTGGTATATCGGTATGAAATTAGCATTAGCGTTTTTTTTTTGTGAAAATAAAACACTCATTTTTAAAAAGAAAGTAAAAAACATTTTATTCAAAGTATTGGTCATTGCTGCGTGCACATTTTTTCCATCTTTAAAGCAATTTAGGGATTCCACGCCAGTAAAACTGTTCGACTTTTGAAGCAAACCTGTTGGTCACCCAATTTTCGACTTCCTGGTAGAAATCGAAGCGCTGCTCAGGCAATGCGTTTCCCATCGATGAAAAAAAAGTAGCCTTGTAAATACGGCGGGTGGGATAGCAGCTCCCAGCTTAATACTTTGATTGTTTCCTGAACCGTTTTCGCTTTGTGTGCAGGTGCATTGTCGTGTTGCAAAAATACCTTGCCGTGTCTTGCGGCCAATTCTGGTCGTTTTTTGATCAATGCATGGTTCAAATTGATCATTTGTTGTCAGTACCGATTTGTATTAATAGTTTTACTACGTTTTAGGAGCTCGTGGTAAAACACACCTTTCTAGTCCTAGCAGACACCACGCATCATTGTCTTCCTGCCGAAGTTGATGGTTGTCCCGTATTAACTTATAATTTTTTCAGTTTAGGATTCTGAAAATTCATCACTTTTTCATTGCCGGTAACAATTCCATGGAAAATTGATTTTCTATTGTGTGTTTGAAGCAAAATTTTACAAGTGGCACCCATTTTCCAGACTTTTGGATCTTTCCCATAGCTTTTAAACGGTCAGAAATTGTTTGTTGTGACACATTTAACATTTCTACCATTTGTTCCTGACTCAAAGTGTCAACTTCATCCAATATTGCTTGCAATTCAGCGTCTTGAAACTTTTTTGGTGGTCTTCCACGCTCTTCATCAAATTCGTTATCTCTAAACCATCGAGCATGATCACTAAATGCCTCGACAAATTTTCGATGCGACTCTGCAGTACTTTTCTTCAAATGAAAACCGAAAATTAATGCTTTTCGCAAATCATCATTTTCTGGTACATAATTCGTCATCTTTAACACGTTGAAAAAATATGTTCTTGCTTGCTCACAGATGTGATGTAGACTGAATATGTTTGACAGATATCATTGTCAAGCCCAAAAAGAAAATTAAGGCTCATTCACAATAAAAGTTCCGTATGCAGACATTTGGATCCTGTGACTCTCTTCATACCGCTACGCCGTTTTTAATTATTAAATTTATTATTTTAACTTTTTCTACAGACAGTCAATCGTATAAAAGATGCCAATCTGTTTCTCGTATTCTTCAGCTACGCAGCTTTTTTAGAAGCCATCACTCGGAGGCTTCATGTGTCGGGTTATTTGTACGAATATGCAGTAACCAGTAGTGACACTAACAAGAAGTACAATGTCATGCTTACTAAGTCCCGGTATGACCTAAATCCAGAAAGATTTTGAAGCACTATATGTGATGATCAAATATGACCCAAGTTCCGTTAGTTTTTCTCTCTCTCAATGAAAGTGTGTATGATGTAAGCATAGACCTTTTTGTTTTTGTTTTGTTTTTAAAGAAAATTGTAACTTTTTGTACTAAAAACAGTAATAGAGAAACACTAACGGAACTCGAGAAGACCTTGTTTCTGTTATTTGATTCATGATGATAATATGCACCCGTTTTGCTCTTCTCTATTGAATCTCAGGATATCCAAAATCTATTCAGCTCCAGTGCAGCCATCAGCTATCTGATTTCCATTTTATCAGTGTTCAGATGTACCGGTATCCAAACGAGTCTCTTATTAAGCCAATTTAGTTAGTGTACTTTAATTAAAAAAAGTCTGGAACTGACTTTTTAAGGTGTCATAAACCTCATCTCCAGCATTGTTTACGTGATTGGCATATTGCTTGTAGGGGTTTATAAAACAAGGGACACAACATGGACTAAAAATTACAATAATTTTTTTTCTTTTTTTTGGTTTCTTTACGTATTTGTTTTATGCCGACGAACTTGTAACAGAAAATGAAATTCATCATAAAATAAAAAGTAAAACAACATGGAAAGAACATGAGAATGTCATGATAAAAGAAAATGAAAAAAAAAAAACATTTAAAACTACACCGGAGAACTACACATATGGGACAATATACACACAGTCAGCGAACCAGTTATTGAAAAAAAACCTGTATTATGGACACTTATACTTGGTAGTCAAAGAAATAATAACGACACCAACTAAAGTGTAGGTTTATGATGTCATATGGAATAGAGATCCTGTCTGAAGTGCACAGTTCATGGAAGCAAGAAAGAAATGTCTAAGACGACTGTCTTAACAACAAGAACTATATGGACAATAGGAAAATAACTTCCAGGAATTCTTAGCCTTAGTGGCGACAATAGACAACAGGCCATAGCCTTTTATTATTTGTTATAAAGGGTGGTCCAGCCATAATATTATATATGTTATATATTAATTCCCATAACATTCCATGAAGGAACATGGGGACTTCTCTCAATGAGTCAATGAGCTGCACCCGATTCTATTTTTGAGCTCATTGAAAGGGACCTACACAGTTTAACATAACCTCCGAAAGGCAAATGCGTTAGAGAAGTTTTCAATAATAAGTAATATTCATAACCAGTTACTAGCTAATATTATGAGGTGATACCGCTATCGAAAAATTTGAATTTGGCCTGATATTGAACCGAGATTCTTCTGGTTGGCAGGCGGGTGTCTTACCTACCATAACACCATATTAATTGTGAGTCACACCTTAAGATCAAGCACACAATTGAGCAGCGTGTTAAGATTATTGAAGCCTTTTGCGAAAATGCATTTCGTGCACATCGTAGTATTTTTGGTCAGCATAATCGACCAAATGTGTCCACAATCAGGAAAAATGTACGCAAGTTTAATCAAGCCGGGTCTGTATGAAATGTGAAAACACCTGTGCATGCTGACTTAGTTCGTTCTGCGAACAACATTGCTATTGTTCGCGATAATGTGGCAGAAGAGCCGTCAACCTCGATTCTTCGTCATGCCTAACAATTGTACATCTCACGAACATCACAGATGAGAATTTTGAATAAAGATTTGAATTTACACGCTTACAAGGTTCAATTGACTTAAGAGCTGAAGTCTAGTGACCATTTCAAGCGTCGTCAATACGACGAGTTACATTTCCACCTGAGTGGATTCGTTTATAAACAGAAATGCCACATTAGGACAATAAGAATCCATGACTGATTGTTTAAAAGCCGATGCATTCCCAAAGAGTGACTGTTTGGTGCGGTTTATGGTCTAGCGACGTCATCGGGCCGTACCTCTTCGAAAATGAGGTTGCCCAAGCAGTTATCGTTATTATCTTGCGCAAGAAACTCAATGGCCGTGTTGTCTCATGGCGTGGCGTTGTTAAGTAGCCGCCACGATCATGTGATTAGACGCCATTGAACCGTATTCTTTGGGGATATTTAAAAGAAAAAGTGTTCGTCAATAAGCCAAGAACAATTCAAGAGCTAAACAATGAGAATTCAACATATTAATGACATTGAACCTCAATTATGTATGTCTCAGAGCCATTGAAAATATGGACCGACGGATAGAGGGGTGCCACCAAAGCTTTGGCGAGCATTCTATCATAATAAAAAATATTAAGAAGACTTTTTGTTTTATTTACAATTAACATCATGCGTTTTGGTTGGACCAGCGTATATGCTGCAAACTGCAACAAAATTGCAAGTCTATGAAACGTTTAAAAAATATATTTTAATTTTGTATTTGTCTAAGTAAGAAATTTCAATTATTTACTGCTAAGCTATCCTTTTAAATCCTTTTCAGTTGAAGTTAACTGTTGTCTTTTCAAGGAATTAATCCTCAACCACAATTTTCCATTTAAAAGTCGGTGTTATTCAACGCACATTTCGTAAAATATTTCTTTTATTTTTAACACCGCCAATGACACTCACCATATGAATAACTTTAGCATACCTTTCGGCGTTACACAGCCACATACTTTTTATGAACGTATGAGGGAGTATGAGGGTGTGGGCGAGTGTTTGTAATAAATAAACGCACCATTAAAGGGAAACAATGTTTGCGAGAGAAGGCTTTTGTATTTTTTTATGAGTCTTCTCTTGTATTCATGCATTCCTTAAACAAATACTTGTATGTACACACACACACATACACACCCGCATACAGTTTTACAATATAACATGTTTGTCTG